>CM045742.1:37862500-37867500 GCA_024760905.1 Plotosus lineatus | reverse complement strand
GCACATGTATTCAAAATATATACAACAAGTAATATAGCATTCCTCACTGTGTTCTTCATCTGTCGTTTAATATAACCTGAGGTTGATGGAGTCTGCCAATCCGACTTACCAGAGGCAACTAGTGTATGTTTATGGGTCACTCTATAAAGCTGTGCACCACGGAGAATGGTGTAACAGCAGGTGGCATAAATCACCAAACAATTTACCTCTTTCATTGAATATAAGTTGAATCGACCCAGAAAGGAACTACAAAATACTGACAACAACATTCTGCTTATATTTATAACAATATGTTCACTATGGGCTTTGAAAGTGTACATAAATGGTTCTGAGAATGGTGGGTTGTGGCATGGCGATCACCAGCTTTTGTTGAGAATAAATGCTTCAATAAAATATTATTGATCCAAAAAAAACCCATTTAAATCACAATAAATGTTTTTGTTTTTGTTTTTTAAAGCATTTATGTAATAATCACCCCTCCTTGAATCCCCACCTTCTCGTGGTGGAGGGGTTTGGGCGTCCTAATGATCCTGATAGCTATGTTGTCGGGACATTATGCTCCTGGTCCGAGGTAAAGGTTCAGGTGAAACGCAGTTCAAAAGACCCCTTATATAGAAACATAAAAGGACACGGTTTCCCTTGTCTGGACACGGGTTAATGAGGTGTCTCCCTGGAGCCAGGCCTGGGACAGGGGCTCGAATTCAAGAACTCAGAAGCCCAGTCTGAACCCAAATGGTGCTTTGTTGTTGGATTTGTGCTCATCACGGATAGCTGTTGCCAGAAGGTCATCACTGCGTGTTATGGCAGTAAACCCCCGAACCCCTGAACCTGGCAGTCGACACCGGCAGTGAAGAGGGTCGTCCAGGACGCCTCTTGGGTCTTATTGGCCTGTGGAACACCTGAGGCAGCAGACAGGTATCTGTAGGCCAAACGTTCTGCAGCCTGAGCTGTTGACACTTCGGGTGTGGAAAGAGTTCGGTGAGGGCCCAGAAAGCTGGATCGCTGATCCTAGGGTTGGGGGTTCGAGTCCCACTCTCCACAAGGTTGTCACTGTCCCCCCCCACAGTGCAGCTAACTGGGTTTTCAAAGGCTGGCCATGTCTCTCACTGTCAATAATGTGAGGTTCATGTAAAAGAACCTTTGCTGACTTTCGACAAGAGTTGCTGCATAGCCGTCAACGTGTTTCTGCCCTGCGATGGTCTGGCGAGCCGTCCAGGGTGTACTGTGCCCTCGCTTGGAGTTGGCTGGGATGGGCGCTAGTCTCCCTGCGACACTATTTAGGATTAAGTGGTTACAGAAAATTAATGAATTAATTCTCATCAATTTTTTCCTCCTTTTTCTTTGTTTGTTTGTTCCAATTTTCAACCTCAAACCATAAAAAAGAAAGTTGAGATATACTGTATCTCAAAATATTTAAAAGCGTTATTCAATACCGCCACAGTTCAATTGAACATGAGTAATTAAATGTAACCTCCTTTGTAGAACACCCACCCCCTCAATAATCAAGTCAGCATTTAAACATTGCAACTGTTCCCCATTTCTCTCAACTAGTAAATAATCGATTGGTGGAAACACTGTATTTCGGGGCCTGTTTTGACAGCAATATCCAATTTAAAGGATTTATATTCTTATAACGCATTCTTGATGCATTTGTCCAATAAGTGAGTAAGAAATGGACCCGGAGGAGAAGTTCTTTAAATTATGGATGTTTGGCTCAGGGCTACTGAGCCTGTATTCACATCATTCTCTGGAGTGTGACGGTCTTTGTAAAGCAGAACAAAAGCAGTTGCAGGTCAGACCCTGACTTCAGTGAACATCTATTCCTTTAGCGATTTTTTTCTCTCTCCCTCTGTCGTCTGTCCTGCTCTCTCTCCTTATCGGAGACGAAAATCTTTAAAGCAATCTCAATTTCTCAATATTGCTATAATTATCCGAGACTGCAAGCTGATAAACTCGAAAGAAAAGAAAGCTTGAGAGAATTCTCCGGGCTCTTATTTTATCATCTGTTTCTTTTATGGTTGCATCTGTTCACCTTATTTTAACTAGTGTGGTGAGTTTTGCACAAATCAGACTCCACGTTAACAGAAACAGAATTTTTGTAAACGTATAAGCATGGACACTCGGGGTGTCATTGAAAAGCTATGATTGGTATCGATATATTGATAAAAAAAATTCTAATGTATCGATACAATAGAATATTGCTGTACTGTTCCATAAATGCATTAAATAGAACAGACTAAGATATATTACAGTAGTTTGTATAATGCACTGAATATTTTATAATAAAGTGACCAATTACTGAAGCCAAATCTGAAATAAAAGACAGGAACTAGTTTTCCACCGACAAGATTTTAATTAACACCATTTTGTATTTAACAAATCTATAAACACTTGTTTACTAGTTAATTTCAAGCAAGTTGTGTCTATTCTACAAACACTTATCAATTGAAAAGTTTAAGAGAGATGCATTTTTACAATTCATAATTATGATGCAAGAAGATGCACATATCTGCATTATCCGGTGATGAGTGTCTCTTCTTGTTCAAAATGTTCCTGCTGTTGAGAACACGCGCTCTGACAGCACACTAGAAGCAGGGACGTACCATTTACCATACAGAGAGGCGGGACGTACCATTTACTCGGGGTGTCATTGAAAATTGCATTCATGAACACAGGAAACTTGGACTAACACGCGGCATTACGCGAAGCTGGTTTTCGACTGAAACTATATACAGTAACGCGTTTTCGTACAATATTTTATTTATTAAAGGATACCGCTTGCTCTAGTGTTATTTAAATTAAAACAGCTTTGTATGAAATTTAATATAAGATGGATTTTATATAACATTATCCCTTTTATAGGTATCGATTATAGATCGACATAATTATATCGACGATATTCCGATTTTCCAGGCGGCACGGTGGCGTAGTGGTTAGCACGTCCGCCTCACAGCAAGAAGGCCCGGGTTCGATTCCCGGCCTGGGCGTTTCTGTGTGGAGTTTGCATGTTCTCCCCGTGCTTGTGCGGGTTTCCTCCGGGTGCTCCGGTTTCCCCATAATCCAAAGACGTGCACTGTAGGTTAATTGGCCGTTCTAAATTGACCGTAGTTTCTCTCCTGCAGCGGCACTGGAACCCAGTCGTATCGGCACTTGCCTTTCCATTGGATCCTTCCGGTGGCGCCGAGACAGGGGGGGACTTGCTGCTTGGGTAACAGCCTGTCCCTCATTACTCCCTACCCAGGCTCTGCGCACTGGGGAGTATCACCAGTCGGGATACTGGCCAGAGCGCAGCCATAGTCCTTCGGGACTGACGGAGGCCTACGCGCTGATCCCGATTTTCCGATTGTCAATGACATCCCTAATGGACACACCCCCTTCTACTGTGGCACGCCAAGTCTCATTCCTGGTTAACTCGACATCGTCTGTGGACCTTGTCACATGATCTTGACAGATAGTGAAGTTTTCAGCAAAGTGAAGCTACTGACAGGAGTGTCTGATATCTCACCATTCATACAGTGAATCCGAAGTCTCTCTGTCTTCCAGTTTGGTGCGCAAAAAGTGTGTAATTCTTCTTTGAAGATGTGACTCTGTTATGAAAATGTATGATTTCTGGTATTGTGCACAAAATGGCTCTGATGGAACCAACTGAAATCTGATGGAACACCGTTGTCTATTCAGTTCTTATAATAAGAGGGCAGTTGTTACCATAACCCGTTAGAGTTGTTGGCTGAGATGGGCTTCAGCCTCCCTGTGAACCTAAGAGAAGTAACATTTTTTTTTTTTTGAATGAGCGAATGAGTCACATAGAAGTAAAGCTTATCATTCTGGCTCTTCTGTATATAAATATACACACCACCATTAAAGAATAGTAACGCTCAGTCTCATGCATCAATCACAGTAATGGCAACACTACTCTATGTTTGTGTAACAACATGTGAACACTTTCTCTTTATCTGTTTATATTTTAATTTCAACACTTCGGCGAAAGCCTTAAATGTTAAATGGCTTCACTGAGTGGATTTTATGGCTCTGTGATGCAGCCGAATGGTCAGTTGGCAAAATAAAATATTTTATAGCCAAAACCAAATACCTGAAATAAAATAAGAAATAACAGCAGATATATGTGGAGTGTTTATAACAGTGCTGGATCCAAACCATTTATACAAGTTTACTGCAATATTTCACATCACTTGCTCGAGGAAACTATTGTACAGTATATGCAAGTATAGAGGGAAAAGCAATAATATACACAGGAGTTGGAGTTTAAAGTACCTTCTGGTTAGCCAACAGGCAAATAAAATATAAACAATACTGATGGAAGTTTAAAGTGTTGTTTAATATCCTCATAATTGTTTTTGGATGCTCACTTATTTATTGTGTTTTAAGTGCTAAAATGTTTAGATTCCATTTACCAGAAATAGAAATAGCTTTTGATATTTATGTATGTGTGTGTCTGTATACATACATACATACATACATACATACATTATATATATATATATATATATACATACATACACATATATATATACATATAGACACATATACACACACATATATATATACATATAGACACATATATATACATATACACAGACAGACAGACAGACAGACAGACAGACAGACAGACAGATAGACAGATAGATAGATAGATAGATAGATAGATAGATAGATAGATAGATAGATAGATAGATAGAATAAATAACTCCCAAAAGTTTCACTCTAACTTTTGTACAGGAGCTTGGGAGTAAACATTGGTATTCACTCCCATGCTGAGATCTGCACTGCAACCACCAAGTCCTTTATAGGGAATACAATGACTGATTTCACCTCGCTGTGTAACAGCTTTAACATTTTCTTCATCGTTAATTATACTTAAAGCCAGCATTCAAGTCTCATGAAAATCCTTTTATTTATTTATTTATTTATTTATCTATTTATTATTATATATTAATAATAATAATCCATTCATTCATGAACTGCTTAATCCTAATTAGGGT
>CM045742.1:37845000-37857500 GCA_024760905.1 Plotosus lineatus | reverse complement strand
CAGAGAATAAAAGTTCATAAGAATTTCTCAGGACAGCTGCTAATGGGAGTGTCAAGCTGGTTGGCTCTGACTGCGAGTCTGATTACCTTTTGGCTCATTAATATTTAATTAGTGATAAAGCCATTAGGACCCCCAGGACACATCAATCATACCTTAATCTCGGCTTCAATTGTCTAACAAGATCAGAATGATGAGGGACATCAAGCAAAGTTGTTCAGTGTTTCGGCAATTTTATGGAGATTTTCATAACATACTGCTCTCAGACTTGGACGGCATGTTGGCGTAATAATTAGCAAGTTCGCCTGACAGTAACACGGTCCTGGGTTCAAGTTCAAGGCTCAGGCATTCTGTAGGGAAATTTACATGTTTCCCAATGCTGGCATGGATTTTCTCCTGGAACTCTGGTTTCCTCCCATAGTCCGAAGACATACACATCATTCTAATTGGCTTTACCCAATTGTCCCTGTGTATGGGTGTGAATGTTTTGCCCCAATGGTCTAGTGAACTGTTCAGAGTGTACCACACCTTTTCCCAGTGTTGGTTGAGACAGGCTCCAGCCTCTGTGACCGTAGTAGGATTAAATGGTTCGGATAATGAAGTGAGCGAGTTCCCACACTTTTCTAAGACTGTAGAAAGTAAACTGAACTCTTTTATAGAACTTACTGGCAATGTCCCTATACACTGATCAGCCATACCATTAACACCAGGCGAATGGTCTCTGACTAGGCAGCTCCAGATACAGTGGTACCTCACCTTATGAAATTAATTCTTTCCAGAGCCTTTTTCTTAACCTGGATTTTTCGTAAATTGAACCGCATTTTACATGTAAAACGCGTGATTCGTTCCAAGGCCCACAATACTACCCCCTAAACCCTTTAAAAATGATAAAACCATACCTTTTAAGACCTCCTTCTGCTTCAATATCGTACCGATGGTAGACAGGTTTGGCCATATTCCTTTACGATATCACTCAACCGCATGCCACGAGCCCACTTCTTCTTTTCACTCGCACCGGAAATCACACATGCTTGTGTGTGTGTGTGTGTGTGTGTGTGTGTGTGTGCGCGTAGGCGCGCGTGTGTGTGTGCACGTGTGTGTTGAAGATGTCTTCTTAGCAGAGTTATAATCTTACAAATGTTTATGGAAGGTTAAAAGTAATGAGCACACTCAAAAATCTCATGAAACAACAGTAACGCTGTCCTTTGCACTAAACGCATTATGGGAGATGCAGCGCCATAATAGCCAATGGGAGCAAGCTGCGTCATCCCTCCTAGCCAATGGGAGGTCAGCGGGGCAGGATGTTGGAAGATAGTTATGGGAGAGCAGCTCGTGCATTGTTTGAATGTTTGAATGGTGCGTTTTAATGTTTGAATGATGCATTTGAATGTTTGAATGGCACGTTTGGCGCGTTTCGTAAAAAAATCTGTTTCGTATACAGAGAAAAAAAATTTTGGTAAATGTTTTTCGTAACCTGGATTTTTCGTTTGCTGGGACTATCGTAAGGTGAGGTACCACTGTACAACGATCTGCAATACACTGTGTTCTCACACCTGTCTATCACAGCCAGGATTAACAGTTATAGCAGATTGTGCTACAGTAATTATTCTCTCTCAGTGTGTCTCAGTAAGCATTGGGCAGGCATGACACTCTTTCTAGGTCACTGGTTGTCCATTCATGGACCAGCTTTGGTAGACTTTGGTAGATACACAGCACAGTACACCAGGAACGATCCACAAGTTCTGCAGTTTTAGAGAGGAATAAACCAAAATCATGTCAAAACACTCAGTTTTCCCATTTTTCCCGCCTCCAATACATCGACTTCGAGGACTGGCTGTTCATTTTCTACCTAATAATTCATCCCACTCTTTGGCAGGCACCATTACGACTAAAAAACAACCTCAGATACTTACACTTCATCCCTTTTTTGATGACTCAGCCAATATTCTACATTCATAGATACCTACCAGAAGTAAAGTAAGTTTATTTTGGAAAAGAATATACATTATACTGTATGATGATTTTTACTGGCAGAGGTTAATTCGTGACACGGTGGGAGTTGTTTATTGCAAGAGTTGTTTATTGTACCTCCTGCAAGCCGTGTAATCAGGACTACACTGGAGAAAGAAAAGAAATCACTGTCTCAGGCTGCCAGCATGAGAATAAAAAACTTTTTATACGTCATTCTCAATCAATTTTCTGAACCGCTTAATCCTAATTAGGGTCACGGGGAGGCTGGTGCCCATCTCAGCTGACTCTGTGCAAGGGTGCACCCAGAGTACACCCTGGACAGATTGCCAGGCCATTGCAGGGCAGAAACATGCTGACGGCTATGCACCCTTCTCTTGACGAGAGTCAGCGATGGTTCTTTTACATGAACCTCTCACCACAGACAGTGAGAGACACGGCCGGCCTTTAATAACCCAGTTAGCTGTACTGGGGGAGTTTTTATAGTTGTGGTTAAAAAAAAAAAAAGAAGTTTTAAAGCCAAAGTAGCATAGCAGTAGATCAAATGACAGTAAATGCTTCTCATGCCATGAGTCATTCATTATGAGATGGCAGGACATTGCTTTAGACCAGGGGTGGACAACCAGTCCGAGACCAAGAGCCACATTTTTTACTGTGTTACCGCAAAGAACCATATCATACACATGAACATCACCCATCCCTTTCTCTCTCTCTCTCTCTCTCTCTCTCACACACACACACACACACACACACCTCTGCTCAGCCAGATTTATTGTAAACTCACACACCAACATGATAAAATACGTCTTTGAAGGTCAGAGTGTGACTGTGATTCAATAGCCGTGTTAATGTCCGATATTCTGTGTTCAGCAGTGTGGCTGGACAGTTGGACGTCCGATACCACGCGTTTTAGTTTGTCGTTTTCAAGAGACAAGATTTCAACAACGTCACTGAGGGATTTTATATTGAACTCTCCTTCATCGTGTGGTGTTTCGGCCGTGCAGTGTTTTGAGCCAGTTGATACGATGCAAGCGTTATGGTCCCTGAGCGCTTCATAAATTTTTGGAAAAACTGTATGCGCTTTTCTTCCTGACCTTTCAAAGTGAACAACTTGTGCTTGCGGAGTTCAGTCCCTTTAGGAAATTCCTGGTCGAAGTTAGCATGCAGTGAGCTGAAGCGGCGCTCAAGATTTGAAGTTTTGAAATGCGCCAATGACACCCGACATATAAGACAGAACGGCTTTCCATTACATTCAATAACAACAAAAAACAAACCCCTCCCACTCTGTTAATAATGTCCTTTGTTCATCTTCATATTTTCCGTCTGCTGTGCATTTTTTTTCTGCCATGTTAAGAGCAAATCTGACACAAATTGTTGACTGAAATGATCTCGCCATACTGGGAAGCTCTGCAGTATTGTCATCTCACTCACATTAGCATTTGATAAAAATAACACCACATTGAACATGCACATAAAAAAAAAACACAAACTTTGATATGAACGTAAGAACCGCATTAAACTTGGCAATGAGCCACATGCGGCTTGGAAGTCATGGGTTGGCCACACCTGCTTTAGAACAAAAATGTGAACCCTTGTTAGACTTGTTCTCATTTTTCATTCTGATTTTATCCTAAATCAGTTTCAGTTGCTGATTATCATCTTTATTCTCACCTTGATCCCAGGCTTGGGTTTTCCTATTGTGTGTCTGCAGGTTCTCCCCATGCTTATGTGGGTTTCCTTCATGTACTTTGGTCTCCTCTGACAGTCCAAAGACATGTGCTTTAGGTCAGTTGGCTATTTTAAATCGCATCTAGGTATGAGTATGCAAATGGCTGTGTGTGGTGGCCTTGCGGTTGCCTGGTGAGTTCGTCAGGGGTTCCCCTCCTTCACTGAGTGTTGTTTGAGATGAGATGACTTGGTAGAGATGAGACTCTAGCCTCAATAAGACATAATAAGAAAAAGTAGGCCATACAACCTTTGGGTGTGAATTTGTCCCTTTTTTTGCTTTGGTAAATCTAAATATAACATCATGATAGGAATTAAAGTGAATAAATATACTGGAGAGCGAATGCTGCCACCTAGTGGACATTATTTAGATTTCTTTTTAAACACACACACACACACACACACACACACACATTTGTGTTTGTACTGTATTCAGTTGCCTGTCAAAAACTCTGAAGTGTTTCTGAAGTGTTTGAAGTAAATGGGTTTTAACATTACCAATTACGCTTGAGATTTAAATTCCCAAAGTCCTTTTTATATTTATTTTTTGTTTGTTTGTTGTTCGTCTTGTTCTTGAACCAGACTGTTGTTCATTATCAGTCCACTGCAGTACACAAATCCTGGCATATTTACAACAATCCTCTGTATTTAAAGCTTATTTAAAATCTCAGCTAGTAACAGATAACCATGAAATCGCTATTTATAGTTTGAGAGTAAAATCTAGTTCAAATTATTAAAAACAAACAAGCAAACAAACAAATCTGTATCGGCTCAGGTTTAAAGATCACAGGTAATCACTATAAATCTCTCAAGCATGTCCTCTTCAACAATGATTAAAAAATGTAAAATAATAAATTAATAAAAAGAAATAAAAAAAATAATGATTTTTTTTTTTTTTTTTTACTTTTTACTAATATATGTATACTATGCTAGTCGCGCTCATTCATTCATTTTCTGTAACCACTTAATCCTAATTAGAGTCGCAAGGAGGCGGGCACCCATCCCGGCCAACTCTGGGCGAGGGCAGAGTACACCCTGTATAGCTCGCCAGACCATCGCAGGGCAGAAACTTGCTGATGGCTTTGCAGCTCCTCTTTATAAAAGTCAGCAATGGTTCTTTTACATGAACCTCACACCACAGACAGTGAGAGACATGGCCGGCCTTTGATAACCCAGTTAGCTGTACTGGGGGGGGGGCAATCTCGTGGAGAGTGGGGCTTGAACCCCCAACCTTAGGATCAGTGATCCAGCACCTATACCACTAAGCCACCACTGCCATTTTTAAAAGGTGTTATAATATTGTAGTGTTGTGTAGTGACGTGGTTAGCATGTCCACCTCACAGCAAGAAGGTCCTGGGTTTGAGTCTCGGGCTCAGGTGTTTCTTTGTGTTCTTCCCATGCTTACACTGTGGACTACAGTTTGTTGTGTGTGTGAATGAATTAAAGTATTTTTTCTTCACTCAGTGGCAAATCTGATGAGCTACAGCCTTCCCGGGACCGTTTCAGATTAAGCGGTACAGCAAATGAGTGAAGAGTGAGCGAGCGCCACTGAAACGATACATTCATAATACTACGTATTAGCAATTTGGAAGATTTTGACCTTTCACTTCTTCAGAAGTCAAATAAAACGTAACCCTAGATCACAACATGACTCGATTAAAAAAAAAAAAAAAAAAACATGCTTTCCATGAGCAAGAGAACAATAACAATCCTTTTTTTTCATGACATGAACGTTTTGTCCAGTTTGATGTTTTGGCTTCTTTGGAAGTTCTAATTTGTGTGCCTGGCATTCTGACAGATTCTCAGTCCATTGTAAAATCTCCTTTCCTGTCTTTCAGAACAGAGTATAAGTGTCAAACCTGTAATTATTGACAGTCTCCCTGTGTACAAACTGGAGGAAAACAGACTGTGAAGGTGAAATCCAGAAACATGCGCGCTACAGTCCATGCAAACGATAAAGTAGACATCCTGGTGGATTCAGAAATGAGGCTCTACAGTAACAGGTACAACAAAATGAGTCAAACTATTTTCATTTCTGAATTTAAAACAAATAAATGATGGGAAATATTTCCGCTTTGTCTTAATTTTATGCAGGCGCATTATGGTCCATCATCTTTCCTTTCAATTACACTTTTGAGTTGTTCGGGAACTGAGGACACGAATTGTTGCACTTATGAAATTCGATTTTTTTTTGTCTGTTCTTCTCGGTACAAGACCTGAGCCAGTCAACAGCCCATGGTCTCTTCTCTTCATAGTGCATTCCAGTGGTAGCTTGACTTACGAGTGTCTTTAATAACGAATTTTCCATGATATGAGCTTCGATCCCGCCAAAAATGTGGCCCATGCAAAGAGCAAAATTTTTGATTTACGAGCTCTGCTGGGGAAATGGCTTTTCCGGGCCGATTAGCCTTGTATTCTTCTGCATGTATTTCTTCGTGCATCCGAAAACACCTTGTGCAGTGCTTCTCAATTATTTTCTGTGACGCCCCTATAGAAAGAACCGCCCCACCCCCTAGCACACCGCATAAATAGTGTTTACCGCACTTCATATCGTTTGCTCAGTGTTAATGTACATGTATTATTATTATTATTAAATATTTATTGTTTTTACATGTTTATCTTTAATATTTAAAAAATAAAATCTTTTTTATATTAAGTGAAATATTCGTGTTTATGTCAGGTCATATGAGTTTGTGAGGGGGTTGGAACGGATTAATTGGTTTTCTATTATTTTTGGTGAGAATGTCTTGTTTTAGCTAACGAATGTTTTGGCTTACGAGCTCGCCCTCGGAACGGATTAAATTCGTAAGTCAAGGTAGACTGTGTGTGTGTGTGTGTGTATATATATGATATATATATATATATATATACAAGATGCAAATGATAGGGTGAGATGGAGGCAGATGATTCGCTGTAGCGACCCCTGAAGGGAAAAGCCGAAAGGAGAAGAAGATTTATACTGCTGGGTGAACAGAGGCACACTTGTGGTTAAGACCTTGCCCAGGGGTCTTAGCACAGTGGGTGTCTAACTGGGATTCAAACACACAACCTCCTGATCATGAGCGCAGCACCCTAACCACTACGCCACCGGCCCCACAATGATTGTATGTGAAAGGGAAGTAATTGTTCATATTTCAGAATTAAATACGACTAGTAGAGAAAATTGTGGAAAATCCAGTAAAAGAAAAAAAGAAAATAAAACAAAATGTTCATTCAGTGAGCTGAAGTTGCGCTGAAGATTTGAAGCTTTGAAATGCGCCAATGGCGCCTGACGTATTAGGCAAAATTTCTTCTCATAATATTCAACAAAAAATATAAAAACCTCCTAAAAATCTGTTAAAAACCTCCTGAGATCTTCTTCATATTTTTTGTTTTGCTGTGCATTTTTTTTCTTCCATTTTAAGAGCAAACTTGACATAAATTGTTTATTTCAATTATATTGCCATCCTGGGAAGCTTTAAGACAGGGGTGTCAAACTCATGCCACAAAGGGCCATGTGGCTGCAGGTTTTTGCTTCAACCAAGCAGCAACACACCTGACTTGACTCAGTTAATCAACTGATCTGAGTGTTCAAGCAGTTGATTGGTCAGTCTCTGTACAGAGCACACAGATTGACCAATCAGCTGCCTGAAGACTCAGATGAGTTGATTAAATGCACCACCTCAGGTGTTCTCCTGCTATGTTGAAACAAAAACCTGCAGCCACATGGCCCTTTGTGGCATGAGTTTTACACCCCTGCTTTAAGATATTGTACTTTCATCTCATGCAAATGAGCATTTGATGAAAATACTGCATTGAACTCTGGCCAAGTGAACACGCACATTAAAAAAACACAGATAAAAAGCCGTGAAACAAGGCAGAGAGCCGCATACGGCTCGGGAGCCGCGGGTTGGCCGTTCCTGATAGAGAACCTTCACATACTGATTATTTTGGTTAGGATGCCGTATGCACTCATTATGTTACACAATCCATTCCTATGTACAGAGTCAAATGCTTTCACGAAATCTACAAAATGTATATAGACTGTCGCTTGCCACTCCTTTGTTTGTTCCTTGATGTTACGCAAGAAGAATATTTGTTCTGTTGTGCTTCTTTTTTCTCGAAACCCAGCTTGTTCTTTCCTTAACACTTGATCTATTCTCTTATTTATCCTGTCGATTAATATTCTTCAGTGCCAATATCAAACTTCATTGAGCAAAGGCAGGGGAAGCTTGGTACAGCGTGCCAGACCATCATAGAAAAACACACAAATATAACAAATAAATTCACACTCACACCTAGTCTGAATTTGAAACAGTCAGCCTAATGTGCATGTCTTGGGACTGTGAGAGAAAACCAGAGTACCTGGAGGAAACCCACTGAAGCAAGGGATAACATTCAAACTCCTCCCAGATACACCTGTAAAGTTGAGCCCAGGACCGGACCATCTTGCTGTGAGACAGACGTGTCACTAGTATGCCACTGTTTCACCCCTCAGAAGATCATGTTTAGAATATTATTCTACTATGTAGTAAGAAGGACTTTTATTTTGGTATTAACAACCCTCAGCCATCCAGAGATCATAATTTGCTCAAAAGTTATCTGTTTGTCAGTGAACACAAACAATAACAGTCACATTACAAAGGATTTAATAGGCGGGTATCACAAATAATATGTTTTAGCTCACCCTGAACTTCTGAGTACTGTGTTAAACCATGCAGCTGCCCTTCCCAAAGCCACAAGTGATCTCTTAGCAAAGTTTTAAGTTTTAAAAAAAGTCCTTACTAGATATTTATCTCCAGCAGAAACGATTTAAACTCTCTGAATAGATGTAATAATTTGAATTTAAAAATAATTCATAAACTGTAGTGCACACATCTGATCATTTGCCCAATGGGGTAAGGGGTGTGCCTTGGGGGGTTGGTGTCAGCCAGCTAATTCATCTACTGCATATCCTGAACCTGGAGAAAATACTTAGAGTGCAAATGTGGAATGCAAATTTAACAACATAATTCATAAAAAACAGTTTTATATAAAATGGTCTGATGGAAGCAGACATTCCATATATCCGTATCCGTATATTCCATATACGGTCCTCTCTATGTCCCACTTCTTCTTCGCTAACCTCTTCTTTTGTACACACTCCTGCACTTCCTCATTCCACTACCAAGTCTCCTTATCTACTGTCCTTCCAGAGGACATGCCAAGTACACTCCTACCTGTCTCCCTGATCACATTGTCCAGTCATCTGGAGGCACTTCCTGACCACCCAAAACCTGTTTCAACTCCTCCTTGAAGACAACACGACACTCTTCCTTTTTCAGCTTCCACCACTTTGTCTTCTGCTCTGCCTTTGCCTTTTTCACCTTTCTCACCATCAGTGTCATCCTGCACACCACCATCCTATGCTGTTTGGCAACTCTCTCACCCACTACTACTTTGCAGTCACTGACTTCCTTCAAATTACATCGCCTACACAGGATGTAGTCTACCTGTGTGCTCCTACCTCCGCTTTTATAAGTCACCCTATGCTCCTGTCTCTTCTGGAAGAAAGTATTCACCACAGCCATTTCATTCCTTTTTGAAAAATCTATCAACATCTGTCCTTCTGTGTTCCTGTCCTGGATACCAAACCTGCCTATCACTTCCTCGTCCCCTCTGTTGCCTGCACCAACATGTCCATTGAAGTCTGCACCAATGACCACTCTTTCACCTCTGGGGGTACTCTGCATCACTTCATCTAACTCACTCCAGAATCTCTCCTTCTCTTCTAGCTCACATCCTGCCTGTGGGGCATAAGCACTAACAACATTGAACATCACACCTTCAATTTCTAACTTGAGACTCATCACTCTGTCTGACACACTTTTCACTTCTAGAACATTCCTGACAAACTCCTCCTTTAAGATGACTCCTACTCCATATCTCTTCCCATCCACACCATGATAAAACAGCTTAAACCCTGCTCCTAAGCTTTTAGCTTCGCTACCTTTCCACCTGGTCTCCTGAACACACAGTATGTCCACCTTCCTCCTCTGTATCATTTCAGCCAGCTCTCTATCTTTTCCTGTCATAGTTCCAACATTCAAAGTCCCTACTCTCAGTCCTAAACTCATGCTTTTCCTCTTCTCTCTCTGCCTATGGACACGCCTCCCGCCTCTCCTTCTTCGACCGCTTCTTCTTAGACCAACAGTAGTTCAATTTCCACCAGCACCCTGTTGGTTAACAGTACTGATGGTGGTCGTTGTTAACCCGGGCCTCGACCGATCCGATATGAAATTTGTTTTTACGGTTTGCATTTTGTATTCTGGCAAAAGTTTTACGCCGGATGCCCTTCCTGTCTCAACCCTCTGCATTTATCCAGGCTTGGGACCGGTGTGAGGGCGGGCACTTGTTTGTGTCCCCCCCGTCATGGCTGCATTTTATAGCATTGAATATGTATTTATTGATATTATATACACATATACATGTACGTATATGTCAGTCGAGGGGGGTGGAGGGGTCAATCCTACTTCGCGGAATTCGGTGGTCGCATGGGGATCTCAGTCCCAATTCACCGCGGAAAGTGAGGGATCCCTATATTGGCCACTCAGGACCTTAAGGTAAATTTCCGCTATCCCCACAAGCATCTGTACATTTAAAACTTATAAGCTGCGCTCTGAAAATTGTACCATAGTTCAGTTATTGCAACAACAATATGAACATTCATTATTTACAAACTGTGTTCTTTACAAGAATTAAATGTGAAAATGGTGCCAGCCTCCCAGCGACCCCAATTAGGATTAAGTGGTTACAGAAAATGAAATGAAATGAAATGAATATTACAGTGTTATCTCTTACTCAACATTGCATGATTGTTAGCACTTCTGTTTTTTTTCAGCAGCAAAGAGAGCTCGGGTTCGACTGTGTTTCTGTATGGAGTTTGTATTTTCTTAAGTGAATGCATGGGTTTCCTCCGGATGCTCCAATTTCCTCTCACAGTCCAAATACATGCACATCAGGCCAAATGGCTGTTCCAAATTGTCTATAGGTATGAATGTGTATGTTTGTAGGTCTGTCTGGGCCTGCAATGGATTAACAGGCTGGGATGGGCTTCGGAAAATGAAATGATTTGACTCAGCTATAGATTCAGTTATATGTGTTTCAGTTGAATCTGCACTTGAACACAAATGTAAACATCAGGATATTGAAAGAGATACAAGTCACAGATGTGAAACTCCCGTTTCGACACACCAGTCTCCCGTTGGAATGACACTGAAATATTTCCACTTGTAAATCATTTCCCAACCTGGAACTCGAATATGTTGTTGAAAGAGGAATGCCATACAAGTCTGAGAAAATGACACAGTAGATTTACAGTCGAACCCAAGAGTCAGGATTTATTACTGTTGCTGTAGTAATTCATAACGTGATCTGGCATGCCTTTGTCCAAAGTGGCTGTTGCTTTCAAATGTATTGGTCTTGTTTGCAAAAAATAAATCAGGACAAAATTAGTAGTTTTCTTTGCTGTTTGGTTCGGTTTGTTTTTACACTGCACACAATTCACCAAAAGCAAAAATCAAAAGCAGTGCTGTCTGAAAGGCCCGCAGGGTGAAAGATGGAAATGTACAGAAATTGCATGAAAGCACTTAAATAAAACGTGCTGGCAGGCAGAACAGATACAATAATTTAGCTTTACGTGAGAATCGATATGTGAATTTGTGTGTTGACTATTTGCTTGCGACATTTGGACTGGGGTGAAATCCAACGGGATTCCAACGTGATGCAAAATGACCCTCGGCAAAACTCTGGATCCAACCCTGTGAAGAAACAAGTAAAAAAATTCATGCTTGGAAGAGGGGTGGGGGCGGGGGTGGGGGCGGGGAGTGGGGGAGTTAAGCAAAAACTGCTAATGTGGTGTCCTGGTGGTAAAAGGTGCTGGATTACAGATCTTAAGGTTGGGGGTTCAAGCCCCACTCTCAACAGGTTGTCGCTGCCCCTCCCAGTGCAGCTAACTGGGTTATCAAAGGCAGGCAAGTCTCTGGTGTGAGATTCATGGAAAACAACCATTGCTGACTTTTGACAAGAGTAGCTGCAAAGCCATCGGCGTTATTCTGTCCTGCGATGCCCTAGCGAGCTGTCCAGGATGTACTCTGCCCTTGCCCAGAGTCGACTGGGATGGGCGCCAGCCTCCCTGCAAGCCTAATTAGGATTAAGCGGTTACAGAAAATAAATGATGAAAACCTGCTAATCCATAGCCTAATAATTACAGAAGTGGCATTTTTGACTGAAAGGTTGCCACTTCAATTCCTGAACCAGCAGAGAAAATGTGTGGTGGTGGTGGTGGTGGTGGTGGAGCTGCACCTGCCCTTCCTTCACCTTCATGGCAGAAGTGCCCTTGGGCAAGGCACATAACCCCCCCAACTGCTCTATGAGCACCACAATGTGTGGCCGCCCACTATTCCAATTGTGTGTGTGTGTTTGTGTGTGTGTGTGTGTGTGTGTGTGTGTGTGTGTGTGTGTGTGTGTGTGTGTGTGTGTGTGTGTGTGTCAGGAAAGGTATCCGACGTAAAAACGTATGCCAAATCAAATATATGCATCAGATGATTTGCTGTGGCGACCCCTACAAAAGGGAAAAAGCCAAAAGGTAAAGAAGACACGTGCTAGATAAATAAGTACAACTAGCCGAAGCCGTCAAAAAAGTTCCCAGTGTAAAAGGAAGCATCTGGTGTTAAATTAACAGAAGGTGTCTATTCACACAGGACTAAAATTATCATTCCATTGGTCTCAAAAAAAAACAGTTAGTAATTATAGCTGCAATTTTCTCAGGGGAGGAACGAAAAAAATACCAG
>CM045742.1:37777500-37840000 GCA_024760905.1 Plotosus lineatus | reverse complement strand
GCAAACTAACACTAAATAAATACAATTTTTTGGACAATCCAGGTTCTGTGGTTTCCTCCCAACTTCCAAAAACAAGCTAAAGCACGCTCAACGCCACCAAGATAATTTGGATATTGAAGATGGTTACCAGATTTTTGAATATTTAACAATAATATACAGTATTAACAATTTTTTAAATAATATATTATTGACTTTCATGTGGATGTTTCTTCATGTAAAAGGGGACTATTTGTCTGTTAGTAAAACAAACACTTATCGAAAAACTAATGTAGCCAGGTCACCATTTTAAAGATTTTTGATTGCAAAGCCAATAAATTATTGTACAGTAATCCTCTGGATATTCAGCATTCCTCTTCCTTGATGCTATAAGTGCATAATATAATATGCCATTACTCAAGTTCGATGAATTAATCTCCTTGATAACTTTTCACTTATGCTGAGCAGACAAAAAATATTTAAATATATAAACTTAAGCTTTATGTTCTCATGTTTTAATATTTCAGTTTCTCTGTAAAATTTCTGATTATTAATTGTATAATAATGTTTAAAGCATGGGTGCCAAACTCATTTTAGCTCAGGGGCTACATGGAGAAAAATCTATTCCCAAGTGGGCCGAGCCATTAAAATCATGGTTATCAACTTATAAACAACAACTTTAGATTGTTTCCTTTGTTTTAATACAGTCCAAAATAGTACAAGCACAACGCTACTATTAATCATAAAACACTTCAGGTTTTTGAAAATTCTGGAAAAAAAAGAACACACAAACGCACAATGCCTCAGTGATTCTTAGAACTTTATCAAGGTGTCATTTTATTGCAAACTTGCAGATTATTTCTGTACTTTACAAAATCATCTCGAGGGCCGGATTAAACCCATTTGCGGGCCTGATTTGGCCCGCGGGCCGTACATTTGATGCCCCTCATTTAAAGTATACTTAGACCAAAATGAAATGATCTTACTTTCTTACTTATTTCACATATTAGGAGAAGAGCCTGTAGACAACTGGTACAATGAGGTTAAAGACTATGATTTCGGTAACCCTGGATTTAACTTCAACACAGGTAAACCTGACTTTGTAAATCACTTATTCATGGTTACGTTTTTGTGAACACAAAAAAGGAAAAATGTTAAAAGTTAAAAATACAAAGATGCTTTCCAAATTGTGTCTTTCATCTTATCTTATCCATTGTTCATGATTTATAAACGGTTGTATCTGATATGCAGGACACTTTACTCAGGTTGTGTGGAAATCAACCAAAGAAGTTGGAGTGGGTTTGGCCACTGATGGAAGCACTGTCTTTGTGGTCGGTCAGTATAGCCCTGCTGGAAACATATCCAATCCTGGATACTTTAAGGACAATGTTTTGCCTGCAGGTAACCAAGCTAATGTATTTATTTGAAGAATGTATTTATTATTTGTTTACATTGTTATTACAGTTAGTTAATATAGTCCATGAATCGTTGGTACACACAAATCTTTGTACTGTGCATCCAACAAGAAAACTGTAGCATTCCGAATAATATTTTGTTCTTTATTCTTCAGGGAAGTAAGCCATCAGCTGGTGCTACATCTAAACATATCATATTTCCCAGATGCATTTGTCATTGGGTATAAAAAATGATTTCTGATCTTTCAAAGCATCATGATCATCATCATTTATATTTGTAAAGTAACTAATGAGTTATTTACCACATACAAAAAATGCTGTTATAATCAGATGAAATAAATAAAGCATACTGCAATTCTGTCATGTTTTCATTGCATTATTAGGAAAGTAAGAATTATATCATGATTTATGGATATAATACAAATAATACCAAATGGATTTCATCAGTGCTGAACAAAAATGTGTTTGCTCTATCACATCAATATTAGCATAGTATACCATCTGTGAGGTCATGCAGAATGCAGATGAACAAAGGGGATAGTGCTTTCCTCTGAGTTTGTTACACCACCTCTGATGTTGCAGGAATTGCAGTAAAAAAAAAAATGCCAAGTGGGGCCAATTTTCACCCTTCCTGACTGGCAGCTGTCATTTGATGTGGAAGAGATGTGAATGGGATGGGTGGAAAATATCTATAAATAAAATCATGAAGGAAAAGTGTGTGTGTGTGTGTGTGTGTGTGTGTGTGTGTGTGTGTGTGTGTGTGTGTGTGTGTGTGTGTGTGTCGGAGATATATATATATATATATATATATATATATATATATATATATATATATATATATATATATATAGAGAGAGAGAGAGAGAGAGAGAGAGAGAGAGAGAGGGAGGACACAACTTTCTAAATTTAAAACCAGGAAACATGAAATATTGAACTTAAAACAATTTGCAAGAAAACATGAAAAACACAGGATCAGAAGTGCATATTATCATTTACATTTATGGCATTTGGCAGCCTCCCTTACCTTTGTCATATACATATATACATACATGCATACTTACTGTACATACATACACACACACACACACACACACACACTCGCTCACTCACACACACACACACACTCACACACACTCACACACACACATACCCACTCACACCCAAATGCACAGGGGTAATTTGAAGTAGTCACTTAGCCTCATGTGCATGTATACAGGGATCCCTCGCTACTTCGTGCTTCAATTCATGCGGCTTCAGTGCATCACGTTTTTTTTTTTTTTTTTAATATTCATCCGTTTAATCCTAATTAGGATTGGTGCCAATCCCAGCCAACTCCAGGCAAGGGCAGAGTACACCCTGGACAGCTCACCAGGCAGAAATACGCTGATGGCTTTGCAGCTACTCTTGTCAAAAGTCAGCGGTGGTTCTTTTACAGCCTCACACCATAGACAGTGAGAGACATGGTCGGCCTTTGATAACTCAGTTAGCTGCCCTGGGGGGGCTGTGACAACCTGTGGTGAGTGGGGCTTGAACCCCCAGCCTTGTGTTCAGTGATCCAGCACCTTACCACAGGACTGCCACTGCCCCATAGTCAGACATACTTCAGCCATTTAAGCCCAGTATGGATCACAGGCCGGGGGTGCAGATGCTTAATCTGAATGGTTCCCCAATCAATACTATGCTTGAGGGCTATATGGTGTAAAAGTCATAAATGAATGCCTGATATGAAGAGCTCGAGCAGATTCCTGTACGATACCAATACATTGTTTACAGTCTATGCTGCATGGGTCTAGCTGGTATAATTGGTAAAGCTTAGCATTGATGTAGTCATTCATTCATTTTCTTTAACCGCTTAATCCTAATTGGGGTTGTGGGGATGCTGGCACCCGTCCCAACCGATGACAGGTGAGGGCAGAGTACACCCTGAACAGGTTGCCAGGCTATCGCAGGGCAGAAACACGCTGAACAGCTATGCAGCTACTCTTGTCGAAAGTCAAAAATGGTTCTTTTACATGAACCTCACACCATAGACAGTGAGAGACATGGCCGGCCTTTGATAACCCAGTTAGCGTCACTGGTGGGGCAGTGACAGCCGGTTGACAGTGGGTCTTGAACCCCCAACCTTAAAATCGGCAATCTGGCACCTTACCACTGCCCTCCACTGAAATACAAATCAATAAAATATTTATTATGCATGAAATATGATTAAGTAAATTAATATATTAAAATGTTTCACTTAAACATATCATTATAAATGGGTTGTATATATAAAGTTGACTTCCTTCACACTGTAAGAGAGGACGCTATGGATGGCTGGTGCAGCGAGCTTAAAGACTATGATTTCAGAAAATCTGGATATCGGCACACGATAGGGAAACCTGATTTTGAAAATCACTCAATGTAGTTATTTTATGTGCACGGGGTGCAGTGGTTAGCACATCTGCCTCACAGCAAGGCCTGGGTTTTAATCCCCCGGGTTCAAGTTTCTGAAGGTAACCATGAAATTTGTTATTTTTAATCTTTAAAGTCATTATTACCTTGTAATGGACTGCTGACCCGTTTAGAGCGTATTCCGCTTGGGTGGGTTTCCTCCCACAGTCCATAAACATGCACATGCACGTCCACATGAGGCTAATTGGCTGTTCCAAATCACCCTTATGTGTAAGAGTAAGTGTGAATGTTGTATGTATGTTGGCTTTGCAGTGGTCTGGCGAGCTGTTCACGGTGTACCCCACCAGAGTCAGTTAAGATGGGACCAACCTCCCTGCAAGACTACTTAGGATAAAGAAGCTCAGAAAATGAGTAAAATAATGAAAGACTGTTCTTTATTTCCTTGTAATGGACCGGTGACCTCATCAATGTATACCCACCTCTTTCCCAAATTTCGCTGGGATTGGCTCCAGCATCCCCTGTAACTTTGTCGGATAAGCAGGACAGACAATGTAATGATGGATATTCATTATTAGAAATTACAGGCAATTGTTTTTGTTTTTCTCGCCATTAGTTAGAAATCATTTTTATTAATTTGTCTTTTTTTTTTTTCTGCAGAAAAATAAGAAATTGGCTGATGAAACAATTAAATCTACATCCATTTGGAGTTCACATAAAACATATTACACTGCACGGAAGTGTTTCTAATTTAGTGGCATAAAATGTCTTATTATTCCAAAATGTACTTTGGTAATACCTTGATAATAACTGTTATTTTAAACTAAGCACATACTATAATAATCAAAATAAACAAAGTGAATCACCTTGTATGTCTATTGTTCCCTCATGTGTGGGAACTCCCATGGGTTATCCAGGTATCTCTTTGCACCTATCTGGCTGTTACACTACACTGAACAGTCGCTAATTATGTGCCTACACAAGCTAAGGGTGGATTTGAATCATAAAATGTTTATATAAAATTGCAGTGAGTTCCTGTTATCCTGCTCAATTTAAAGAGACAGAATGCTGTAATTGTGAGGTGGCACAGTGGTGCAGTGTTTATGCAAGGAAAAGATAGGGAGCTGGCTGACATGATGCAGAGGAGGAAGGTGGACATACTATGTGTTCAGGAGACAAGGTGGAAAGGTAGAAAGGCTAGAAGCTTAGGAGCAGGGTTTAAACTGTTTTATAATGGTGTGGATGGGAAGAGAAATGGAGTAGGAGTTATCTTGAAGGAGGGGTTTGTCAGGAATGTTCTAGAAGTAAAAAGAGTGTCAGACAGAGTGATGAGTCTCAAGTTAGAAATTGAAGGCATGATGGTCAATGTTGTTAGTGCTTATGCCCCACAGGCAGGATGTAAGCTAGAAGAGAAGGAGAGATTCTGGAGTGAGTTAGATGAAGTGATGCAGAGTACCCCCCAGAGGTGAAAGAGTGGTCATTGGTGCAGACTTCAATGGACATGTTGGTGCAGGCAACAGAGGGGACGAGGAAGTGATGGGCAGTTTTGGTATCCAGGACAGGAACACAGAAGGACAGATGTTGATAGATTTTTCAAAAAGGAATGAAATGGCTGTGGTGAATACTTTCTTCCAGAAGAGACAGGAGCATAGGGTGACTTATAAAAGCGGAGGTAGGAGCACACAGGTAGACTACATCCTGTGTAGGCGATGTAATTTGAAGGAAGTCAGTGACTGCAAAGTAGTAGTGGGTGAGAGTGTTGCCAAACAGCATAGGATGGTGGTGTGCAGGATGACACTGATGGTGAGAATGGTGAAAAAGGCAAAGGCAGAGCAGAAGACAAAGTGGTGGAAGCTGAAAAAGGAAGAGTGTCGTGTTGTCTTCAAGGAGGAGTTGAAACAGGTTTTGGGTGGTCAGGAAGTGCCTCCAGATGACTGGACAATGTGATCAGGGAGACAGGAAGTGCTTCCAGAGGACTGGACAACCACAGCCAATGTGATCAGGGAGACCGGTAGGAGAGTACTTGGTGTGTCCTCTGGAAGGAGAGTAGACAAGGAAACTTGGTGGTGGAATGAGGAAGTGCAGGAGTGTGTACAAAAGAAGAGGTTAGCCAAGAAGAAGTGGGACATTGAGAGGACCGAAGAGAGTAAACAGGAGTACAGGGAGACACAGCGTAAGGTGAAGGTAGCAGTGTCAAAGGCCAAACAGAGGGCGTATGATGACTTGTATGATAGGTTGAACAGTAAGGAGGGAGAAAATGATCTATACAGGTTAGCACAGCAGAGAAATAGAGATGAGAAAGACGTGCAGCAAGTTAGAGTGATAAAGGACAGAGAGGGAAATGTATTGACTGATGACAGAAGTGTGCTGGGAAGATGGAAAGAGTACTTTGAAGAGCTGATGAATGAGGAAAATGAGACAGAAAAAGAGTAGAAGGGTGACCGTTGAGGAGCAGGAAGTAGCAAAGATTAGTAAGGGAGAAGTGAGGAGGGCATTGAAGAGGATGAAGAGTGGAAAGGCAGTTGGCCCTGATGACATACCAGTTGAGGTATAGAAGTGTCTAGGGGAGGTAGCAGTAGATTTTCTGACAAGAATATTCAACAAGGTCTTAGAAAGTGAGCAGATGCCAGAGGAATGGAGGAGAAGTGTGCTTGTGCCCATTTTTAAGAACAAGGGAGATGTACAGAGTTGTGGCAACTACAGAGGGATAAAGTTGATGAGCCATACAATGAAGCTATGGGAAAGAATAGTGGAAGCAAGACTAAGGGCAGAGGTCAGCATTTGTGAACAACAGTTTGGTTTCATGCCAAGAAAGAGCACCACAGATGCAGTGTTTGCTTTGAGGATGTTAATAGAGAAGTACAGAGAAGGTCAGAAGGAGCTGCATTGTGCCTTTGTGGATCTGGAGAAAGCATATGACAGGGTGCCGAGAGAAGAACTGTGGTATTGTATGAGGAAGTCTGGAGTGACAGAGAAGTATGTTAGAGTGGTGCAGGACATGTATGAGAGATGTAAGACAGTGGTGAGGTGTGCTGTCGGTGTGACAGAAGAGTTCAAGGTGGAGGTGGGACTGCATCAAGGGTCAGCTCTGAGCCCCTTCTTGTTTGCTATGGTGATGGACAGGCTAACAGACGAGGTTAGACAAGAATCTCCATGGACTATGATGTTTGCAGATGACATAGTGATCTGTAGTGAGAGCAGAGACCAAGTGGAGGAAAATCTAGAGAGGTGGAGGTATGCCCTGGAAAGGAGGGGATTGAAGGTTAGTCTTAGTAAGACAGAATACATGTGTGTGAACGACAAGGACCCAAGAGGAACTTTGAGGTTACAGGGGGCAGAGATAAAGAAGGTGGAGGATTTTAAGTACTTTGGCTCAACAATCCAGAAAAATGGAGAGTGTGGAAAAGAGGTGAAGAAGCGCGTGCAGGCAGGTTGGAATGGATGGAGAAAAGTGTCCGGTGTGATGTGTGATAGGAGAGTATCGGCAAGAATGAAGGGAAAAGTGTACAACACGGTGATGAGGCCAGCAATGTTGTATGGTTTAGAGACAGTGGCGCTGGGGAAAAGACAGGAGTCAGAGTTGGAGGTAGCAGAGATGAAAATGTTGAGGTTCTCTTTGGGAGTAACGAGGATGGATAGGATCAGAAATGAGTACATCAGAGGGACAGCACATGTTAGATGTTTTGGAGACAAAGTCAGAGAGGCTAGATTGAGATGATTTGGACATGTACAGAGGAGGGATAGTGAGTATATTGGTCATAGGATGCTGAGGTTGGAACTACCAGGCAAAAGGCCCAGAGGAAGACCAAAGAGAAGATTTATGGATACGGTGAAGGCGGACATGAAGGTCGTTGGAGTAAGAGTAGAAGATGCAGAGGATTGGGAGAGATGGAGGCAGGTCATTTGCTGTGGCGACCCCTGAAGGGAACAGCCGACAGGAAAAGAAGAAGAAGAAGACAGTGGTGCAGTGTTTAGCACATCCGCGTCACAACAAGAAGGCCTGGATTCGATTCACAGCACAGATGTTTTTGTGTGGACTTTGCATGTTCTCCCTGTGCTTGAGTGGGTTTTGTTGGGTTGGGCTTTTGGATAACATACTATAACCCAATCATCTGATCTTATTTAATTTCCATACTGCTTACTGCTACTAGGTCATGGGGAGACTGGAGTCTATCTCAGTCAACACTGGGTGAAGGCAGGGTACACCCTGACAGTTTGCCAGATGATTGAAGGGCAACACACACACACACACACACACACACACACACACACACACACACACACACACACACACACAAAAATGCACAGGGGTAATTTGAAATAGTCATGTGCATGTATACAGGGATCCCTTGCTACTTCGCGCTTCAATTCATGTAGCTTCAGTGCATCGCGTTTTTTTAAATGTTCATCAAATTCATAAAAAAAAAAATAAAAAAAAAAAAAAAAATGTGGGGCAGTGGTGGTCTAGTGGTTTCAGGCACTGGATCGCTGATCCAAAGGTTGGGGGTTCAAGTCCCACTCGCCACAAGGTTGTCACTGTCCCCCCCAGTGCAGCTAACTGGGTTATCAAAGGCGAGCCATGTCTCTCACTGTCTATGGTGAGAGGCATGTAAAAGAACCATTGCTGACATTCGTAAAGAGTAGGCTGCAAAGTCGTCAGCGTGTTTCTGTCCCTTGCTATAAGGGTTGTGACAGGAAGGGCATCCGACGTAAAAACCTCTGCCAAATCAAATGTGCGAATCAGATGATTCGCTGTGGCGACTCCCGAGTAAAAAAGGGAAAAAGCCGAAAGGAAGACAGACAGACATCAAATTTAAAAAAATAAGGAAATTAAGGAAGAATAGGGGGAAAAAGTTAATGAAAATGCCACAAAATAAGGCCAATTGTGCAAAAAAAAAAACCCAAACAAAAAAAAACAAAAAACAACCCAAAACCCCCCATCAAAACTACTTACATTTTTATGTGAGGTGCGTATCTGCATGCGTATCTGCGTGCGTATATGTGCGCATTTGTATGTGTGTCTTCTTCTTCTTCTTCTTTTACTTTCGGCTGCTCCCTTCAGGGGTCGCCACAGCAAATCATCTGCCTCCACCTCACCCTGTCCTCCGCATCTTCTTTTCTGACTCCAACGACCTTCATGTCTTCCTTCACCACATCCATAAATCTCTTCTTCGGTCTTCCTCGAGGCCTTCTGCCTGGTAGTTCCAACCTCAGCATCCTACTGCCAATATACTCACTATCCCTCCTCTGTACATGTCCAAACCATCTCAATCTAGCCTCTCTGACTTTGTCTCCAAAACATCTTACGTGGGCTGTCCCTCTGATATACTCATTTCTGATCCTATCCATCCTCGTTACTCCCAGGAGAACCTCACCATTTTCATCTCCGCTACCTCCAGCTCTGCCTCCTGCCTTTTCCTCAGCGCCACTGTTTCTAAGCCATACAACATCGCTGGCCTCACCACCATCTTGTACACTTTTCCCTTCATTCTTGCTGACACTCTCCTATCGCACATCACACCGGATACTTTTCTCCAACCATTCCAGCCTGCCTGCACACGCTTCTTCACCTCTTTTCCACACTCTCCATTGCTCTGGATTGTTGAGCCTAAGTACTTAAAATCCTCCACCTTCGTTATCTCTGCTCCCTGTAACATCACCGTTCCTCCTGGGTCCTTCTCATTCACACACATGTATTCTGATTTTCTGAGGCTAACCTTCATTCCTCTCCTTTCCAGGGCATACCTCCACCTCTCTAGATTTTCCTGCACTTGTTCTCTGCTCTCACTACAGATCACGATGTCATCTGCAAACATCATAGTCCATGGAGATTCTTGTCTCACCTTGTCTGTCAGCCTGTCCATCACCATAGCAAACAAGAAGGGGCTCAGAGCTGACCCTTGATGCAGTCCCACCTCCACCTTGAATTCGTCGGTTACAACGACAGCACACCTCACCACTGTCTTACATCTCTCATACATGTCCTGCACCACTCTAACATACTTCTCTGCCACTCCAGACTTCCTCATGCAATACCACAGTTCTTCTCTCGGCACCCTGTCATATGCTTTTTCCAGATCCATTTGTATGTGTGTGTGTGTGCACTTATATTTTATGTACAACTCATGCATTATTTTTGAATGTTTAATTCTTATTATAAGCATTTATAGTTTTGAATATGGATATATTGATATTATATACATGTAAGTATACATCAGTCAGGGAGGTCAATCTTACTTCGCGGAATTCGGTGGTAGCGGGGGAATCTCGGTCTCAATTTACCACGGAAAGTGAGGGATCTCTATAACTTCGGGCTGTGGGAAGAAACTGGAGTACCTCGATGAAACTTCACACAGAATTGCCCAAACACAGGACCTTCTTGCTGTGAGGTGGATTTGCTAACCGCCAGACCACACCGCTGCCCATGTCATATAACTAGCCTGCGATTTTCTCTGTGGATTTTTCTAACTAGTTTAAATTTCTGATTTACTTAAACAAACTCAATGCACATTTTATTAAACTTGTTTGAAAAGAAAACCAAAAATAAAAAATCCTAAAAGAAACCAATACATTACGATAAATACAACAGTACACTATATAAATATAAATAACTCACAGACTTCGTTCACAAAAAAAATCTGTTAACATGTGCTTCTGAGCTTGTCAGGTGACACAAAACGAATATGAAATTCCTATATCATAACAGAGCAATAGTAAGTGGTAGGGTATTGCACAGCATACATGGGAAATGGTCCTGACGTCAAGAATTAACTGCAAAACATAAATAATTTTGAACGTATTGATAACTCCATAATAAGGGTCAAGGATGGCATTTTCCATTGCACAATAAAGGATCTCGATACAACACACCCATAACTGTTCTGGAAATTTGCTCACCCTGTTGAGTGACATATATAACAGGGGCCTTAGCAGACACTCCTAAATCATTTAATCGCATTGTTATTTTAAGCTCTGTGTGCATTGCCTTTTATAGAGTATTAATGGATTAAAAGTACAGTATTATGTGAATAATCTTTGGTGGGAAAGAAAATTAAAACTTTAGATTCACACACTCTCTCATTTGCTGAACCATCGAATCTTACAACTGTCTATTAGTCACGGAGAGGTTGTGCCTATCTCGTCTGACGCTGGGTGTAAGTAAGGTACACATGAATAGTTTGCCAGACCATTACAGGGCAACACTCACAACCATTCACACTTACACTCACACCTAGGTGCAATTTGGAATAGCCGGTTAGACTAATGCGCATGTCTTTGGACAGTGGAAGCAAACTGTAGTCTTTCTTTCTTTTCCTTTCGGCTGTTCCTTTCAGGGGATGCCACAGCAAATGATCTGCCTCCATCCTACCCTATCCTCTGCATCTTCTACTCTTACTTCAACTACTTTCATGTCCTCCTTCACCACATCCATAAATCTTCTCTTTGGTCTTCCTCTCGGCCTTCTGCCTGGTAGTTCCAACCTCAGCATCCTACTACCAATATACTCACTATCCCTCCTCTGTACATGTCCAAACCATCTCAATCTAGCCTCTCTGACTTTGTCTCCAAAACATCTTACATGTGCTGTCCCACTGATGTGCTGATCCTATCCATCCTCGTAACTCCCACTTAATTAACATAAATGCTGCACAGAGGCTGACGTCTATCTCAGCTAACTCCGGACGAAGGTGGCAACATAAGGAGGACATGTAAACTCCAGACAGAAACACCCGGTCCCAAGATTCAAACCCAAAACCTTCTTGCCACGTGGCAGACATATTACCGAGACAGGCTGTGCTACCAAGCCACTGAAAAGTTTACTTTTCTTTTCGTGGTTGGGGGGGGGGGGGGGGGGTTTATAAACTTTTAGCTTTATTATTTTTCAGGCTCAGTGTCATACAACATGAGGAGGAATATTAAACTCAAGTTTACATAATAGTAAAACCACTGAGTTATAATTGTTAATGATTTTTCAATTTCAGACAAGTATTTATAGCATAGAATAATAAAAAATAAAACGATATACATGTTTCTACAGCTCATCAAAACGGTGAGAAAAACAACTGTGAAATTATCTCAAAAGCCTAAAAATACTTTTCTTTATGGAAGAACTTTGCCATTTCTCAAGTAAAATTCCCCATGTTTGTGTTGTGCATGGCTCAGACTTTGTACTTTATTAAATAAACATAAAATGCCAATATTCATATTGGACTTTCTAAGTGTTAGGAGCTTGTTATCTCTGGATAAACACAAATGAAGTTTGGGTGAACTTAATATAGCTGTGCTAAGTTTTGTGAACATTGTATGTCTCTAGCATTTTACTCACTCACTAATTAGCCTATCTCCACTTATAGTGGGGGGAAATGGGGTACATGATAAACAGCTTGAAACACCACAACACGTTCATGCAATCATTCTTTGGAATGTAGAAGGAAACCCACTCAAGCATGAGAAAGATATGAAAGCTCCACACAGAAATGTCTGAGCCTGAGACTCCAAGTTAAGACCTTCCTGCTGTGAGTCAAACAAGTTAACCACTACATTACCATGACACCTTGTATGTAACTACAATGTAAATTCAAACCAAAGCCCTATAACTTACATAAAGTTTTGCCATTCTTCTCTGTCTTGACCTTCAAATACCACTTTATAAATCATTGTCATGAACACGTTACTCAAACAAATACCTATAATCCTGTCTGGCGGGTCTGACCAACAGGTGTGCCACTGCATGTGATTGGACCATTAGTTATTTGCTTTCCTTGAAATAATCCTAATGCTCAATGGAACTGTGATACTTGTTCTCATTTTCAACCTTCTCACACTCTTCCACAATAATCCGTTGACCCATTCTTCTGGCTTCCTGTAGCTGTTCACATCAAATTTAAAACATTAATACTTGCTCACTAAGTCATAAACAAAGTAGCTGCCATTTTTCATGAAGTTGAAATCACATCCTGCTCTACAATACACATTCTATGAACCTTGAGCTCTGTTAAACTAGTTTAGAATCTTCTACGGGATTTTAGCTTGATTATATTCTTAGGCCCTGCTTGTTGAACGAGTTTAAGATTTTGATAAAGTTTACAAAGCACATCTGAAACCTGCACTGGATGATAGTGTCTGTTGGCTGCTAAATGAAAAAGCCAGAAAGAGGAAAAACATGCACAATTACTATATTTCTTATTCGGCCAGTATGACGAAATCAACTTGTTCATCTCCATATGTCATCAACAGAATTATCAAGGTATTTAAGGCACTTGAATGAATGGCAGATAGCCCTTGTTAATTCTTGGCTGATTATATTGTATCTATTTAAACAGCCGTTTTCTCTAATGGCATTAAACAAGAACTGACTGGGACCCTGATGACCTGAAAACCATCTCTAAATATTTCTTAGACTCTCCACCTGACTCACACCTCAATTGAAAGTAAACGTTTCGTCTTGGACAAAATATCACTGTTTTCATTAAAATTACTGTAAATACACACACACACACACACACACACACACACACACACACATATATATATATATATATATATATATATATATATATATATATATATATATATATATATATAAATATATATATTCTTCTTCTATTACTTTCGGCTGCTCCCTTCAGGGGTCGCCACAGCAAATCATCCGCCTCCATCTCACCCTGTCCTCTGCATCTTCTTTTCTGACTCCAACGACCTTCATGTCTTCCTTCACCACTCTAACATACTTCTCTGCCACTCCAGACTTCCTCATGCAATACCACAGTTCTTCTCTTGGCACCCTGTCATATGTTTTTACCAGATCCACAAAGGCACAATGCAGCTCCCTCTGACCTTCTCTGTACTTCTCTATTAACATCCTCAAAGCAAACATTGCATCTGTGGTGCTCTTTCATGGCATGAAACCAAACTGTTGTTCACACACACACACACACACACACACACATATATATATATATATATATATATATATATATATATATATATATATATATATATATATATGTGTGTGTGTGTGTGAACAGCAACTTTAGTGTAATTGGACATTCAGTAGAAAGTGAATAAAATCTACCCACTGTAAAAATTCTCTTACAAACATCATGTTTAACTTGATAAGATATAATTAATATAAATTGAAATTCCTCTGATATTCAGTTGTTGGATGACCTTGGTATAAACAACTTACGTGACAAACAACCTCACAATATAAACACGCTTACAGAATATATTATTGTGGATATATAAGAGGGTTTCCTTGGTTTGATGTAGAGAAAATTGTAGGATTGTGAACAAATTAGACGAACTAATAATGTATGAAATTCCTAGATCCCACCTAACACAGGTGTAGGACATCGCAGGGCCTCACACAACAGACCAAGCCAATCAACTTCAAGAATTAGCTTCAAAACAATGGGAAAATGTTCAAAACATCAGGACAAGAAACTTTTTTGTAAATGACCCATTGTTTTGAACGCAGTTTCCGGGCCATAAGGCACACCAGATTATAAGGTGCAATATCAATGAACGTTGATTGAACATGTTCATAAAGGTGCACCGGATTATAAGGCGCGTTAAGCAAAACAAAAGTCAGATAAATCAAACTTGATTCAACTCTCACAAATAACCCTCAACATTGTTCAGTTGTAACAATATTACTCACTTTTACAGTTCAGTCCTCTTCCACAAATATATCATATTCTTCATCTCCACTTTTTTTTTAACAGTTTAACAGTTGCATGAGTTGGACATAAAGCCCAATTCCTGTATTATTATTATATTATATTACAACATTTTATCATCTATTATTCCCTCACGCATGAAGTCAGATCAATAGAGACAGAGATTAGAAGTCTTCCGGGTCATGACCTAAACATCTTTCAGCCACACCCCTTTAAAGAGACAGCGCATTCAGAGTAACAAACATGATGGCGCTCATTCGCAGCTTGAGTATTGTGTTCATTACAGAACGAGGGTCATTACTCAGTGTAACTTTACATTCAAGAAGGTTAGTCCAAGGTCTCAGGAGGACACCTGTAGCAGTGCTTTATCCCAATGATGAACGTGAGACTCTGATTAAGCCAGCTGAGTGTCCTGAGATTAGGTGGAAAAACCACTCACGTATTACTCAGCGAGTCACCTGACTATGACAGCAGTAATACCAGTAGTTGGAAGGTAAAGCCGGATCTCTCTAATTTATGACCTGTTGACACCAATATCTAGCGGTTGGAGCTCTTTGGTTAACCCACCAGAATGATGGTATGCTCTGAATCAGTTTGCTCTCACTTTGACAGTGTCAGTGAGATGGAGTCACGCGGCTTCATCCACACACAAGGCGCACAGGATTATAAGGCGCACCGTCAAATTTTTTGAAGATTAAAGGCTTTTAAGTGCATCTTCTGGTCCAAAAACTATGGTACCTGTTTTGTGACATGCATGGCAGTTGCTTTAGAGATTGTAATTTGATATGACTATCATTTCCTTCTTTGTAGTAAGGAGAAACAGTCTCTGACTCCATATTTTTCTCCATTTAGTTTTCAACAAAACATTTTGAAACTCATTAGTGGACGGTACCTCAAGCTGTTCAGAGTCCAGTCTTTTTCTATATTTCAATATCTCATTTCCCATAGGAACCATTTATAGTGTTGGTATGAGTCCAGCCATTTATCCCTCACCAATACCAGTATATATTTCCAAATCCAGGATTTGTAATTATATTGTATAAAAACAGGTAGTATGGAACAACTCATTGTGTGCTTTTCTTGACTCCACCAGCACCAGAAATGACTCATTCTATCCTTTTATCCACTTCACTCATATTTTTGCTTGTATTTTTCTGTAGCTTGTCGTTTTCTGTCAGGGATATGGTGGCAGATCAGGGAAACTATCCTATTTCTTTGTCCAAGGTACTTGTCCACATTTTGCTTGGCTTCTGGTTTGTCCACATGCAGTTTGATTTTTACTTCTCTTATATACTGTGACATTTTTGCCTCAGCAAGTGTGCCATTTTGCCCAAGTCAAGAATCAGAAGTGTTGCTTCTGAAGGTAATTACAGCTTTACTCTCTGCATCTCTGTTTCACTTCGGCCTTAAGATTGCAAACATCACTGGAGCATTGTTAAGACCAAAAGGCATCATATCGAGTGGAAACAAGCCAAAGACGGTGGTGCTTTACAGCTATTAAAAGATCTTGATTGCACTTCCAATATAGCTATTACAGACATGTAGTGGTGTGGAAAAAAAAACACATCTTGCCAGCAAGCACATCAGTTTTGAATGACTGTCCTCAATCCTGGACACAGTTAGAAAAGAAGTTCAATCAAACACATGCTGAGCAGCTTGTTTTAGAAGCCATTATTTGTCTTTTCTTTGTGAAGCCCAACTTGCTGGGAAGTTGAGGTCAGAGTCCAGGGTCAGCAACACCAAGATGCCCATGGAGCAGGGAGGATTAGTAACCTTGCACAAGGACCCAACAATTTCAGGTAGACAGTGAAGGGGCTTGAATGTTGATTTCTTTATGAGTAACCCAGAGCCTTAACTTTTAAGCCATCACTGCCTTAATAGAGAATTACAGTTATATACGGGTCTTTACTACTACCAGGAAGCACAATTAACAATGAAACTTGCACATTGGACAGACATTAAACATTATACATAATGGATATACATTAAAAATAAAACTGCAGCAGAGATCCAACCTTTAGTGTGCATTCATATTTAAATATGTGCTACGTTACACTCTTACATGATTCACACATGTGCCTTGTATATTAATATATTAGTCATTTATGATCAATTCATATGCATTTTATATATATCAAATAATAGAGTCAAATTTAATATACTGTTATTTATATAGTCAAAATCATTTGACTACTTCACTATACTAAATAAATACTATTAGTTAGAAGTGCTAACCACTATGCCACTGTACCGCACACATGCACACACACACACACACACACACACACACACACACACGCAAGCACCATTTATAGCTTTTGTTTGCTTATTCGTATACAGTTTGCTTGACACTTTATCTTTTTTATCTTGTCTTTTTGTTGCTTATTTTATGATGTTTATGTTATTGTTGCTGCTGCATCATTACACCAAGTCAAATTTGTCATTCTGTCTTCAAAAACTGAAAAAAAAGCATTATTCTGATACTGATATTGATGAAAAATGTTTCACTGCTATTGTTATGACATTGTATATATTTTTTTCAAAAAAAAAATCTCAAGACCATGAGCACAAGAAATCGAATTATGCCATTTTAAGTAAGAACTTTACTTTTATTTATTTATTTATTTATTTGTTATCAGATCTGTGGCAAATAACGTCACCAAAAATGTAAATAATTAGTTTTTAATTCACAAATAATTAAAATATACTTGACTTTTAAACAAACACACAAATTAAATTAATCATACACATGCTATGTAGCGTATGTTCATAGTACAGTACTTTAAAAAAAACTGATGTGTACATTTATATAAATTAACAGTGATTGAATTTTTAGATAAATTAGGCATCTAAATTAGTAGAAATATATAATAAAAGATAATTTCTTGAGCTGTACTGAATGGTAATCACAGTATTTACACACACACACAGATGCGCTGGGACTGTTTACAACAGGGCGTGTTGTTGCTTCTGACCACAAGATATTTGACATCAGGGAATTACTATGTAGGGAACAAAACAGCTAATCATTTATTCCAAACAACTTTCTACTTTTTTTTTAAATAGTGACCACATATATTGTGGGCTGCTTCTATACACTTCTATGTCTATGTAATATATAAAAAGGAGTGGGAAAATAAATTGTGGTTGTAGCTGAAATGTTGAGGTAGAGTACAACAGTAGATGGAAAAGGGCAGCTTGTTAACACAAGGGAACAAACATTAAAAAAAAACAAAAAATAAATCCTAACTTAGCTGCACTGTGAGTAAAAAACATCGCCTCCCAGAAACTATTGACCTCTAACATTTAACAACATGTTATTCATCATTACAGCAATTTAAATGTTTGGGTGATACTCTGTGGCTTAAAACAGAGGTTATGCCATAAAATGTGTCATGTTAAATGAATAAATTAAATTAATTCTAAATAGGGGTATATAGTAGGCCACAGGGCACCACCCCTGTTCCTAGACGACTCCCTTCCCTGCTTCCTGATCAAACTAAGCTAACGTAACATCTATTTCTGCGTGAAAGTGGGTGGGTTAGAGCAGAAAAGGCCCTAAAATGTGCAGGACAGATGATACTCCAGGACCAAATTAAAAAAATAAATAACAGTGTAGTAAGTACATTGACAGCATTTGGCAGACGCTCTTATTCAGAGCGACTTACAATTATCACTTTTTATACACTTGAGCAATTGAGTGTTAAGGGTCCTGCTCAAGGGCCCAACAGTGGTGATGGTGGGGATTGAATCACTGACCTTCAGATCAGTAAGGCATGGCGTTAACCACTAAGCCACCACTGCCCTAGTAAGCTGATTCCGAGCTACAATAGCATATGATAAATGGGTCTCTTTTAGATTGTTTTTTCATACACTTGCAAAATATATATTGATATTTCTGTGGTCCTAAATAGTGATACATTATCAGATTATCCTATGGTGTTGGGATTGACAATAATCCTAACCCCTCCAATCTGTTTACAGTTCTAGTTCGCCAATCCTGATGTATAGTCATGAATATTAATAGAGATTGCTATTTATGATTCCAAATCCTGTAGAGACTTCATGTGATGAAATACTGATAACCAGTGACAGCTGTGCCGAACTGTCAGAAATGTGCATAGATGATGATGATGGAGGAGTGCGTGGCGTGGGGGGGGGGGTGATTATATGCGAGAATATGGGTAAGACTCATAGTCAATCAATGGTACGATGCAGAGGCATTATCAAGTTCCAAAACTGACACTGGAGTGAAGAGTGAAACTAAATTTTGGTCTGCCATAACGCCAGGGGCAGAAGCTGAGGGACTGAATTTGGAGCCATGACTGAGCTTTTGGCTGTGAATTTTGCAGCACTCAATAATTTTTCGACTGACTGGTGTTATATTTTGACGCTTCGGGGCATACTGGCTGAGATGATTAACATGTATGATGCATCAGTGGCATGTCCTTGTGATGGACAACCCCATATCCCTAACACTTTACTCATTTCCTGCTCCCAGCATATCTGATTTCAAATAATATAGATTGAGGCACTTTCTAAAAGTGGCGATATCTCTGTTTTTAGGTGTCCAAGACTGGGGTTATAAGAGTAGCATGGCTCTTTTAAGGGCTCGACAGATTCTGATTTTGCACTCATTAGAATCCACTTCAGCCCTGGAGGAAAAAATACATAAGTCTTCTATACATTTCCCAACTGTGTTCTGGAGTGAAAGAAGGAAAGTTTAGCATTAAGGATTTTTTCACTGCTTTTCACTCAATGATTTACATGTCCATTTGTACCAACTGTCTTATTGGTTTAATTATCCGTTTAACGACCTCGTGTTCCGTGTTCCCATTCATGTTTTGTGTTGTTTTCCTTCAATGAAATTTTTTTTGCCTGCCTGACTTAGATTGTGTTTTTTATTCTGCACCGTTTTGAACGGTGGTGTATGAATCTGTATTTTGGAGGGTTTTCAGTTTCATTAACAATAATAAATCCAGCCTTATTTTCATATCCTTCTGTCCTCATGCAAGCTATGCCTGTGTCATATTCCATACCTACGGTGCCCTGCTCAGGAGCTTCAGTATTGAAACCTTTCATATACATTGATATAATTCTTGTAGAGCTATGTGGGATTGGTCAGAGATCATTCAGGAGTGGGTTGAATTGTTTAGAATTGTTTCAGGTGTGGATGAAATTCATTAGAATTCATTTAGGAGTTGCTGGGGTTGGTCAGAATTCTTTCAGAGGTGGATGGGATTCATTAAAGTTCTTTAAGGAGTAGGTGGGATTGGGTGAAGTTCTTTCAACAGTCTGTGGGATAGGTCAGAATTCACTGGAAAATTGGCACCAGATTTGTACAACATCTGCTGATATCTCCATCTGTCACATTTCCCTGCCAGTATAGCTATGATGGAGACAATAAAGAGAAATGAAACTACAAACAAGGCCATGACGATAAAAAATGTCATGTTGTCGTTGTATTCCTTGTCATGCGTAAAGTCAGGGAACTCTGAGAGTACTTCAGGGAAAGTGTCCACCACCACCACCACGTTAACATTGACTGTAGCTGAACAACGGGGACGTCCGTTGTCCTCCACTACAACAGTGAGCTTCTACTTCACAGCATCTTTATCAGTGACTTGGCACGCAGTTCATATTTCTCCATTCTGTAAACCCACTTCAAACAGTGCCCTGTCTGTCGTTTTCTGAAGTTTGTATGAGAGCCAGGCATTCTGTCCAGAATTCACATCCACAGCCACTAAATTAGTGACCAGATATCCCACATCTACCGAACGAGGCACCATTTCAGCCACCACAGAACCACTAGTTTGTACTGGATACAGAATCTGAGGTGCCTTGCCATTCTGGTTCTGAATAATAATTCTCACACTCACGTTGCTACTGAGAGGTGGACTGCTTCTGCCTTGAGCTTTGATCCGGAAATTAAAATGTTTAATTTGCTTGTAATCAAAAGAACATACTGCATGGATAACACCACTATCAGCACTGACAGACACGTAAGAGCATGGCGTTAAATGAAGATTCATCAAACATGTAAGAAACATGGGCATTTTCTTTCAAGTCTGCATCTCTAGATTTAATTGTGAATATGGAGAGACCTGGTGAAGTATTTTCTATAATTGAAGCCTACACAAGCTCTTTCAAAGACAGGAGCATTATCATTCGTATCTGCTATTTGTAAAGAGAAAGTGATGCTACTGGAGAGTGAGGGGACTCCTTTGTTGTCACATATTATACAGAATTTGAGGCGAATTTGTCATTGAATGGTCTTGAATATTGACTTTCACTGTAATGTTACTACTTAGCGTGGGTGAGCCTCCGTCTTGAGATTTGACTAAAAATTCTATTGACTTAGTCTGTTCATTATCAATGGACTGAACAGAGTGTATATCCCCACTCTTGGCATTTACTGAAATACTGTACACACTGATAAAGGTTCGCCGTTGAAATTCCCCTAAATTAACATATAAATAATTTTCCCATTTGGTTCCAATCTAAATCGTTTGCTGTTACTGAACAGAAATAAGCACCGGGAGAATTGGTTACCATTAAATAAGCAGAATAAAAGCAGGGCAGTTGTGGCCTGGTAGTAAAAGGTGCTGGATCGCTGATCCTAGGGTTGAGGGTTTGAGTCCCACTCTCCACAAGGTTGTCACTGTCCCGCAGTGCAGCTAACTGGGTTATCAAAGGACGGCCATGTTTCTTACTGTCTATGGTGAGAGGCTGTAAAAGAACCATTGCTGACTTTCGACAAGAGTAGGCTGCATCAGCGTGTTTCTGCCCCTTGCTAAGGGTTGTGTCAGGAAGGGCATCCGACGTAAAAACCTATGCCAAATTAAATATGCAAATCATTAATATGACTTCTATGAAGATGGAGGCAGATGATTCGCCGTGGTGACCCCTGGGGAAAAAAAGGGAACAGCCGAAAGGAAAAGAATAACGAAGAAACAGAATAAAAGCTTTCTCCAAACACTGGTTGGTTGTCATTCACATCGGATCATTTAAGTGTAACTGTTTTGCTACTGGAAAGAGGAGGTATTCCTTCATCAATTGCTGTGATTGTGATGTTATATTCAAAGGTGTTTTCTCCGTCTAATGTTCCATCAGTCAGTAAAGTATAAAAGTTATTAAAATACAATTTACTTATGAAAGGAATTTTTTAATTTATAGAACATGTTTCCTTTCCATTATTTCCGAAATCTTTCACATTAACGATAGCTACTGTAACACCACTAGGTGAATCCTCTTAAATGGGACTGCAAAAAGTTGCAACAAAACTAGCAGTAGTGAAATTTGGACATGCAATCCACTTCTTAAATCTATCTTTGCACTCCTCTAATTTCACCAGTACAACTGCAATCACACTTTTTCTCTCCATCCCCACTGGGTGGTCGGCTGCAAATTTAGCATACCTTCCCTGGAAATGTTTTTCCAAATGACTCTTCGTTATTTGACAGCTTCTCATTACAGAGCAAACATGCAGGCAATCCTTCCGCACTGGCAATGAAAGCAAATGATTCGGTCCATTCTTCCTTGAATTCTCTGCTCTCATCAGTGATCTCTCTTTTTTATCCTTTGGGATCCATGACCCATGACACACCGACCGGTTTAGCTACGGGTAACAGCTACCAGCCTGGTAAAGCATCGTGCTGTGTGTCTCAGGCTATGACGCATATATTCATAGACAGAAATGTTGAAATGTAGGCCTAATATTTTTTGTACAATTTTTTAAAAAATTAGAAAACATTAAGAAGGCTTGTCCTACAAAAAACTTTTTTTTAGAGAGAGAGCTTTTTCCATTTTCATACATTTTTGAAAAAGCTCCAGGGAGCCACTAGAGTTGCGGGTTGCCAACCTCTGCCATAGACTCTATATGGACGTTTCTGCAACAGTAGCTATAAACTCTTTCTGCATAAAAGACTACACGAGATCTAAAACGGCGATGTATATATTCAGCTTGCCAGATCTTTGTGGCTCACCACTGTCCACAGCAGTTAACTTAAGCAGTTCTCTGTCTAAAAAATTGCAAATACAACTCCACGTATTTTTGCCCTCAGGTCCAGTCTGTATTTTATGACTATATTGATCTGTGAGATTTAAAGCATATTCTTGAAGTGAGTTCTTACCAATGTCATGGTTTTTTTTTTTTTGAACCAGCTCCGACAGTTTCCGACCGGTTCTGACCAGTTTGAACCATTTACGACTGGTTCTGACCAGTTCCAACTGGTTTGAACCGATTTGATCCAGTTACAGATGGTTTGAACCAGTTCTGACCATTTTGAATGAGCGCCGACCGGTTTGAACCAGTTCTGACTGGTTCTGACCGGTTGGAACCGGTTCTGACTGGTTTCGACTGGTTCTGGCCAGTTTGAACCAGTTCCGATCAGTTTGAACTGGCTCCGACCGGCTCTGACTGGTTCCAACCGGTTTAAACCAGTTTGAATTGGTTCCGGCCAGTTCTGAAAGGTTTGAACCGGTTCCCACCGGTTTCAACTGGTTCTGGCCGGTTTGAACCGGTTCCGACTAATTTAGACCGGTTTGAACCAGTTCCAGCCAGCTCTGAGCGATTTGAATCGGTTCTGACCGGTTTCAACCGGTTCTGGCCAGTTTCAACCGGTTTGAACCAGTTCCGACCAGTTCCGACCTGTTCGAACTGGTTCCGACCAATTTGAGCCGGTTTGAACCGGTTCCGACCAGTTAGAACCAGGTCTGTTTGATTTGAACTGGGTTGAGCCAATTCTGACTGGGTCTGACCGGTTTGAACTGATTTGAGCCGGTTTGAGCTGATTCCGACCAGTTTGAACGGATTCCGAATGGTTTGAACCGTGCCGACCGGTTCAATCCGGTTCCAGCTGAACTGAGGTTGAAACACAATGACTGAGGTAAAGCTGAGATTGAAAAACAATCCTGTGATAGCCTCCACTGTTAGAATTGCCACAATGTCTCTGAAGATTATATGTAACAGATACAAGTAGATAACCAGATAGTTCTGGATTGAGATCAGTTGTATATCATACTATCCAAAAGAAAATTGCTTAAAGTTTCTATTGCTTCTCCTCTATGTGGTCCCACACAAGCTTAAATATACTGGATAAAATCTTGTAGTAAATTTGATCTATGAGTTTCATGAAATACAGTAGTTTTAGTTGTAGCGTACGAACACATATTACAGCCAAAAGAAAACATAATATGGTTTAGCCCAGGAAATTTAGTGGTAAAGTCCTCTGGGATTTTCTGCAGTCTGGTTCATAATTGATGGAGCACCACCAGCCATTGCTGGGAGACAATTTTTTATATGTATATTTTGTAGATTTTATATAAACTGTATATAAAATAAGTCACCTATAAAAGCATAATAAAATCAATCAATGCAGGATGTTTCAAAATCCCGGCCCACTTATAAGCTACTGTTTAAATTTTAGTGTAATACACAATTAAACTTGAAGAATTATTTCCTTTTCTTTAGTTTACACCAACTGATTTCTTATAGAACACTTTAAATGTTCTGTATATTTTCGATCACTAGAGGTCTCTAATGGACACACAGGACCTCAAGAAATGAAGAACACGCCCCAGTGGAAGGCTTCATCATCACCATTCACCATCACTAGGTGGCACCAAAGTGTCACTTCGCATTCTTTTCATCTTTGTTTTTAAAATAACAATTATTTCACAAGAAAGTGGTTTACTGTATTTGTGTGATAAAACTTGTAATTTTAACATGTCCAGTGTATTACACTAGGACAAAATAGCAACGCCATCAAATGTGTGAAATTATTCTATGTAGAATAATTAAGTCTAAGTAATATGACAGAATGGTGACATCTTTTTTGCTTCACTATTAGTTCATGATTCATGGATTGACACACTTCCCAACCAAAGAAAACTTCCGGAGCACCTTCAGCCTTGATTACAGTGTGTTATATTCATGGCCCCCAGTGCAGCTAACGGGTTATCAAAGTCTCTCATTATATGTGTTGAGAGGCTGTTAAAGAACCATTGCTTACTTTTGTCAAAAGTTGCTGCATAGATGTCAGTGTGTTTCTGTCCTGCGATGGCCTGGCGAACTGTAAAGAGTATAATCTGCTCTCACCCAGAATCGGCTGAGATGGGCACCAGCCTCCGTGTTACCCTAATTATGATTAAGCGGTTCAGAAAATGAATTAATGATTCTCCATGGCATTGTTGCTTCAGTCGGAGAGATTGAGACTCTTATGAGCAGGTTATCACATTAATGGTGCCTGATGGCATGGGTATAAAATTATGGTTAAAATATTGAACGAGTGCTTCAGGGAGCATGAAGAATCATTTTCACGCATGAACTGGCACCTCATAGAGCCGATCTTAATCTGAAAGTTTTTGGGAAGTGCTGGAGAACTTTCTGGAAATAAAAATTGTGATGTTGCTTAAGTTTGTTGACACAATGCCACGGTGCTTATGTGCTGTGATCAAGTCTAAACATGGTTCAACAAAATATTGGGCTGGGGGCTTTTTTCTATTGGGGCAGTCGATAACTACAACAGTTTGCGTGGTTATGATTTGTTTAACTGGGTTACATCACCCTGTTACTCATGAGTAACACCACAGCCTCTGAACAGAGGTGATACAGTAGCTACATACATGTTTGACCATTTGTCTTTGTTGTGTGTGTTTGTTGTTAGTGTGGTGGTACAGAGCACCAACTGGCAGCCAGCTAACCTAATGCAGGACTCGTGCATCAAGACAACATGCAAACTCCATGAACCTTCTTGCTGTGATGCAGACATGTATACCAACTGCACTGACTGCACTCATCTCTTCACTGTGTACTGTAATTTTGTAAGATGTCAGTGACAATAGGGGGCACTATTTGGAAAAGGTGCTTGACCTCTTGTAGATCACCACCTAATTTACATTTTCATGCATTCATTTTCTGTAACCACTTCATCCTAATTAGGGTCGAGGGAAGGCTGGTGCCCATCCCAGTCCATTCTGGTTGAGATCCGAGTACACCCTGGACTGCTCATCAAGCCATCGCAGGAAGAGAAACACGTTGACGGCGATGCAGCTACTTTTGTCGAAAGTCAGCAATGTTTTTTTTTTTTTTTTTTCACATGAACCTCACATCACAGACAGTGAGAGACATGGCCGGGCTTTGATAACCCAGTTAGTTGCACCGGGGGTAATTTATATTTTGTACTTTGTATTCTTTGTACATGACTTTTTTTAGTGAACACAGCTTGAGGCATACATTCAAATCATCAGTCATTAAACCATCGATATTCAGCTGGAGGGGAGACTTTCAGTTAATTTGTCTGTTTTGTTTTATATCAAGAGTTCATAGGAGGCAGAGCTGGAGGTAGTAGAGATGGAAATGTTGAGGTTCTCTTTGGGAGTAACGAGGATGGATAGGATCAGGAATGAGCACATCAGAGGGACAGCACATGTAAGACGTTTTGGAGACAAAGTCAGAGAGACTAGATTGAGATGGTTTGGACATGTACAGAGGAGGGATAGTGAGTATATTGGTAATAGGATGCTGAGGTTGGAACTACCAGGCAGAAGGCCTAGAGGAAGACCAAAGAGACGATTCATGGACGTGGTGAAGGAGGACATGAAGGCGGTTGGTGTAAGAGAAGAAGATGCAGAGGATAGGGTGAGATGGAGGCAGATGATTCGCTGTGGCGAACCCTGAAGGGAAAAGCCGAAAGGAAAAGAAGAAGAAGAAGAAGAAGAAGAAGGTTCATTCAATTATTCATTTTCTAAGCCACATATTCCTAACTAAGGTGGAGAAGAGGCTGGCGCCCAGCTCAGCTGACTCTGGGCGAGGGTGGGATACATCCTGGACAGCTTGTCAGGTCATCGCGGGGGCCAACACACACAACCATTCAGATTCACACCTAGGGGTCATTAGGGACAGCCAAATAGCCTACTGTGCATGTTTTTGGGCTGTAGAAGGAAACTGGAGCATGTGGAATGATATATCAGGAATTAAAAAAGCTAAAATATGAGACCTGCAAGACCTGGGGCGGATCAGTATGAAGTAAATAATCTGACGTAAAACATAAAGGACTACAATGCTGCCAAATACGTATGTCACGTTGCTCCTGAATGTTTGTAATAGGAGGTTTTGATCTGGTGACAAGAATAGAATTGAAATGAACTTTAGAAAAAAATAGCAACACCTACCTGCTATTTATGAACACACGCACGGAAAGACACGTAAACAAACATTTTTATTTTCACACTGACATCTTCAATTGTAACAGGTATGTCATCATCCTTCATTTTAACAGGTGTATCTCAGTGGACAGAAACATAATTATGATATATGTGGTGTCTTTTACTATCGCAATAGACTTTTTAATACAGTAATTGAGAACTAGATTTTAAACGTTTGCATTTTCTGAAACTTTTGTCAATTTCATTTGAAACTTGATTAAAAATCTACAGGGTTTTAAGGAAAAACCCAAGAAGTCAGGTGATGCTGATGTCATCAGCATGAGTGCAATAACAGCATATTTCTACCATGCTTCCAGCTCCCAGCCAGTGTTTGCTGCATTCCACTAAGCCTTAAATACCTCAGTGTCACAGCTCAAAAAGCTGCATTGTTCTGAAAGGCTTATTCATGGATAAATTACACCAGCCTCACAACAAACCCCATACAACTTTACAGTCATGGGTTATTTTGACATTTAAATGAACTGTGTATAACATTTAGCAAAGATAATAAGACTGTACTTCTATTTCTTACAATACAAAAAAAATGTATACGCCAAGGTACAGCACTTATTCACCATTCACGAGTAAATAACCTGTCTTTTTTTATTTCCATGGAGGGAAATCTAGAGAGGTGGAGGATTGCCCTGGAACGGAGGGGAATGAAGGTTCGCCTCAGAAAATCAGAATACATGTGTGTGAATGAGAAGGACCCAGGAGGAACGGTGATGTTACAGGGAGCAGAGATAACGAAGGTTGAGGATTGTAAGTACTTAGGCTCAACAATCCAGAGCAATGGAGAGTGTGGAAAAGAGGTGAAGAAGCGTGTGCAGGCAGGCTGGAATGGTTGGAGAAAAGTGTCCGGTGTGATGTGCGATAGGAGAGTGTCAGCAAGAATGAAGGGAAAAGTGTACAAGACGGTGGTTAGGCCAGCGATGTTGTATGGTTTAGAAACAGTGGCACTGAGGAAAAGGCAGGAGGCAGAGCTGGAGATAGTGGAGATGAAAATGTTGAGGTTCTCTCTGGGAGTAACGAGGATGGATAGGATCAGAAATGAGTACATCAGAGGGACAGTCCATGTAAGATGTTTTGGAGACAAAGTCAGAGAGGCTAGATTGAAATGGTTTGGACATGTACAGAGGAGGGATAGTGAGTATATTGGCAGTAGGATGCTGAGGTTGGAACTACCAGGCAGAAGGCCTCGAGGAAGACCGAAGAAGAGATTTATGGATGTGGTGAAGGAGGACATGAAGGTCATTGGAGTCAGAGAAGAAGCTGCAGAGGACAGCGTGAGGTGGAGGCGGATGATTTGCTGTGGCGACCCCTGAAGGGAACAGCCGAAAGGAAAAGAAGACGTTATTAAGACCAAATTGAACGATTTCCTGATTAAATCAGGTATCTCTTTTCATCTGCTTTACATCTTGTTTTTGTTCTGTATCTGTTTACATTCACAATAAAAAGACAGTACAGTGGTCCCATAACTTGTGAATTTAATCCGTTCCGAGGTCGAGCTCGTAAGCCAAAAAGTTTGTTAGATGAAACAATTATTCCCATAAGAAACAACAGAAAACCAATTAATCCGTTCCAAGCCCCTCCCTAACTCCTATAACCTGCCACAAACACGTATATTTGACCTAATATATTAAAGATAAACATGTAAAAACAATACTTATTTCACAATAATAATACATGTAAATTAACATTGATAATCAATAATAATAAAACAAGAATAAACAACAAGTCAAATAACCCTTTCGATCATCAACTGCGGTGCAGATGTCACGTGGGCAGGCAGGAGGTGGTGCATAACAGAGGAGGAGGAGAATTTTTGTGCGTATGCACGCTACGAATGCCAGCGAGGAAAGGCTAGTGGTGAGCTCCCACAAGGCCAGCGCTTCTCAAATAGTGGGGCGTGCCCCCCTTTGGGGGAATGCTGTGTGATGCCAGTGGGGGCGCGTATGACCCTGGAGAACATGCTTTATTTGCCAGACTGTGTTATGGGCATGTAAATAAATGTGTAAATGTAAAAATGAATGTGACTGGATAAACGTTGTATATAATTATATTCAGTTAGTGTGCTGTAAATAGTGACACACTGTATTACTCAGCTGTTTTTGGGTCTGGAACTTTCCAGCATAGACCTAGCTGCGCATGCGCCCTGATGGTGGGTCAGATGATTTGGAATATTCCAGAATGGAACTCTCCCGAACTTTAGGGAATCTATATTAAGGACTCGTTGCCAACTAGCTGGGGCAGATTATTGAAGGAAACTCGTCGCGGCGAATCATCTCATCCAAGGCGGATCATGGAACGCACTTCACCCAAGTTTCGTCGTTCAAGATTTCATCACCTAAGTCCATCATCCATGGTTATCCACAGGCAATGCGAGGATTTTCATCATTTGTTTCTTTCTAACGTGGGATTCCAAGCCTTTTACCGCCGGCCATGCTGAAGCTGCTTGGTGACTCTCTTTGTTTTGGGATTCTTGTTCAATTTGTATCTTGTTTAACTCTACGCTGTAAGTTATTATTTTGTCTTACTTTGTTGATATTATTAAATTGTATATAGTTTATGTCATGGTTTGTCGTGCTTTGCTGGTTTCATGGGGCAATTTCCATCTTCTAAATTCCATACGTAACAACTGTACTAGAATGAAGTGTAATTGCACATCCTCTTCAGTAGTTGGCAGTGGCGATCTCATTGTTGCGCTATGGTGTAGGGAAAAAGCACCAAGCAAACGACATGAAGTGCAGTAAACACTATTTACTAACACACACAACCCCCCACCCCCCACCCCGTATAAATAGTGTTTACTTCTGGTGTGGTGTGCATTTTTTTTTTCTATAGGGAGCATTACAGAAAATAATTGAGAAGCACTGCACAAGGTGTTCTTGGAGCGCGGAGGAATACACTCGGAAGAATACGAGGCTAATCGGCCTGGAAAAGCCATTTCCCCAGCAGAGCTCGTAAATCAAAATTTTGCTCATTGGACGGGGCAGATTTTTGGTGAAATCGAAGCTCATATCAAGGAAAATTTGTTATAAAAGCCACACGTAACTCAAGGTAACACTGTATTACCGAAAAAAGCGATCTTGGACATGTGCAGGAACCTGGCAGTATATTACTGACAGTAAACAGTGGAAAAGTTTAAACTCAAGTGTTCTGTCCATTCACTTCCCAGGCATATTAAATAAACATGAAACTCGTGTGCACGAGTGTCAATGACCCCTGCAATGGATGCCATGACCATGGTTTTGGTCAATGTTTCCATCTTTTTTATTGCTCTTGAAATCATATGCCTTCTCCTCATCCCTGATCTGTCCATTTTCTACGGATCTATGTCGCACTCCCAAATTATTTTGCATGTGCAAGATCATTCCATCAGTCATACGGTATTGTTATTGTGATTGTAATCAGACACAAAACCAAACCACGATGTAAAACAAGTGAATACTAAGCGCGTGAGCTGGAGTAGTTTCATTAGGAAATCTTTCCATTCAGTCAAAATAAACTGATAATGGAAAAGGAAACACTCAGGTCAATCATAAGTGAATGGACACTGTTGTTTTGGTCCACTTTCAATAAGAAATTAGTTATATCCTGTATATTTAGGTACTGCCTTAGGGTGGCGCTCCCGATAGATACTGTAATTCCTTTTATAGGTGTCCAGGGCTGGTGTTATAAGACTGCAGAAAGTGAGGGATCCCTGTATTTCACCTCTGTCCAGAGTTGGCTGATAGGCTTCAACCTCCATGTGTTCAACATGGAGATGAACAAGCAGTTTTGCAATGACTGAACGTAGTTCTATTTTTAATGTATCATGATAGTGTCTTTATATCGTGGGGGTTATCTGTGCTGTGTTTTTGCCATTTTATTTCATTTGGATCTGCATTTTTATTGTTTGTACTCTATTTGCTGTTAACTATATCTATGGGTTTCTTCTAAAGTGTATATTATTTCCCTCCAATAGATTAGCAACCATGTTCAGGGTGTACATTCCTCCTCACCTAAACTTAGCAATGATTGGCTCTAGTTTCCCCTATAAACCTCATCTATAGGCAGAATAGATGGATGGATGGATGCACGGATGGATGGATGGATATACAGCACTTTGAGGCAACTCCCACTGCGTGTTAGGTATCATGACCTTTTTTGGAACCACCTTGAAAGGGGAGGCCAGAGCCTGTCTCAAACATCTCTGATCGAAGAAGTTTTACACCTTGAACAGCTTGCCCAACCATTACAAGGCTAAAACATACATACACAGCCATCCACACTCACACCTACAGGCAATTTGAAACAGCCAATTAAGCCTAGTCTAAACCTGATCCAAAACCGGAGCACCTGGAGAAAAACCCACGTTTGTGAAAGGGGAAGTCCCTTAATTGGCTGTAGAGTTTTACATCACGGGGTGTCCAGAAATACCGTGTTGAAAAGATTCCCTAAGTGTGCTGTGTAATGTACTGTGCTAAACCCTGCATGGGAGTGAACACAAAACCATAATCCTGTTCATTCTACATGTACACACATGACACACACACACACACACACACACACACACACGTGCACTCAAAGAGACAGAAGTGGTGGGGGCATTACACTTCCCTGTTATTTCAGTAACGTTTCCTCAAGTGTATTGTCACGTCTTGGCCTTTAACTTACCTGGCACTTGTTCCTATACGTCATGCATATGTGTCACAATGTTTATTATTAATAAAGTGGCCACGCGACTCCTGATAGGCTTTTTATCATTTTAAACCCTGTGTCTTGTTTACATTTCTGTGTGTATTCATAAAGCGTCTGTTGTTGTCGCAGAGGGAAAAAAAACAAGTGAGTCACACACAGACTGGGCGTGCATGTGAAGTTGTAAATGTGCATCAGCTTGTAAAACATATCTGAGTTCCAAAAGAGGAGGTACATCATTTACAGTAAACACAGGTACGGCAGGCGGGTAAGTCTCGCCAAACAGGTACTTTCATTTCTGGTAAACTTTGATTTGCTCTGGATGGTAGGGAATTTCGACACTTAAACTTTGTAACAGGACTTTCCCAGGACATATTCTTACTCCTTCATTTACTTTAACATATGACATTTCCTGTAGTTTCACATACAAATCACTGAAAAATTAATGACTCCATTAAACGTACTGTATCCTCCTCCTGGTGAGTTTGCTGAGTTACATGATGAACATCACATTAATCACAACATCTAAAATAGTCATTTCCATTCATCTCCAGTAACCATTTCATGCTGGTTGTAGCTAAGCTGGATCCGGAGAGTATCCTGGGAACACTGAGCAGGATGTGGGCACATATCGTAAAGCATAATTGACACCAAGGAGCATTTAATTGTAGCCAATTCACATACTGGTGTATTGGATTTGGTTGAAAACCTGAAGAACATGCCAAACTCCAAACAGATAGTACCCTGTACACGCGACTCCTCTAGAGAAGCACAGTGTAATATAATACAATTATGATATATAATTTATATTTACATAATGATTAAATGGGCAGCACATTGGCGTAGTGATTAGAACATCTGTCTCAGAGCAAAAACCTCCTGGGTTCAAATGCCGGACTCAACAAGGGTGTATATGTGTGGATTTTCATGTTCTTGCTATGCATGTGTAGGTTTCCTCCAGGTATCCGAGTTTCCTTCCACAGTCAAAAGATATGCACGTTAGGCTAATTGACTGTTGCAGATTGGCCCTAGGTGTGAGTGTGATTGTAAAAGGTCGCGTCTTTGTTGGCCCTGCAAGGGGCTGGCGAGCTGTTTAGGGTGTACCTCACGGTTGTCCAGAGTCAGCTCCAGCAATTCTGTAACCCTAGTAGGATAAAGCAGTTTGGCAAATGAATGAATGAAAATAATTCATAAGTCTGAAGCCAGCACTCAGTTCACAGTCAGTTTTTACCACATTTCTAAATATTTGATTTCTTTTATTATTTGATTTGATTTTATGTTTTCAGTTTAATGAGTTCATGTTCTTGTCAAGATTTCATCATTTTCTCCATGAACATTAATTTACCTACAAGTCGATCTCCCTACCTGAATTAGATTGTTTGTTTATATCCTGTGTGAGTCTGAGCAGTGGTGTATGAGCCACTATATTTTTGGGTCTCGATTTTGTTATTAAATAATAAGTAGCTTTTTTTAATTGCTGCTCATTGTCATGCAAGTCGATAGATAACAGCCAGTCAGTATTAACCCAGCAAAATGGAAGTCTTATTGATTTTCCTGTGGTGGGCAAACGTGGACAATGGACAGAAACAGAACAACCATCCAAGTCATTCTATGATTATGGTGTGCCGTTCGGGAGCTCTTCTATAATCATATCCAACCACTGACTGTCAGGGTCACAGCGAATCGGCAGCCAATCTTAGATGACTGTGGGTGAGGTGCAGGGTACACCTGGAACGGGCTTAACACAGGCACTAACAACTATTAACACTCAAGTGCACACATATGAGGAATTTAGTGTAGTCAGCTGACCTAACGTTCGTGTCTTTTGAGAAAATGTGTATGCTGTGGGAGGAAGCCAGAACACGCAGAGGAAATCAGGCAGAGGAAGAACATGTACATTCCACACAGAAGATACAAACACTACACAAAAGACCTTAGGACTAGCTCCAGCTTCCTACATGACTCTGGGGGAGAAGCGAGATAGATGAACGGATATAACGTATGAACAAGAATAAGAATAAAGTGAAAAAGGTTTTGTTCTTTTACACTTTATTCTTAACTGCCATCTAACTTTCCAACACTGGATGGTGTCTATTTATTCAAAAAAGCAACATGACTACCACAAAACAAATAATCTTGAAAATCTTTAAAAAAGGTTATAAAGGTTCAGAGAATAATTTACAAATATTTCTAAAATGTGAAAATGATGGCATTCGAAATTTAAAATCAGACAATCAAACAATATTATTTCCATTTTTTGAAGCATTTGTTATTTCCTCAATACAAGGAAATAGCTTGAAAATGTTTTCAGTTGATGAGATAGTAAGATGATTGTAAAGTGCTGGAGTTTCCCTGTATGAGCTCATGCTGTATTTATGACTCAAAAGAAATCTCTACTTTAATTATGGAAGTGAGGTGAGACAAACCCTTAAACTATTGGTGCTCAGTTAAATATGCTCCTGTATAGCCTGGATTATTCATAGTTCATAACCAACCCCAATTTTTCTGTTTCTTCACATTATTTAAACTCCTTCACCTGATCAGCACAACCACCATTTGCCGAGATGCTATGATGTAATGTACTCTTAGAGGAAGGCCTGGTGGGAAATAAGAATATTCAAGTAATATCTGAACAAAAATAATGTACATGAAAATAACGCTAGGTCAGAAGTTCAGTAAATAGTAAAAAAAAGTAGCATACAGTGGGTATGTTACTACTGTAATCATTTTGAGTAGTTCTGCACAAACACAACAGGTATTCCTAGGTATTTCCCGTTCTTGGAAGTGTAATTGAAAGCAGACAAGCATCGATGGGTAGCAGGGTACTTTCAAAAGATCTCAGGAATGAAGATGTAGAGAAGCACAAGTCAGGAGATGGATGCAAAAAAAATCATCAAGCCTTCATCAATCCCTACAGTCACCATCCAACTTGACTGATGGCTATAATCAATAAAAATGTTGGTTCAAACAGTGATTGTTTGGAGGGAGTGGGTCGTCTTTTAACAAATCTCTCTAATTCTAGATACATTTTGAAGTTTAAATATATTTACAGTGGTACCTCACCTTACGATTGTCCCAAACAAAAAATCCAGGTTACGAAAAACATTTTTCAAAATTTTTTGTCTCTGTATACGAAACAAGTTCTCCTTACAAAACGCATCAAACGCGCCATCCGAACATTCAAACGCACCATTCAAAAATTAAAACACGCCATTCAAACATTAAAATGTGCCATTCAAACGTTCAAACAATGCACAAGCTGCTCTCCAATTGCTATCTTCAAACATCACACCCCGCTGGCCTCCCATTGGCTATCTCCCAACATCCCGCCCTGCTGGCCTTCCATTGGCTCGGAGGGATGACGCAGCTCCTTCACATTGGCTATCTCCCAACATCCCGCCCCGCTGGCCTCCCATTGGCTAGGAGGGATGACGCAGATCCCTCCCATTGGCTATTATGGAGCTGCATCTCCCATAATGCTTTTCATGTAAAGGACAGAGTTACTGTTGTTTCACGAGTTTCTTGCTTTATTTTTTGACTCAGGTTTTTAACCTTCCATAAACATTTGTAAGATTATAACTCTGCTAAGAAGACATGGTCAACACACGAGCGCACACACACACACACATACGTGCGTGCACACACACACACACACACACACACACACGTGATTTCCGGTGAAAGTTAAAAGAAGAAGTGGGCTCGTGGCATGTGGTTGAGTGATATCGCAAAGGAATATGGCCAATCCCATCTACCATCGGTACGATATTGAAGCAGAAGGAGGTCTTAAAAGGTATGCTTTTATAATTTTTAAAGGGTTTAGGGGTAGTATTGGGGGCCTTGGAACGAATCACACGTTTTACATGTAAAATGCGGTTCAATTTACGAAAAAACCAGGTTAAGAAAAAGGCTCTGGAACGCATTAATTTCATAAGGTGAGGTAAAACTGTATATGTATATGTAATATGAGATAAGAGGTGGCAGCGGTGGCCTGGTGGTAAAGGTGCTGGATCGCTGATTCTAGGGTTGGGGGTTTGAAGCCCACTCTCCACAAGGTTGTCACTGTCTCCCCAGTGCAGCTGCTGGGTTATTGAAGGCCGGCCATGTCTCTCACTGTCTATGGTGAGAGGTTCATGTAAAAGAACCATTGCTGACCTTTGTAAAGAGTAGCTGCAAAGCCGTCAGCATATTTCTGCCCCTTGCTAAAGGGTTGTGTCAGGAAGGGAATCCGACTTAAAAACATATGCCAAATCAAAATGTGAATCAGATGATTCGCTGAGGCAACAACTGAAAAAGGTAAAAAGGAGAAGAAGATATAATATGAGATAAGAGCAGCATGGTTTAATAGCCGTTAGCATGTCTGCCTGCCACACAGCAAGAATTGCTAATCTTTTTCATTGCTAAACCTGGTTCAATTCAAATGCATGAGCTTTTCTGTGTGGAATTTTCATGTTTTTCCGATACTTGCATGGGTTTCCTCCCACAATGCAAAGACATGCACATCAGGCTAACTGGTCATTCCAGATTGCTCCAAGGTGAAAGTCATTCTATTCATCCATTCATTCATTTTCTGATCCACTTAATCCTAATTAGGGTTGTCGGGAGGGTGGGGCCCGGGGCCCATCCTACATGCCTTACACTATAGACAGTGAGAGACATGGCCAGCCTTTGATAACCCAGGTAGATGCACTGGGGTCAAAGTGTGAGTGTAAAATAAATATTTGTGTGTGTTGTTCTACATTGATCTGAAGAACTGTTCAAGGTGTACACCACCATCTCCCAGTATTGGCTGAGATAGGAATCAGCCTCTCCACAACCATAATAGGATTACGCGATTTGGCAACTGAACGAGTGAGTAATATGAGATAAAGCATCACGCTCTACATTTACCATTTCTATGGTAACTGAGAGATAAAATAATATATAGGGACAACTATGTTTAATAAAAGATTTTACAGGAAGATACAAGCAAAAATAATATCCGTATGAGAAGGATATGAACTGAAGTTGAGCAACTGAGAGCGGCAGAATTCACCCACCATAGTAAGATAAGACAAACTTTGCTGACCCATTTGGCTGGAATGCTGTCAATCTTGTTTCTGTTCCTTTTTTTTTTTAGCAATTTGTGGCTAATGGCATAATTCTTCTTCTTCTTCTTGTCCTTTCGGCTTTTCCCTTCAGGGGTCGCCACAGAGAATCATCTGCCTCCATTTCACCCTATCCTCTGCATCTTTTTCTCTTACACCAACTGCCTTCATGTCCTTCGTCACCACATCCATGAATCGTCTCTTTGGTCTTCCTCTAGGCCTTCTGCCTGGTAGTTCCTAACCTCAACATCCTACTACCGATATACTCACTATCCCTCCTCTGTACATGTCCAAACCATCTCAGTCTAGCCTCTCTGACTTTGTCTCCAAAATGTCTTACATGTGCTGTCCCTGTGCTCATTCCTGATCCTATCCATCCTCGTTACTCCCAAAGAGAACCTCAACATTTTCATCTCTGCTACCTCCAACTCTGCCTCCTGTCTTTTCCCCAGGGCCACTGTTTCTAAACCATACAACGCTAATGGCATAATTAAGCATTCAAAAAACATTTAAGCCATAGCTGGGTCCATCTAACGTTGGAAATCAGATATATATGATCTCATTTATGATCTATATGTTTTATCTTTAATTATCAGTGTAGTTGATTGAATTCAAAAGTTTTCTTGTGAAACCGCCCAAGCTCACAAGCTCAGTATCAGTTTTCACCTGTTCTACATCTTTTTTTGGTTCTTTGTTTCTTTGCAAAAGCAGTAACAATAGCAAGACCATGTGACTGGAGGAATGATTCTGCACGTGTGTGATAATGATCAGTGCGACACCAATTCATAGAAAGTGGAAAAGTATAAAATGATGTATTACTAACAAAAGAAGGCATATGATTTCAAGGAAAATTAAAAGGTGTTTACTTGTACGTATCAAATTTGTTTATTTTTTGTGTTATTTTTTTATCTTCCAGCTCTGCAATGACTCTACCCAGGACAATATAAGGCAGCAAGTTGGCGTAGTGGTGAACACGTCTGCCTCACATGGATTCCCAAGCATTTCTGTGTTTGCAAGTTCTCTTCATACCTGCATGGGTTTCTCTGGGTACTCTGGTTTCCTCCTGAAGTCCAAAGATAGGCACATTAGGCTGTTTGGCTGTTCCAAATTGCCCCCTGGTGTGAGTGTATATGGCTTGTGTTTATGTTGTCTCTGCAATAGCCTGTGAGTTATTCAGGGTGTACTTCATCTTCATCCATTGTCGGCTGAGAAAATCTTCAGCCTCCCCTGTGACCCAAGTAGGATTTAGTGGTTTGGAAAATGAGTGTACAATATAAATAAAATGTAAAAAAAAAAAAAAAAAAAAAAAAAAAAGTAGGGTTGAAATAGATAAAAGGAGTGAATTTACTGTAAGACTATTAAGGATGTCAATAGTACAACACAATACAACCCCTTTTCATTTAATTCATCATGATGGCCTCGTCAACATAGGGTTATGTCCAAGTCATGATGCAGAAATAGACACTGAATAGGACTGTAGTCCATTGCAGGGCACCATCCACACACTCTATCATGTCTTATGGCGATTCAATTAGTCAATCAGAGTGATGGCCCGTAACAACAAGCAGGATATAAATGAAAACCTAATTAAATACCGAGCATGGGAAGAAGGAGGAAACTGAAAAACCATGGCAGAACTACCAAAGACACATTGAGTACATGCATGCAAAACAGCATAGAGAAAGTCGAAATGAGCTCAGGAATGATCCTTGGCACTGTGAGGCCGCAGTAACACTTCACTGTCATTTCCACTCATTCACTCATTTGTCAAACCATTCATTACTGTTAAGGTTGGGATAGACTGGGGTCCGTCGTAGCTGACCCTGGTGGGTGAAGTCGAACATCCCACCATGACCAACACACAACCACACAACCATTCACGGAGCAATCTGAAAGAGACAGTTAGCCTCATGCGCTATGTGCTATGTGCTGGTCTTTGGACTGTGATCGGTAACTGGACTACCAGGAGGAAACAGTACTGGGAGAACAAGCAAACTTCATACAGAAGCACCCAACACCCCCCCCCCCCTTCCCACCCCCTTCCTCAGCTGACTCTGGGTGAGGGAGCAGGGTACACCCGGTACAGCTTGCCAGGCCAGCGCAGGACCAACACACAGACAACCATTTGCACTCACACTCAGACCTAGGGGCAATTTGAAGCAGCCAGTTTTTGTAATGTTGAAGGAAACCGCAGTACCCTGAGGAAAACCACACAAGCACCCAAGCCCAGCAGTCAAACCCAAGCCTTCTTCCCATGAGGCGGACATGCTAACCACTGCACCACAGAGCCATAATAAAAAAAGAATATAAATAAATAAATAAATAATATGTTTTATGATTACTGTTGGTATTATTATTTATCACCTTTTCCTCATTTAAATAAAAATCATTAGAAGTAGGGGGAGGAGATTTGTGTGTGTGTGTGTGTGTGTGTGTGTGTAGGGGGAGGAGGCGGGAAGGAGAAACAAAGAGGAATGCTGTGATGTCACTCCACACCACACCACTCATACAAAGGCTTGAGGAAGAGCAACACACACACACACACACTTACTTACTTTAGTCATAGTAGTGTAGTTCACTCATACCAAGTAACTTGTGATGACCCTGCACCTCTCAGGCTGGATGTAAGTATGTGTTCTCATTCTTTTCTTCTCTCTTAGTGAAACAAAATGAAAACGATGAGGTTATTAGTCCTTTTAACTTCTTAGCATTGCTTCTGTTTGTTTTGATTGTAAAACAAAAGTGTTTTTAGTATTTTTTTTTTTCTGGGGTTTTTTGGCCTGTAGTCTTGAACCTTGTGAATGTTTTCAGTGTTGCTGTAACCCATTGTTTGTCTCAGCTGAATGCTTCTGCCTGTTGTACAGCTTTTCTTTATTAGCTTTGGGATTATAACATTCAGCTTTCCTGCTGTTTGTATCAAGCACGTTCCTAATTTCCTATAAATGCAGGGACGGAGGCGGAAGCACAGCTGAAAAAGTTGTGGTGGACTTGAAGTGGTTTTGGTTTGGTGGGAAGCTGAACAACAAAGAGACACATTTTTTTTTTTTTTTTTTTTTTTTTTATTAAATGAAATGGGGGTTGTTGGAAAGGTTTTGGGAGGTTTTTAGTTTCTCCCATGTGTGATCACATATCTATCAGACAAAGAGTCAGAAAGACTGGAACCAATAAGCTGCAGGAATCCTGTGAATTTCCCTCTGGTCTGAATTTCCCTCTGGGATTAATAAAGTATCTATTTATCTATCTGTAAACTGTGCAAACCAGCCCAATGGACAGCAGTGGATGAATGGATAATGAGCAATGAGTAAATAAAGTGACTGAATGAGAGAGAAGAGAGGCTCAAAAGCAGCTGAGAGGCATAGAGCACAGAAAGGACAGAAACTGGTCTGAATTAAAACAGACCGGCTTTTGTCGCCCCATACAGAGGTTGGGAAAGGCAGCTGGCATCATATAAAGCAGGGTCACTGTCAAAACTGAGCACAATCCCTAAATCAGCACTTACAATGTGAATGCACGGTATGTTTACTATATCTCCCCCCCCCCCCCTTTCTTTCTTTCTTTTTTTTTTTTTTAAACAAAAACACCCTTTAGTTTCCATTTTAGCCTGTACCCTCTGGTAACTAATCAGAAAATTTATTTGCAGCAGTTGTAGCAAACAATTCTTGATTTAAATTTCTGAAGTGTTTGAGATTTTTAGAATTATTTATTTTGCAAGTTGAACAGGTATGCGTTTTTATTATAGGATAAAAACAAGCTGGCAACTTTTAAAGTCATGCATTATCTACTACATGGCATGTTTTGAGTCGTGCTCTGTAATCTTGATCTGACAGATAAACCAGCAATAAACAGTTTCGCTAGAAACACTAAATCAGTAATTCACAGCAGGGCAAGATTTGACCTCAATTTTATTTTGTTCCGTTTTACTGTTTAGATTTCTAAACATAACAAACAGCTGGCAGTGTTAGCAAGCTATTGAGCACAACGGGAGCTGCACTAGCTCCCCTGGACACTCGAACTTAAGTACACAAATTTACAGTTTGGTTTATTTACTCAGTAAATCCCTTAATTGTCTGTTTACAGTACTGTACTCTAAAACGTATCACCAATTTCAAACATAGAGCATAAGACGCTGTGTTCTACTAAAGCAAAGCAAAGTATTAGCCAATGCTGAGTAATATTTCAACTTGTGCAACTGTTTGGTTTAATAGATTAACGGCTAAAAAAAAAAAAAATTCAAGATGCCAAAGAACACCTGCCCAAATATTTAGCCATTTCCTGTATGCAGTGGTAGCTTAGTGCAGTGCTTCTCACTTATTTTCTGTGGCACCTCAACACCGCTACACCATAGCGTGACAATGAGAGCACCACTGCCAACTCCTGGAGTGGAGGTGCAATTACATTTAATTCTTGCACACTATTCCAGAAAAGCATGTTCCCCAGGGTCGCTCCCTCCGGCATCCTCACACGCCCCGCTATTTGAGAAGCACTGGCTTAGTGGTTAATATGATGACTTACTGATCTGAAGGTCAGCGGTTCAATCCCCACAGTCACCACCGTTAGGCCCTTGAGCAAGGCCCTAACCCTCAATTGCCAAGTTGTATAAAAAAAATAATTGTAAGTCGCTGTGGATAATGTGTCATATTATAAGCAGTCCTTACCCAAATAATACAATATTAGCTTCTGTGTTACCACAGCTGCATGTTCCCCATGAAGCCAGCCTACTTTTGAAATCTTTGAAAGCATGTCTAGTAATAAGTTTGTTAGAAGACGAATTTACTTGCATACAGCAGAAATAAGTTTGAAGACTGCCCAACTGTGCAAGACATTGTGAATGTTGAGAGGCAACACACAACCTAGCATCAATTTTATGAGATTGAAAGGCAACAGGCTGGAGGTATCAATTTCCACTGAAGTCTTTATTCTATTGGTTGGAAGTTAAGCGAGTTTACTTACATCGTTTCACAGCTTTAGCTAAATTTTAACGTAACATGTAATATTTGTAATTTTGACATTTTTTTTTACCACTCCAAAATCATAAATGTATCCTTCGACTCGATGAATATATGAGCGATATTACATAAAAGTCATGTGCTGGAGATCTCCAGTGCTCGGCTCTGATATGCAAATACTGTACATAGCGAGTGACGTGGAGGAAAATCAGAGTATCAGGTGTCAGTGGGGGCGCTGTGGGGTTTGGACCGATGAACTGAAGAAGGCTTATTGCCTGGTGGTCTGACATGTCATATTTGGTCCTCCTTAAGTCTTATGTATATGGTTTGACATGTACTGCAATTAATTATTGGATGTTAATTATTGATCAATCAAATCCAATATTGATCAAAATATGAATACAGAAATTGTAATGGCTTTGGAATGAGTATTTTTCCTTTATTTGATGACATTTGTAATCCTGAATTGGAGAACTGTCCAATGAAGTCATCTCCAATGAAATATATTTAAAATGTTAATGATCCTAGCAGAGCAATTGTTTTGTTTACTGCACCATTTAATTGGCACTTGGGGGGGAAAACCCCAATTCATTCCAGCCCAGCCCAGTTGCAATGACATCAACAAAATTTCACTGGTAGATTTGGATCGGTGCCTAAAAACATGGCTTGCGGACTAGCTCTATGTTAATTTGATTGACAGTGCAGCTATCTTGAATCTGTACTGCCTTAAGAATGTCTGTCTGTTTTTTTTATTTTTATTTTTGGTTTGTTTGTTTGTTTTTAAACTCGATAAAAATCCATCAAGTTTAGCTGATTTTTCCAAGGAGTTCAAGTTGAAAGTGAGTTCTAATATCAAATTTCAGTTCGTGTGACATCCCAGGGATATGAATAACTGGCGCAAGTGTGTAGTTTATATATTAAAATAGGTTAAGAATTTTTAAGCCGATCCGAGATCCTGCAGGTTTAGTATGCATGACATAGCTGCCATTTGATTGGCTGATTAGGTAACTTCATGACTACATTGTGTTCCTGTTCTAAAATAAAGTAGTCAGTTTGATTTCATCGTAATTGTTGGCTCGGGGCCTTGGTGTTTCGGGGTCCCTGCAAATAATTCAATACATTTTTTTGCTTACATTGAACTGATGTCAATTTAATTAGGTTTTATTTATAAAGTGAGCTGCTTTATGTAGTTAAAATTAAACTTGTTAAAGAATTTTAAATATTTCTATGTGAACTTTGTTACTTCCCTACACATGATATTAGACTGTAAACACTGTGTGTCAGGAATGCGATTGGGATGTTTGGAGTTTTTTCTGTTGGAATGGTTTATACAAAGGCTGGTTGTTTTTGGTGTAACGTGGTGTTGCATGTCTGAGGATTAGCTCTGGTCTCATCTCGCCTCACGGAAACTTGATGGTTGATGAATTTGTGACACTTTATTGTCTATGGTTGAATGTCCGGGGCAAGATGCCATCCAAGATGTATTCCTGGTTCATACACAGTGTTATTGGGATCCACCCTGACCATGATGAATGAGGCTGGATGACTGAACATTAGTTTTCATGGTACCACAGTGTGGCATTAGTCAATGAACTGTTCCATACTAAGAGAAGGCAGTGGTGTGGCCTGGTGGTAAAAGGTGCTGGATCACTTATCCCAAGGTTGGGGGTCCAAGCCCCACTCTCCACGGGTTGTCACTGCCCCACCCCCCAGTGCAGCTAACTGGGTTATCAAAGACCGGCCATTTTTCTCAGTGGCTATGGTGTGAGGTTCTTATAAAAGAACCATTGCTGACTTTCAACAAGAGTAGCTGCAAAGCCTGTTGGATTGTGGGCGTGTTTCCACCCTGCAATGGTCTGGCGAGCTGATCAGGGTGTATTCTGCCCTCACCCACAGTCAGCTGGGATGGGCGCCAGCCTCCCCGTGACCCTAATTAAGATTAAGCAGTTACATAAAATGAACGGATGCTAATGAGAGAAATCCAAGCATATTAAAGAAATGGAAGGCTGCCAAATAACCGCAAGGATGTAACTGATTCCTTTTCCCAATCTTTCCCCCCCCCCCACTGATTGTCTTTTTCAGGAATGTACTGAATTTACTGTGATCGTGTGCACCAGGAATGAGCAGAACCTGAAACAATTGGAGCCAGCTGCAGAACAGTCGGGGTAATTCTCTTCTGAGAAGAGGAAGCGAAAGAGGCGGGAAAAACTGAACAATCGCCTTTACAGGAGTGCTTCCTGTTTACCTGCGAAACGCACACTCTCGTGTTTCCGACCACTTTTGTACTAGTCATCCCACACAATACAACATGCTGCAGCAAATTCTCGCAAACATGTACATCGACCCGGACATCCTGGAGGCGCTGAACGAGGAGCAGAAGAAGACGCTCTTCATAAAGATGAGAGAAGAGCAAGTGCGCCGCTGGAAGGAGAGAGAGGAGAAGGAAGACCGGATGGAGAAGCCCAGGCCAAAAAAAGGTAAGGGAGTCCTACAATGGGGCAAACCAGAGTTTCTGTTGTGTGGCTTACTACCAATCATTCTAAAATATAACTTTCCAAACTATTGGCTTTAGAAAATCTAGAAAATGGGGATCAGTGAGATAATAATATTCTTGTTTAGGATTCTTATTCTAGCGCATTAGATAAACCCATGATAACCTATGTTCTTACCCAAAGCAACCCATAATAAGGGACATCATATCAGCTATTAAAGTCCTCAAATAGAAAACAGTGCGTCATGACCGCTAACAGGAAAATTGAGACTCTATCGAGGGACATATACTGACCTCGGTATAAAAATTCTCAGATTAATTTTGTCACTCATCCGGCTGGAGCTGCTTTTGAAATGGTTCAAACAAAACCAAGACTGTGTTCCCTCCCAGAAATTGATTTCCAAGGCATCATCCATGACTTGTTTATGACTGAGCACTTGGGATTTTGTACATCATCAAAATAAACTGAACAGAACTTTGTGTGTTTGACTTTAGATGCCACCTCATTATTTCCAGTAAGGAAATGATTGTGAAATGTGTTTAAAAAAAAAAAATTCTAAACTGATAGAACACAGAGTGCAAACCTCCACTGAGTTATAAAACTCTAGTCCACTGCTGTACTAATCCACTTCCATAAAAATAAACTTTCTCCATTAAGTTTTCAATGCTAACAAATATGAGATCTGGATCAGTTTTGGCTGGCACTTGGTCTGATGATAAAAATTCTGATTGTCAATACTCACTGAAAACTTCAAACTCAAATTGCATGTGTTCTGACATGGAGAGGATTTCTGACTGTTTTTCTTCCCTTTTTTTTTTTTTTTTAAACCCCCCCCACCCCCAAATTTCACTCAGTCCCCCAGTGCAGCTAAATGGGTTATCAAAGGCGGACCATTGCTCACTTTCGTTAAGAGTAGCTGCATAGCCGTCAGCATGTTTCTGCCCTACAGCAGGCAGGGTGTACTCTGCCCTCACCCAGAGTTAGCCGAGATGGACTCCAGCCTCCCTCCGACAATAATTAGGATTAAGCGGGTCAGGAAAGTCACCCTTGTATGTATTTTTATATACTGTGTGTGTGTGTGTGTGTGTGTTAGTTAGATTGAGATGGTTTGGACATGTACAGAGGAGGGATAGTGAGTGTATTGGTAGTAGGATGCTGAGGTTGGAACTACCAGGCAGAAGGCCCAGAGGAAGACCAAAGAGAAGATTTATGGATGTGGTGAAGGCGGACATGAAGGCTGTTGGAGTAAGAGTGGAAGATGCAGAGGATAGGGAGAGATGGAGGCAGATCATTTGCTGTGGCGACCCCTGAAGGGAACAGCCGAAAGAAAATGTATGTATGTATGTGTGTGTGTATATATATATATATATATATATATATATATATATATATATATATATACAAAAGGACAGGACAAAGGCTTTCTATTGAAACTCCATTTATCACTACAGATCTGTTTCGAGGGGTGGTGAAACCATCCCCTCTCTTCAGGTGATTACAGAAGAATTCTTCTGTAATCACCTGAAGAGAGGGGATGGTTTCACCACCCCTCGAAACAGATCTGTAGTGATAAATGGAGTTTCAATAGAAAGCCTTTGTCCTGTCCTTTTGTTATTTGCTCTACCAAAAAGTATTGAGCACTCTCCTACGGAAGGATCTACTCAGAAAATCCTCTATATATATATATATATATATATATAATATATATATATATATTGTCTGTTTTCCCTTTTTTACTCTGGAGTCGCCACATTTGATTGGCAGAGGTTTTTACGTCGGCTGCCCTTCCTGTCACAACCCTTTTTTTTATCAAGGGACAGAAACACGCTGACGACTTTGCAGCTACTCTTTATGAAAGTCAGCAATGGTTCTTTTACATGCCTCTCACCATAGACAGTGAGAGACATGGCCCGCCTTTGATAACCCAGTTAGCTGCACTGGGGGGGGGGGGGGGGACACAGTGACAACCTTGTGGAGAGTGGGACTCGAACCCCCAACCTTAGGATCAGCGATCTTGCACCCTATACCACTAGACCACCACTGCCCCCATATATATATACATGTATAAAATAATATTTTGATACATATTTTGTGACATCGGTGTATAGATTCTTGCCAAAATTTAAAGGAACATCTTTGGATGATGGAAGTCATAAATTTACTGTTAAAAATTATGGACAAATGGTATGATTTTTTTTTTTTTTTTTTAATTAATTTATTTTTTGATGCACTATTTTCCCGCATATTAATATATATATAATTATATATTAATCCCGCAATCCCGCAAATTCCTCTGTATTTAACCCATCTAAAGTGAGCACATAGACACATAAACAGTGAACACGAACACTTGAGGCAGTGGGCTGCGACACACACTGGGCGTGCCCGGAGAGCAGTTGGGGTTAGGGGCCTTGCTTTCAAGGGCACTTCAGCCACTAATGTGCAGGAAGTGAAAGTACAGCTCACCCACCACCACTACCACCCCACATTTTTGCTGCTGGTTTGGGAATCGAACCAGCAACCTTTCAGTCCCAAAACCACTTCTCTAACCATTAGACTACAGCTGCTCCAAAAAAAAAAAAAAAAAAAATCTCTTCTCAGGTTCCTCTCCACAGAAATCCTGAAAGGATTTACTCATGAACAATGAGGAACCCAGGCAACTGTACCATTCCATAGCTCCTTCAGGCCCCTGTTAACGGAAATCAAGTAGACAGTCAGGAAGAAAACAAACAAACCCGTAGCAATTAAAACGTAACCTGTCTCGTCGAGATAAATATACCCGTGTCACTATGAACATAAATGGTATACAGTAATCCGTCGATACTTTGTGCTTCGGTTTCTGCGGCTTCAGTGCATCACGGGTTTTTCAAAAATATTCATCGAAAAATAAGGAAATTAAGTGGAAAATAGGGAAAAAGTTAAGGAAAATGCCACAAAACAAGGTCAATTATGCAAAAAAAAAAATATATATATATATAATAATAATAAAAATAACCCAAATCCCCCCAACAAACTACTTACATTTTCATGTGAAGTGTGCATCTGAGGGCATGTGCATCTGTATGTGTATTTATATTTCATTTACATCTTCTGCATTATTTCCGAATGATTAATTGTTATTATAAGCATTTATAGCATTGAATATGTATTTATTGATGTTATATACACACATACATCAGTCAGGGGGTCGATCCTACTTCACGGAAATCGGCGGTCGTGGGGGATCTCGGTCCCCATTAACCGTGGAAAGTGAGGGATCCCTATAATTTTCTCCTTGTATGTCAGTAATGTGTGTGTGTGTGTGTGTGTGTATATATATATATATATATATATATATAAAATTTTTTTTTTTTTTTTTTTTGTATTCGCTGCTCTTTTATGTATTTTTTTAACTTGGATTGTAAGTCTGAAATTAAGTTAAATTGAGTTAATGAATCCTCTCTACTGGTTTGCATCGAATTTAAATGCTGACCGTTTTCTGGTAAAATTAAAAGCTTGATCGAGGTTTCACATTATAAGCTCGTATTTCAAATGATTGTGAACTTTGTGCATTTGATTATGTAACAAGTTAAAAATCTTTAAGTAGAACATAAACATTGCACATACTTTGGCCATGCAGCTGAGCTCTTTTCGAATTCCATTCAATCTTTTCATGAAACTTTCTCACACGCCTCATGTGTCAGTGTCTGACTTCAGATAACTAGCACTGATTAGCATGAGGGTTTTTTTTTTTTTTTTTTTTTTTTTGCTAGTTTATCATTTTTAGTAGTATTTCATTGTACATTCATTCATTTTCTGAACCACTTAATCCTAATTAGGGATGCTGGGAGGTCCATCTCAGCCAACTTTGGGCAAGGGTGGGATACACCCTGATCAGCTCACCAGTCCATTGCAGGGTCTATTTCATTGTTTTAAATGTAAATGTTCTTTGTAAAGTAAAAGATACTGTGAGAAATTAGCTGGAATTACGACCTAAACAGATGGTGATGTGGAATGTTAAGCATCCTGCCTGTAGAATCTGATATTGGGGGGGGGGGGACATGTTCTTCAGGAAAGAAAACTTGTACCATGTAGGACCTGTACCATGTTAGGAATCTGGCACGGCTACATTCTCCGCCCTGGCGATATTATTTACTTGGACCGTTGAATAGCTCTATCCATCGGACTATTGTGTACTTGGTGACCAGATAACTAAAATTGTCACAATAAATGGATTCTTTATATCTATTTCAGTTATACAAGGTTTCCTTGAGGCGGCTGTTCTGTAGAAATTTTGAGGTCACACTTCACGTCACTAAATGCGTTGCTGAAAATAGTGCTCTTTGTCACGCTTGAATTTTATTACAAGTCCTGTCATTAGAGCAACCTTTTTTTTTTTTTTTTTTTTTTTTAAAGTTCATTCTATACGTCAGCACCACATCAATGGTCTGAGTCAACACTGAATCAGCAGCAGGAATGAAATCTGACCTAGTTGAACAGACTACTGGTGTTTTTCTGTTGGTTGATGGGTTGTGTACGCAGTAGCCCAAAGCTGGAGTTTGCACCTGTTCTATTCTGCACCAGGTGGGTGTGGTCGGGGGTGGGGTGGGGGGTGGTGGAGGATCCTTCGAACCTACAAATCTAAAGTGCTTCAGTAAGTAACTGAACACGTTGCCGTTTCATGTGGTTGTCAGTTATGTTCAGTATGAGTGATCACTCTATTTGCTGAAGTGTGAGAAAGCGTTTCGTATTCAGTGGTCACTTTCGGTCTGGATTTTACCTCCCTTGTCTTTATGCCTCAGCGTGAAATACAATAACAGCTGCTTGAGTGTTTGGTCGCAAAAACGAGTCCTGTGTGTTTAAACCCAATGAACCGTCCAATGGCGGATGCGCATACACCCACACACGTATGCAGCGACAGTGGTCTGCTAGTTATACGTGCTGCTTGTTTGTGTATTCTAATAGCACATAAATATGCAAATTTCCCTCTGGGATTAATAAGGTATCTGCCTAATTAACGTCCATGTGTGTAGTAATGTGACCAATGGATACGGATAATTATTTTAAAGTGTACTAATCTGTGCAAAGCAAATGGAAAATGATAAAAAAAAAAAAAAAACCCACAATTCAGTGACCAGCCACCTTAACATCGGGAACTACATGCAAACTTCAGAAAAAAAATATTTCTAAGAATATAAGAAATAAACATCAAGTCGGATGAGACGGTTGAAAATAAATGGGTTTCCAATATAGAAAATAGGTCTAATAATCTAAGATCTCAGCTTGATGTTTATTTATTTATGGTATTTCATGTTTTGTTTAAGTTCATCCATGTTCTAGCTATAATTTATTCCGATAACGAGCACCAGCGAAGAAACCAACAAAGGAAAAGTAATTAATTCTCATTAACTTGGGTCATTGATTGACCCCGTCACTGATATGGACGATTGAAAAAAGAAACTGATGCGCTCACCGGGGGTGGTAAGAAGGTCATGGGTTCAAATCCCAGGCTTAAAGGCATCTCTGTGTGGAGTGCCTATGTGGGTGGGTTTCCTCTGTGTGCTGCAGTTTCATCCTACAGTCCAAGTAATTGAATATTAGGTTCATCGTGTGTGTGTGTGTGTGTGTGTGTGTGTGTGTGTGTGTGTGTGTGTGTGTGTGTGTTGGCCCTGTAATAGTCTTACAAACTGTTTAGGGTGTTTTACTGCCTTTGCCCAGAGGCTGCTGGGCTCGAGTCTCCCTGTAACAAAAAAGACGAAGAGGTTCAGAACATAACATGAAGTAACATTTTTGGAGACGATCCAGATCTAATTCTGGATTGAGATTTTTTTTTTTAAAGGATTCTTTAACATGGTGGCATGGTGTTAAGGTGCTGGATTACTGATCTTCAGGTTGGGGGATCAACCCCCACTGTCACAAGATTGTCACTGGTGCTGCATTGCACCAACTGTGTTATCAAGAGGCCGGTCGTGTCTCTCACTGCCTGTGGTGAGAAGCTGTAAAAGAACCATGGCTGACTTTCATCAAGAGTAACTGCATAGCCATCCGTGTGTTTCTGCCCTGGCAAGCTGTCCAGGGCATACTCTGCCCTTGCCCAGAACCAGCTGAGATGAGCACCAGCCTCCCCGCGACCCTCATTATGATTAAATAGCTCAGGCCAGCCTTAAAAATATCTTTGTTGGCGGTAACACGGCCGGTTGGGTCGAAATTGTACATAAAAACCCCGCCTGAATATTCATAGACATAAAAAATAAAAACATACCGGCCGGTTGTGTTGAAAAAATGCGTTTGTCCCCTATTAGACACCGTACTAAAAAGTGAAATCAGTATCAACCACGCATTGTGATTGGTCAATTTCATCAATTTGGTGAAACAGCGATTCTCATTGGCCAGTACTTGTCTTAACAACAAAGGCGGAAAGCATGATGGAAGGGGACAATGATGAGGCAAAAACAACTGTGCTCTTGTCATTATTAAAGGTATCAACGTGAATATAATGAATAAATTAATGCATTTCGAATTGAGCAGCACGTTTGCTGACATTCGAATAAATAAGTTAATTATAAAGCACCAGCAACAGCACAGAGCGTGACTAAGGCATTTGTTAGTTGTTGACGGCAATAATTAAAAGTTGATATGTTGAAGAAACCTTGATACTCTGTTGATTACAATATTAAAAGAATAAACTTTGATTTTCAGTATGTTGATTTAAAATATAAGATATGTTTAATTCTACTGTGTTTTACAACATTACATACAATATAGCATGATGTATGAAAAAAATTTCCTCATGAATCCCGGGTGGCCTGCACAGGCAAAAAAGAAAAAAAAAATTTCCTCCATCCCAGATGAATTATTATTATTTTTTTTTTATAAATCATGTTACAGTGGTACCTCACCTTACGATAGTCCCAGCAAACGAAAAATCCAGGTTACGCAAAACATTTTCCAAAATTTTTGGTCTCCATGTACGAAAAAAGTTCTTACGAAACGCGCCATACGTGCCATTCAAACATTCAAACGATGCATGAGCTGCTCTCCCATTGATTATCTCCCAACATCTCACCTCGTGGCCTCCCATTGGCTAGGAGGGATGATGCAGCTCCCTCCCATTGGCTATTATGGTGCACCCATAATGCTTTTCGTGTAAAGGACAGAGTTACTATTGTTTCATGAGTTTTTTGAGTATGCCCATTGCAACTTTATCTTTTGGCTCAGGCTTTTAACCTTGCATAAACATTTGTAAGATTATAACTGCTAAGAAGACATGGTCAACATGCGCACGCACACACACACACACACACACGTGCGTGTGATTTCCAGTGCAAAAGAAGTGGGATTGTGGCATGTGGTTGAGTGATATCGCAAAGGAATATGGCGAAATTCGTCTACCATCGGTACGATATTGAAGCAGAAGGAGGCCTTAAAAGGTATACTTTTATAATTTTTAAAGGGTTTAGGGGGTAGTTTTGGGGGCCTTGGAACGAATCACACGTTTTACATGTAAAATGCTGTTCAATTTACAAAAAATCCAGGTTAAGAAAAAGGCTCTGGAACGGATTCATTTCATAAGATGAGGCACCACTGTATTGCCAACAAAATTTTTTAAGCCTGGCCTCAGCGAATGAATGGATTCTTTAACAGTGTGGTGAGGTGTTGTGTTTTTTGTTTGTTTTTTTTTCCCCCCTCCCATCTTGGTGGAGGTTTGCGGTCTCAGTGCAGTTTGCAGTTGTTTTTCTGTGTTCTTTCTACTTGTATGACCTTTTTTTTGTGATGTCAAAACATTTGCATTTGAGTTTCGGAAAAAAGTGTTTTTGCATGTTTTGCGCTTTTCCTTTTGCATCAGTAGCATTGTGCTATTCTTCCCTATGCACCACGTGAGTAAGGAGTAAGATAATCTACATGAAGCCTGCAAGGTACGTGGTGAAGTATTTGCCACAGGATTATTTACTTGATGCTGGAGATTATGTTGTTATGAAGATTATGTGCCGTAACTAGCAGTGGAGCATGAATGTTTTGCTTTTTTTTTTTCCTTTCTTTTCATTGCTTCTATCCATGTGTCTTCAACATGATCTCTTTCTGAGATGCACGTGACACCTGGAAAACAAAGTTTATTTAACACAAATAACTCTTGTCATGACACTCTCCGGCCTGCTGAATGTTCCTTGACGTGGCTGCTGAGCGCTCACAGCCTGTCCTTCATTGTTCATGGAAACTTTATCACAGAGTGTTGCTTTGTTTGGTGTTTTAAGCTACAAGCCGCCCTTGATATTTTATAAGGTTTCTTTTTTGTTAGAGCGAAACATTATTGGGTAAACGTGGCCATGGAAATGATCGTTAATCTCATGACATGCATTCAGACACCGATGCTACCTTGTGCGCAATATGAGACGGTTACATCAGTCTAGAATACCAAGGAGGATAACCTGAGCACCATGGAAGATTGCATGCAGTGATAGGGTGGTAAAAGAAGCCTGTGTGTGCTGAAAATTCAATACGATTGTATTGTTATGCTTTCACACACACAGAGAGAGAAATTAAACTACTTTTCTGGCTAATGGCTATAATGTAAATCTTAATATAAATCATAGAACAAACTTTATATCATGAAAAATTACATTAAATGTGTTTGTCCATGTTTAAACCTATAACACGTAATATAGAATTTTAAAAATGTTAATTTCTTTTTATTTACAGTACATGTACAGAGTGATGATACATTTTATTCCCATGTACAGGATCCCTCACTTTCTGCGGTTAATGGGGACCGAGACCCCCCCCCCCCCCCATGACCGCCGATTTCTAAGTAGGATCAAACCCTCTCCCCCGCCACCGACTGACGTATACGTACATGTATGTGTGTATATACCAATAAATACATATTCGATGCTATAAATGCTGCTTATAATAACAATGAAACATTCAAAAATAATGCATAAGATGCAAATAAAATATAAATATACAGACATGCGCACACACAGATGCAAACCTCACATAAAAATGTAAGTAGTTTTGTTTGTTTGTTTTTTTTTGTTTGTTTTTGCATAATTAGCCTTGTTTTGCGGCATTTTTTCCTTCACTCCCCCCCCCCCCCATTTTTCCTTAATTTGCTTTTTTTTTTTTTTTTTTTGGATGAATATTTTTGAAAAACTCGATGCACTGAAGCAGCGAGGGTTCACTGTGTTCAACTAAAGGATCATTAATAGGTTGTATGGCACCTGCACCAGTCACCAATAGAATTTGTTGACCAATGCATTGATTTAACCTGAAAAATCCACCTAAGACTTTTTATAACTGCATAGTTATAATGAAATGTCTCCTCCCAGTGGACATCTGTGGAACATTTTGCGCCATGTGAAACAAATGGGAATAATAATAATTATGATTATTATTGTTGTTGTTGTTCTTATGCCATACATTAATCACCCCAGCATGTAATGGGTTGTTACTTGAAGCACACCCTACCTCCAGGCAAAACAAGACAATAAAACTTTATGCATTGAGTCATGTTAACAAACAAACAAACATGGACAAACTAACAAATTTTAGTGAAAACAGCCCTCTGGCAAAGGTAAAAATTCAACATCACAATTGTCTATATGACTTGGAATATTAGAGCTTCTGAGTTTCCTATTTCATCATGTTTATTTATTTGTTTTTATTAAACCATTTGGGTTTTTTTTTGTTTGTTTTTTTTCTGGCCTACAAACAGGCCCCACCCACAGTTCTGTAGAACTTTTTGTTTCCTTTTGAAGAAAAAGGATTGTTTTTATGACGAGGGTCTGACATGATTGGGTAAAGAAGCGTGCATGGCAGCGTTTCTATAGTAATTCCAGTTGACCATACAGGTAGTAGAGTCTTTACATTAACTTTAATATTTATAAATATATATATAGAGCACTATAATAATATCTACACTATACTAGCACAACACAGAAGTTTGAAAGTTCGATGGCTTTAAACATAAATAAAGTTCCGGGTGATTGAGCGCTTGAACCTCTGTGCATTTTTAAGTAAGACCTCAAATTTTCAGTCTTAAACCACCATGATAAATAAGAAGCAAAAGTATGTTGCAAATTTGAAATCCGAGCGATAAGGCGTGGAGTTCAGTCGGATGACTCGCCATCATCAGTGGAAATATAGAGGAATACAGAATGTCTATTCAGAGTTAAACTCCACCCACTGAAAATTCCACAAAACACCCACAATGGATTTTTTTTTTTAATGTAATGACTCCAAATATTGAAACCTCCCGTGTGCAAATTGAGCCACATTCATCTGATTTTATCCAGCATCAATACAGCTTAAAACTATTTATGATCAAAGAGGCCTTTGGATGTGCGAGCTGCACAGCCTGGATGGTTTCAGGCAAGCGTTTTCCTCTCTAATTATTTTCAGAGTTATTATACACCTGGAATGTTTACCTGGAATGTAAAATGACCTGTGCATGGCTACCACATGGTACAGTAGATGTGCTTGACATTTTCAGCACTTTCTACAAACTGGTGTGTGTGTGTGTGTTTGAGCTTTATAAATAATGGTAGATAGGCTTGCAGTTTAATACTGGAATGGTCTGGGAAGTTATTCAGGGTGTACCCTGCCTTTGCCCAATGTCATGAATATGGGCTCCAGCTTACTTGTGTCCCAAACAGGAGGGAAAAAAAATGTTGATTGCATCATACTGCCCTCTGCTGGTGACTTTTTAAATTAGTTAAATTAGTTAATTTTTTTGTTTGCTTTTATTTTCAGTCACAAATTAGTACAGTACTTAGAAAAATTATTTCTTTCAATTAGCTCGATCACAGTGTAATGCAATACCTTAAAAATAATAATAATAAAGAATGTTGCCTGATGTGCAAGAGAAGCATCACAGATTTAATACATGACTCTAATATCTGGTGTGAAGCTCTAAAGAAATAAGTATCATGTGTCGTCTTCTCCCCCTCCCTCCTTTTTTTTTTTTTTTTTTTTTTTTTTTGTGGAAAGCCACTTTTAAGAAGGTGAGCTGGCTCCTGGGACGAGACGGAGATGTGCATGTGTGTGTTATTGGAGAGACTGAGGAATTCAAATCATCCAAACTTCTCCTCTCTGATCTTCGAGAGCAAAATGAGAACTTCTTCAAGAGCAGGTATGGCGTCGCTGTGAGGTGAAACGGAGGTCAGGAATATAATAGGCTCCACCTTCCCTGAATCGCAGGTGTACAGTACTAATGATGCTATTTTAGTCTTGTAAAGGTGATTGTTCACGTCAATGACCTCATTCGCAAGAAGGTGACAGGATAAACCTACTCAAGTTAATGGCATGTAATTAAGAGTCTGAATGGCAGCGGAGGATGGTTTTCATTCCAGTGAGGTTATGGAGAAAGAAAAAGGCTTAAAGGTTTTTAATATCTGGTGTTTTCTTGTTTAATTTATTAAGAAGTACCGAGAATTTAAAGAGAAAATAGAATGTATACATTAATCCTTTTACCTCATGCCAAACATTGTGTGTGTGTGTGTGTGTGTGTGTGTGTGTGTGTGTTAGGAACTATTAATTCTTACTGAAAATATAATGTCCAAATATTCACATCATCGTTTAAATAACATTACGCATTTCATATGGCATTTGCGAAACAAGTCGTCATATATTATTTTTATTTATTTACACCCCCAAGAGTACAGGTATACCTCGGCCCAAGTCGTTTCGAGTTAGGTCGTTTTTGATTCTACGTTGGTTTTCAAAAAAAAAAATATGGAAAAATAAAGTTTCTTTTCCTTTCGACTTTTTCCCTTTTTCAGGAGTCGCCACAGCGAATCATGTGATTGGCATATTTGATTTGGTGTAGGTTTTTACGTCGGATGCCCTTCCTGACACAACCCTTTAGCAAGGGACAGAAACACGCTGACGGCTTTGCAGCTCCTCTTTACCAAAGTCAGCAATGGTTCTTCTACATGATCCTCACACCATAGACAGTGAGAGACATGGCCGGCCTTTGATAACCCAGTTGGCTGCACTGGGGAGACGGTGACAACTTTGAGGAGTGTAGGACTCGAACCCCCAACCTTGGGATCAGCAATCCAGCGCACTTGACCACCAGGCCAGCACTGTCCTCCACCAGGCCACCACTGCCCTAGAGTCTACGTTTGTCATTATAATCAAATTTACAACTGTTTGCTACAACTATTGGAAGCATAATATCACTAGAAACCCATTAAAATCACATGATGAATCTTTACTGTACAATAAATAAGAATAAAAGCAAATAAAATCTTATTAAAATACGTACAGTAGTTCCAATATCTACCGTTGGGCGTTGCTTCTCGTAATTCCCGCGAAACCGCTACTTAGAAATGATTTAGTTTATACACAGTATACGTCTGTTTATCGGCTACTCTCATTTTCGTTCAAGCTTAACATACATTCCTATTAACTACATCTTATTAAAAATTGCATTCATGACTAAAGTACAGAACTTGGAATTGTTATTTTCGGTTTAGGCTACACAAGTAAATTTGGCGTAGCTTAGCCTAGGCTATCCTTCCCTCACTCGTAAACAAGACCCCGAAGCTCTCAATTTACCAGTCGATCTACGTTCCAACCCTCACCTATGGTCACGAGCTTTGGGTAATGACTGAAAGAACAAGATCACGGATACAAGCGGCTGAAATGAGCTTCCTTCGCCGGGTGGCGGGGTTCTCCCTTAGAGATAAGGTGAGAAGCTCCGCCATCCGGGGAGAGCTCGGAGTAGATCCGCTGCTCCTCCGCATTGAGAGGGGCCAGTTGAGGTGGCTCAAGCATCTGGTCAGAATGCCCCCCGGACGCCTCCCTGGTGTGGTGTTTCGGGCATGTCCAACCGGGAAGAGACCCCAGGGTCGACCTCGAACACGCTGGAGGGACTATGTCAATCGGCTTGTCTGGGACCGCCTCGGTGTGCCCCCAGGAGAGTTGGAGGAAGTGGCTCGGGAGAGGGACGTCTGGACCTCTTTGCTAAGGTTGCTGCCCCCGCGACCCGACCCTGGACTAAGCGGAAGATGATGATGATGATGATGATGATAGCCTAGGCTAGCCTAGAGACAAAATTCAATTCAAGTCATTTTTCGACTCGCGTCATCTCTCCTGGAACCAATTAATGGTGTAAGCCGAGGTATACCTGTACCGCCCTCGACCCAGAGTCGGCAGAGATGGACGCCAGCCGCCCCACAAATATAATTGATTTAAGTGGCTTGGAAAACTAATGAATAAATGCCAACAGATGTGAAGCAACCTCTTTATCAGAGATGAGAAGGAAAGAACGGATGAATGAACACACTATGGAAGTGCGAGTTGAACAAAAACATTTCGAGGAAGAGGAAACTGGCAACAGTCTGATTTCCTAACTTTAATTTCCAGCCATAATGAAATCTCGGCTATTTTTTATTCTTCTCCCCTGAACAGACCTCAGTCTACTGGATATCTGAAAGGCAGTCTGGACGAACCAGTGATCCAGGAGGACTGCGGTAAATCCGGCATCGAGCTCCTGCTCAAAGTATGTACTAGCGCACCAGCATGATCTACATTAATATGCTAATATACATCACTTCCCACATTCACCACACATTTCAGATAACAGCTTATATTGTGATTATCGTGCCATTTTTCAAAACATAATCATTTATCTGTATGACATGAAAGGGATTTTGGGACAAGATTCTAATGCCTGTGTCCAGAAAAGTGTATAAAATCCATCAGGCCGTCTGTAATCCCTCGACCCGGCAGCTGAGGCTGAAATAACTTTTGCCATGCTTGTGTGCACTTGACATCACGGCTTCTTCGAGAATCCTGTAATTTAATACATACAAAAATCCCTGTTTCGCTTCCTGTTAAACCGACAGCTCCACATCTAAAGAACGGGACTTCTATCGCAGATTCGCATCCGGCTTGATGCCACAGTCTTCTGTAGCTGGGAGTCTGTGTGAGATAATTGGCCACGCTCTCCTGGGAGGGAGGGATGGCATAACGCTCACTTACCTGTCACTCACAGCAATCACCAGTTAATCATTCGTACAGGGGGGGTGGGATAGTGCTTTCCTCAGAGTGTGTTAGACCGCAACCAAATATGCATGAGTGAGTGGGGCCGGTGGCGTAGTGGTTCGGGTGCTAGGCTCATGCTCGGGAGGTTGTGTGTTCAAATCTCAGTTAGACCCCCCCCCCACACACACACACACACACACACACACACACACACACACACATACATTGTGCTAAGACCCCTGGGCAAGGTCTGAACCACAATTGTGCCTCTGTTCACCAAGCTTTATAAATGGGTACCAGTAAAAATATACTGGGAAGGTAACCTGCGATGGACCAGCGGCCCATCCTGGAGGAGTTGTACTCCTAGTCGCTTCACGCTCTGGGAACCGGAAATAAGCATCGACATGATGAGCCACTCGGCTCGTGTGTAAAATGCCCAAAGGACTTTACCTTTTTACAAATGTGCATGTGCAGCAGTTCATAAAGAGGCGGGTGTCAACATCATATGTCACGGAAGAGATGTGTGCATGCTTACGCCTCTCCCTGGATGGTGGTGGTCATGTGATTGGGAAGGTGGTACTTGATGGGTGGAATTGGATACGACTAAATTAGGGGAGAGAATTGATCAGAAACGAGTATATCAGAGGGACAGCCCATGTAAGATGTTTTGGAGACAAAGTCAGAGAGGCAAGATTGAGATGGTTTGGACATGTACAGAGGAGGGATAGTGAGTATATTGGTAGTAGGATGCTGAGGTTGGAACTACCAGGCAGAAGGCCTCGAGGAAGATCAAGGAAGAGATTTATGGATGTGGTGAAGGAAGACATGAAGGTCGTTGGAGTCAGAAAAGAAGATGCAGAGGACAGGGTGAGATGGAGGCGGATGATTCGCTGTGGCGACCCCTGAAGGGAGCAGCCGAAAGTAAAAGAAGAATTGAGGAAAATTGGTCTTGCTTAGGCGGTGTTTATTTATTTATTTATTCTTATTAGTTTCAATAAAGGAAAGAAGGAAGTACTGTAGACTTTAATGTTCAATTTGTAGGCAGCAATTGAGTCATGCCGTGTTCTAGAAGTACTAAGAATGCATCACGTCGTAACTTATCATAATATCGTAATAATCACTATTACCGCGGAGCCAGATGCGTGGAATAAAGCAACTGACAGAACCCGTTTGTATCTCCACTTGTTACAATCATGTGTTGGAGGTGTATTTCGACTTCATGCTGACAGTATCGTGTGTGTGTGTGTGTGTGTGTGTGTGTGTGTGTGTGTTTCCTGTACATCGTTACATTTTACAGAAAGCAGAGGAGACAAACCTCTTCCGCACTCATTCAGAAATCCAGAAACATACCAACAGTCACGCCCCAGAAGAGCTGAAGATCCGATCGGATGACTCTTCAAATCCGAGAATGGCCAAATCATGCAGGATGGGCAGAGAGCCGACTGTAGTCGTGAGATTGAACTTGAAAAGCAGTGAGGAGGACCGAGGTAAACGAGTGCAGAACGAATGCAGAGTTAAATGTTTACACTATACTGTAGCATAACTTAAACTTAGACACTAGAAATGGAGGTGTGGGGTCAGCGGAGGGTCCACCCCCCGGGTCCATCCACCCCCCCCCCCCCCCTTTTTAAACTGTCACGAGCAGGAGGGGACGGACAGATTTAAAGCTCACAGGACAAAGACGGGGCTTGTTCATCAACCCGAGATTGAACTACAAGTCACTGTGCAGCTCAACATTCATTCCTATTCAGCAAAAGCTTCTGATGGATTATGATCAGGGTGGATGAAATGATTTCAGGTTTTCTTTTCCCCTGACAGGAAGTAGATAAGTCTATCGAAAATATCACACAAATAAAACTAGGCAGAATGATATAAAGGAATTAGTTCTTATTATTAATACTCTTCAAATTATAGTCCTTTTTTTTTGTTGTTGTTGTTGTATGTCCACCCTATAAAAAAAAGTAATACCTGTAACATTTACTGTGTAAAGCTGCTTTGCGACAATGTCACTTCTAAAAAGCTTTATAGAACTAAAACTGAATTGGATTGAATTAATTAGGACGGCATGGCAATGTAATTGTGAGTATGTCTGCCTCACAGCCGTAAGGTCTTGGGTTTGGATCCCAGGCTTGATGAGGGTGTTTCTGCGTGGAGTTTGCGTTTTCTTCCTGTGATTGGGTGGGTTCCATTGTACATGGTGAAAGACGTGCACATTAGGCTGAGTGTCTGTTTCAAATTACCCCTAGTGAGGTGGGTGAGTGTGTGCTAGCCCTGCAACGGACTGCCAAGCTGTTTAGGAGGGTATCCAGCTCTTCGCCCCATGTCGGCTGAGATAGACTCCAACCTAACCGTGATCCTGATAAGGATTAAGCGGTTTGGGGAATGAATGATATTGATCAGGAATCTGAGGTCATGTTATTCAGTGATTGAAAGATCTTTTTTTGATTTGAGTGCCATCTAGTGGATATTAGTGGAACCTTCCTATATAAAATGGGCTTCTCGATATAAAGCTGAATGTAAAATAATAACACACTCTAAATGATGTGAAATAAAGGATGGCTGTGAATGAGAAGCACTTCCCTGCCCTATATTTTTAAGCTTGGGAGATGTTATGTACCTGATCTCAGAGCAGGTTATAACTGTATCATGTTCATTTTCTTTAGTTGGATATAATCCTGCACTCACACTGTAGACGGTGCTTCCTATAGTAGGGTTCATGCCGGCAGTCACTAGTTAGTCGAGTTTGTCTGACTGCTTGGTAAATTTTAGCTCTATCTCCAATGTTGTGCAACTGATCACGGCCTACGAATGTGGCCCCAAGAGACGTTACAATGCATGCACTCCAAAATATTCCCATTGTTTCCGGGTCAATAATTTCACTGCAGCAGAAACATGGAAATTGGTATCTACTGATTACATACACATGCATATATATATATATATATATATATATATATATATATATATATATATATATAATGTATGTATGTATGTATGTATATATGTGCGTGTGTTGAGAGAGCTGTCCAGGCTGTACTCTGCCCATGCCCAGAGTTGGCTGAGATGGGCACCAGCCTTCCCGTGACTCTAATTAAGACTAAGTGGATGTGTGTGTGTGTGTGTGTGTGTGTGTCCTAGTTGCACAGTTATCAAGATATTTTCTATTAAAGTGAACAAAGCCAGAAACTCTCAGAGATGTAAAGTGTGTTGAACTGCTGGATGAACTCGAGCCTGGTCACTTGAATATCAGACTCTTAATAAAAAGCATGTCTGCACATCTCACCACTTTAACCCGTTCCTATAATGTTTACCTTCGTTTATATCAGGAGAACTTCTTCCTGTGTGAGGGAGTGAAAGAGAGAAAAAAGCCTTACGCCCTAGTCTCCATGGCGACAGCTCAACAGAGTCACAGGGTCACGGCTGCGGCGAACGGACAGAGACACATTTAAGAGGAAGTACGGTCATAGGGCAGACACAGACTGAGAGAGCGGGAGTAGAGGCGAGAGACTGAAATAAAATCGAGAGAGAGAGACAAAGTGTGCTTGAGACAAGAGAGAAGCAGAGTAACAGGCGGAGGAGAGCTGCAGCTACACTGTGTCAGCTGGGAGAAAACGAACCATTCAAGAGTGAGAGCAGAAATAGAAAGAGACAAAGAGAAAGTGACATGGAGGGAGAGATACAAAGTGACAGACAGACAAAGAGAGAGAGAGAGACAGCAAAGGAAAGAGAGGAGGGACTGAGACTAGAGAGAGAGGGCAAGCAAAGGAGAGGGAGGGAGGGGGGCAAAGGAAAGAGTGAGTGAGAGAGAGGGGGAGGAAAGAGTGAGTGAGAGAGGGGGAGGAAAGAGGGGGAGGAAAGAGAGAGGGGGAGGAGAGGGGGGGAGAGAGAGGGGAGGAGAGGGGAGGAAAGAGAGAGGGGGAGGAGAGGGGAGGAAAGAGAGAGGGGGAGGGGAAAGAGAAAGAGGGGGAGGAAAGAGTGAGTGAGAGAGAGAGGGGAGGAAAGAGTGAGTGAGAGAGAGAGGGGAGAGAGAGGGGGAGGAAAGAGAGGGGGGAGGAAAGAGAGGGGGAAGGAGAGAGAGGGGGAGAAAGAGAGGGGAGGAAAGAGAGAGGGAAGAGTGAGTGAGAGAGAGAGGGGGAGGAAAGAGGGAGAGAGAAGGGGAGAAAAGGCAAGAGAGACAAGAAAGGAAAGGGAGTGAGGGGGCAAAGGAAAGGGTGTAGGGAGAGTGAGCGAGGGGGAGAAGAAAGAGAAGGGAGGGAGAGAGGGTAAGCAAAGGAGAGGTGGAGAGAGAGAGAGAGCGAGGGAGCGCTCTCGGCTCTAAGCCTTCAGGGAGAAGCTAAAAATACAGTTCATCCCCTCGTCCGACTCCAAATCTGAGCAGCATTCGTCTCTCCATCGCGAATCATTCTCTTCCGTCTGATTTTGATTGACATTATTAATGAAATGATGCTCTCGCTTATCCTTTGTTATATTTCATCCTCTGTACTCGAGCCGTCCTTTTATTGTTTCAATGCTTTTTAAACATCTCTCTGATCCGTGATGGAAAAACTCAAGTTTGTATTACAGCGAGAGCTTCTTTCTGTTTGAGCAAACTCGGAGTTCGCAATCTGGTTATATTCGCTAATTACCCATCAACACTGCTCGCCTTTATTTCTTTTTTCT
>CM045742.1:37767500-37772500 GCA_024760905.1 Plotosus lineatus | reverse complement strand
CTTTCATTCATTAACACTGATATTTATTTATCCTACTTGTTGTAGCCCGAATCATCCATGAACTGGATTTGTCTGTGAACGAAATCTTGTCCGCATTTGTTCATGGATTTTTACCAAACTTTGTGGGGTCACTCCCCTACCTGAGACCTCGAGGTGATTCGTTTGGGAAACGTTAAGGTTAAAAGTGTCTATGAGGGCCTTTCTGGTTTATTTTGTAATCTGACTGATCTTGAAATACATTGACTGAGGGCAGTGGTGGCCTGGTGGTGAAGGTGCTGGATCATCTGATCCTAAGTTTAGGGGTTCAGGCCACATTCTCAATGGGTTGTCACTGTCCTGTCCCCCATGCCCCTGTCCCGTCCCCCCAGTGCAGCTAACGGGGTTATCAAAGGCCGGCCATGTCTCTCACTGTCTATGGTGTGAGGTTCATGTAAAAAAAAACATTGCTGACTTTCAACAAGAGTAGGCTGCAAAGCCGTCAGCGTGTTTCTGCCCTGCGATGGCCTGGCGAGCGGTCTCGGGTGTAACTTTATCAAGAAAATTACAGAACGTGACTGTGAAGTCCTATTTCAGGTGGCTGAATTTAAACTAGGTGTGCTGGTTAGCATGTCTGCTACACAGCAAGAAGTTCCTGGGTTTGAGGTCCTTGGGTTCTGGAATTTTCTTGACGGGTATGAATGGTTATTCTCTGGCCCTTCCGATTTCATCCCACAATGCAAAGACATGCACATAAGGCGAACTGGCTGTCGAAATTGTCCTAGGTGTGGTGGATGTGAGTGTGTATGGCTGTGTGTGTTGGAACACAATGGTTTGGTAAGCTATGTGGGACATACTCCACATTCTCACATTGTCGGCTGAGACAGGCTCCAGCCGCCACATAACGCCTTAGTAGGACTGAGCGGCTTGGCGAAGTAGTACGTGAGTGAATTTAAACTAGTTATGCCTATAGGTGTTTTTTTTTTTTTTTACCCCTGCATGCTGTCTATGGAGTCAAGATGAAGTATTATTTCATATCCAAATTTAATTGTAAAGCTTGACAATCTATCATGTTGATACGTAGGAAGAACCCACCATGGCTTTAACATTTTCTCCACGAGTGCTTTTGTCCTGGTGGACTTTGTGAGGTCACAATAGAAAAGTCCCCTCCAGCTTCCTTAGCCTCTAACTGATTGCCTGGAAGTCTGGCCTCTGGCAGTCTGCATTTGGATTGGATACCTTGGCAGGTCTTGCCCCAAAGGAGGTTGGAGGTCATAAAGTAAGATTGAAGCAACTGACCATAGCTGGAACAGGATTGGTCGCCTGAAGCATGGTAAGCCGCCTGACTAGCTTCGTTGGAGTCATACAGGGACTCGGTTCATCTGTTTGGTATAAAGTAAAGTATTTTACAGTAATAAAAGATAAATCGCAAATACATATTATTATGACTTTTTTGTAATGTCACATTGTTTGTCCAGGCTGATTGTAGACATTTTATGGCACTTACAAGTGAAGTTGAAGATACATGCGATGCCAAAATATGCTTAAAGAAGTTATTATAAAATATCAAGAGAGAATAAAGATGTAAACCTGAGCAAATCGAGCTGTAGAATTATGGTTCAAATTTAATCGCGGTGAAGGAAAGCATCGGCTACAATGAGTCCATTTTTATATCGGTAATGTAAGAACGCCGGGTGATTCATGCACCATGATTTCATAAAATATATACAGGGATCACTCACTTTCCGCGGTTAATGGGGACTGAGACCCCCCCACCCCCACCCCGCCACCCCACCCCACCCCACCCCAAAACCACTGATTTCCGCGATGTAGAATCGACCCCGCCCCCGACTGACGTACTGTATACTTACATGTATATGTGTATATAATATCAATAAATACATATTCAATGCTATAAATGCTTATAATAACAATTAAACATTCAAAAATAATACATACGATGTAAATAAAATATAAATGCACACACATACAGACGTGCGCGCACACACAGATGCGCGCCTCACAAAAAATGTAAGTACGTAGTTTTGTTGGCGGGTGTTGGGTTGGTTTTTTATTTTTGTTTGTTTTTGTTTTTTTTTGTTTTTGATTTTTTATTGTTTTTTTGCATAATTGGCCTTGTTTTGCAGCATTTTCCTCAACCTTTCCCTCTATTTTCTATTTCTCCTCAATTTCCTTATTTTTTTAAATTTTCGATGAATATTTTTGAAAAACCTGTGATGCACTGAAGCTGCAGAAACTGAAGCACGAAGTAGCGAGGGATTCCCGTAATAGAAAGTGTATCCTTACTGACATTATTTCATTTTATCACATGGCGTTGTTAGATTCTCCATTCTGATTGGTCAGTGGTGGCATTCAGTGGTTTATTTCTGTATTTCACTCAATAAGAGAAGCAAGAAAATAAAATTTAGATGTACTTTTTTTTTTCTTCAGACCATTTGTTCATTTTCTGAACTGCTTAATCCTAAACAAGGTCGCAGAGAGGCTGGCACCCATCTCAGCTGACTCTGGGTGAGGGCACAATACACCCTGGACAGCTCGCCAGGCCATCAGGGCAGAAACATGCTGATGGCTCTGCAGCTACTCTTGTCTAGTCTGCCAACTAGTGGAGTGGAGGCGCCATTACCCTTAATTCTCGTACACTATTCCAGAAAAGCATGTTCCCCAGGGAATCACCACCAACCCCCCCTCCCCCGGCATCACACCATGTCCCCCCTGGCATCATACCGCTCTCCCCAAGGGGGGCACACCCCACTATCTGAGAAGCACTGCACTAGGGGCATTTTAAAACTACAAATTAGCCTAATGCGCATCATGTCTTTGGACTGTGGGTGACAGGAGTAGCCTGAGGAAGGCCGCACAACATGCAAACTCCATGCAGAAACATCCAAACTCAGAACTCAAACCCAGGGCTTTCTTGCTGTGAGGCGGACATGCTAACCACGACACCACCGCACCACTCACCTTTGCTGCATATTAAAAAATAAATAAATAGTAGCTGGTGGCAGGGTGGCGTAGTGGTTAGCACGTCCATCTCACGGCAAGAAGGCCTGGGTTCGGTTCCCAGCCTGGGCGTTTCTGTATGGAGTTTGCATGTTCTCCCCGTGCTTGCGTGGGTTTCCTCCGGGTACTCCGATTTCCTTCCTCAGTCCAAAAACATGCACAGTAGAATAACTGGTTGCTCTAAATTGTCCCTCGGTGTGAGTTTGAATGGTTGTGTGTGTGTGTTGTACACCCTGCGATGGCCTGGTGAGCAGTCCAGGGTGTACCCTGCCCTCTCCCAGAGTCGGCTGAGATGGGCACCAGCCTCCGCGTGACCTTAATTAGGATTAAGCGGTTCATAAAATGAATGAAGGATGAATGAATAGTAGATGTTTCACATAAAATTGAGCATAAAAGCCTTTATAAATTAGAAAAGTAATCTATCCGTCTTCATTTTTATTTTTTTTATTATTATTCTTGATATTCTGAAGGAAGTTGTTCTCCTGCCATTTAATTTCTTTTTCTCTTGCTCTGTTTTCTTCTCTCTCATACTCAGTACAGTATGTCCTCCACCTCCTCCGCCTCTCCCGGCATGTGGAACTCGGCTTCTGGTGACTAATCTGGCGTTAACTCCAGTGGATTTGGATTTCTCGTTACATTTTGCTAATGGCTCGAATTTTCCCGTTTCGTTTTCAACGATCCAAAGGTATCCGATGTTCATTAGGAAAGAAAGCATGTATTTTGGTGTCTGACCTAAATACACTTCCTGTGCCAGTCTCTGCTCGTGTCTACAGTTCTGCCTTAAGCCTTGATGTGGCCGGTGTGTATCTGCTGGAGGTTTGCGCCTCGGTCTTCTATTACCGTGCAGTTTCTGCCTCTAAAACTACCACAAAGAACCCAGAACTGAACCAGCCTCTATTTCATCTTTATTCCTGCCTCTGTCATCTTTTGCCGAGCAGCTTAATCCTGCTAGGGTCACAGGGAGGTTGGAGCCTGACACTGGGCGTCGGCGTAGGTGTGGTACAGCCAACCATTCACACTCACGTTTGCACCTGGGGGGGGGGTTGAAACTGCCAGTTAGCCGAATGTGCATGTTTTTGGACTGTGGGAGTGAACCGGAGGAACTGGTAGAAACCCACACAGTCTTAAGAGATGCACATTAGGCTAACTGGCTGTTTCAAGTTGCCCCTATGTGTGGACATGACTGTGGATTGTATCTGTGTTGCCATGCACTGCTCTGGTGAACAAGACAGGTTGTACCACACCTTGAACTAGTGTTGGCTGAGATAAGCTCCAGCCTCCTCACGACCCTTCCCATGAGTGAATAAGTGAGAAAGAGAGTATCCTAAAACTCGTTCATTTTCTGTAACCGCTTAATCCTAATTAGGGTCACACGGAGGCTGGCGCCCATCCCAGTTGACTCTGGGCGAGGGCAGAGGACACCCTAGTCCAGTGTTTCCCAACCTTTTTGGGCCAAGGTACACCTTTTACATGAGAAAAAATCACGAGGCACACCACGGAACAAAAATGATACTGCCCTCTAGCAGAACAGCACTGTTACTACACGCTAAGTGAAATTGGTTAATCTTCCGCGGCACACCTGATGATTTCTCACGGCACACTAATGTGCCACGGAACAGGGGTTGGGAAACACTGCCCAAGACAGCTCGCTAGGCCATCACGGGGCAGAAACACACTGACAGCTATGCAACTATTCTTGTCGAAAGTCAGCAATGGTTCTTTTACAGTCTCACACCACAGAGAGTGAGAGACATGGCTGGCCTTTGATAACCCAGTTAGCGGCACAAGGGGGACAGTGACAACCTGTTGAGAGTGGGGCTTGAACCCCCAACTTTAGGATCAGTGACCCAGCACCTTTACCACCAGGCCACCACTGCCCGGTATCCTAAAGCTGTCGAATCTTATTGAAGCATAATAAAAATCTCGACGTTAATATTTTTTAAAAATGGCTTTTTTTCCCTGTTGCTAAATTTTTAAACCTAAAAATTTTGTAGCATTTATAA
>CM045742.1:37717500-37762500 GCA_024760905.1 Plotosus lineatus | reverse complement strand
TTCAAAATATATATAAATGTTACACAAAACTAATCTAGTCATTCATTTCTTTGTGGTGAGGCTGAGGTCTATCTTGACCAACTCTGGATAAGGTTTAATCAGGTTGCCAGTCCATCACAAGGCCAACATACACACACAGGCCTATACACTCCCCGCTGGAGATAATCTGTAACAGTCAAGTAGTCTAATATACATGTTATGGGTATTTAGCAGACACCTTTATCCAAAGTGATGCGGGCCTTGCTGAGGGCCCAATGGTGGTATCTCGGTGGTACTGAATCTTGAGCCCTCAATCCTCATATTAGTAACCCTCGAGCTTTAATCAGTGATCTTTGGACTGTGGGAGGAAACCCACACAAGCCCCGGAAGAACATGCAAACTTCACACAAAAACGCCATGCTTGGCCACCAAGCCAGGGTGCTGAACCCAGGACGCAAGTCCATGACCTGCCTGCTGTGATATAGACATGCTAACCGCTACACCACCATGCCACCCTAAAGCCATCTACCAAAATTCAGTAACTGGATAAAGATGATAATATTATAAAGAGAGGAAAAAAAAACCCAAAAAAACTCAAAGACACACAGTTCAGGTTGGGATTATTTAGCGGAAGCCCAGCTCTACACAGTTGCTCTGAGAATACCATCTGTGTAGTAAAGCATGGTGGTGGTAGAATCATGCTGACCATTACTCCACCTCCCAAATCTGACCGCATCATCTCCTCATTTTCTACGACTGTATTAGCTAGAACTGCTATTTTAAAGATAGCTTCAACTTTATCACCAGATGGTGAGCTGTATATCCCGAGCAGTGATGATGACCCAATGCGCCTGTAGTGAGGATAAAATTGGAGAAGGTTTTAGATGACAGGCAAGCAGGTGTGTGTTTGTCTCAAACAAGCGTTTTATTTATTTTTACTTTTTTACTTAATTTTTTTTTTTTTTGGAGGGGGGGGGGGTTCTTATACGAGCACTCGTGGTTCTCCACCTGCTGCCCTGATTTGCCTGGAAGAGTCCATTCTTTAGAACATGAAGGTAGGATAAATGATTGTTGTCTCACGTGAGCCTTTAGTTCATACTTTTACAGATTATGGAGAGCAGAGAGGAAATGAGTGTAGAAGTATCTGTTTACATTAATATAGAGTTGTAGAGCTAATGGGAACGATTTGCTGTATTTATTACACGGCACGTTTTAATACTGGATTTTCATTGGTCGATTATGGCAGACAGTGATGTTTATAATACACCATTGTTAAGTATAAAGAAAGTACAGTGATGTAGTGGTTGATACTCTCGCATCACGTTGTCTATTCGACAAGATCATTTCTGTGTGGGGTTTGCTTGTTCTCCCCATGCTTCCATGGGTTCCTCTGGGTATTCAGGTTTCCTCCAATAATCCAAAGCAATGCACATTAGGCTAACTATCTGTTCTGTGTTTCCCCAGGTGTAAATGCTTGTGTGTATGCTGGCCTTGCACTACTGTGCCGTTAAAGGTGTACTCCACTGCTGGATGGGATAGGCTCCAGTTCCCCCAAGCAGCCCTTGTCGGTTTCAGCAGTTTGGCAAATGAGTGAGAATAAGGGAGTTGAGTTTCTGTATAGATTTTACGTGTTCTCCTCATGCTTCCATGGGTTTCCTTCGGATATTATGGTTTTTGCACATTAGGCTAATTGGCTCCTTAAAAACTTCCCCCAGGTGAGAATGTATGCATATGAATGCAGGTCCCAAGCCTGGGTGAATGGGAGGATTAGGCAAAGATCTGGCAACCTTTCCTGTAAAAATCCTTATAAAAAAACAACTTGATGGTAACAGAATCTCCAAGACTCAGCTTCTACCTGGATGGCTAGTGAGTGAGTTACGAATAAGGGGCCACTGATTGGATGCGTGTCATTAGTGGAAGTAATAAGATCATTTTAAATCAATATTTTGTGTGTCAGGAGGAGAAAGTAGCTGTATAATAAGAAGTGTAATGTGGATTGATACGGACATTATTGTAAAATAAACCCCTTTCAGAGTGATTCAAGACAGCACCGTTACTCCCATAGTCAGGGTGGTTCTGATCAGTCTGTCTGGGTTTATTTTGTGATAATAACCAGCACGCCATATAGTATACACTCCATATACCAGTATGTATAATTGCCAATATTTATTCATCCCCAGTGCTACGAACTGGGTTATCAAAGGCCGGCCATGTCTCTCACTGTCTGTGGTGTGAGGTGTAAAAAGAACCATTGCTGACTTTCGACAAGAGTCGGCTGCAAAGCCGTCGGCATGTTTCCGCCCTGTGATGGTCTGGCGAGCTGTCTAGGGTGTACTCTGCCCTCGCATGGAGTAGGCTGGGATGGGCACCAGCCTCCCTGTGACCCTAATTAGGATTAAGCGGTTACAAAAAAAATGAATGAATGAATGATATTGATTGACTCAACAAATCTCATGAGATTTCCATTGTATCTGTTTTTGGAGCTTTGTTGTTATCGTTGTTTTTGTTGATTGTTCGGTATACACAAGTATTTTTTTTTTTTTGAACAAATGTTTTTCACTGGAATCAGAAATACACGAGAGATTAAGAAATTGGGCAGGACGAGGTTGGAAAAAACACTGGATCATTCCTTTAATTCATCGTGTGCCCTCAGTTTGTTGGCTAGGGTGTTATGAGTAGCCAATCAGTGCAGTGTGTGTGTGTGTGTGTGTGTGTGTGTGTGTGTGGTGATGAAATTGTGATGGAAATGCAATTAGAGATAAGGCTGTAAACTTTGTTAGCCTGCGGATGCTGTAGCATGAGATACAAGGCCAGACGGAGGCACGTCTCTCTCTCTCTCTCTCTCTCTCTCGCTCTCTCTCTCTCTCCCTCTCTCCCTCTTCCCTTTCATGCTCTTGTTTTTCTTTCTCGCTGCATTTTTCTCCCACACATTCTCTTCCTCTCGTCGACTTTTCAGTTCACTCCCTCAATCTCACGCTCTCACTCTTTCCTTTCTTAGTGTCTCTCTCTCTCTCTCTCTCTCTCTCTCTCTCTCTCTCCCTCACACATTCTCATCCTTTTTTTTTTCTCCCCTTCTCCCTCTGCTTACACCCCACAACACCCCACCCTCTACCCCTCCCCACCCCGGTCTCATGCCGTCTCTCTTTTCCGCTCGAAGTCGATCCGATTCGGTGACGCCAGGCGCTTATTTGCAGACAGACACCACGGCAACACACTGGACTGTGACGAGAAGAACAAGGGCCTCTCAGAGCTCTTCCTTTCAGCCTAGTCACGGCTAGTTCGAACGCTTATATCTCCGCAGAGAGACTGACGACCGACACAAGGCTTTCTGTTTTCAGTAGAATTGTTGAAATGGTGTGCTATGCATTCTATCCAGCACTGCACGCTCTGTATTTGAGGATACAGTACAGGATGTTTGTAGTTTGGTAACCCCTGCTTTTCTGCTTTGCATCACTGACCCACAGCTGGGAAACCTCCCCACCAATGAACATTAAAAATTCTATATGTATGGATTCAATTTTTTTGTATCTGTAACCCACAGCACCCTCTTGTGGCTCTGTCCCTTTCGCTACATGGATGCAGGCTGCGTTTACATTTACAGCATGTTCCCAGAGCGACATACATTTATCTCATTAATACATCTGAGCGGTTACGATTCAAGGCCCCCTACAGAGGCAATGCTGGTATTTCAGCCTACGACCTTCTGAGCGGTGGTCCACTCCCGCACACACACACACACACACACACACACACACTCACTTCGCACACTAAACTTGCTTTAAAGTGCATCGGGGTATTTTTCTTGATATGAACACGCAACACTACTCAATTCTACCTTGCAACCTAGCTAGAGTCTTATATCGTGGGTTGGTTGTGAAATAGTTGGAAATTCCATGAAACATCAGTCAGACATCCAGTGAAGACCAGTCAATACTAAGCAGATGCGGTGTTAAATAAATAAACCTCTTGGACTCTAGAGAAACCCAACAGATAACACATAACCTCACAAAAAACAACCACACACACACACACACACACACACACACACACACACACACACACACACACACACACATGTACAAAGCAGCTTTATGAAGATCAGGGTGTAGATTTATCGCCCTAATGAACAAGCCAGAGCTGAGAGTGATGATTAAAATCTTCCTGAAGCCTAAAAGGAACCAGACTCTAAGGGAACGCCTCCTCTTCTGGGCGACGTTGGATAGTAGGATCATGAATCATTAGGAACAGAGTAAAGAAAGGCTTAAGAAGTTTGCAGGATGCTCAGTAGGAACACACTGTGAATAAAAGATCTGGGATGAGCACAAGAGTGTGTTTAGGATTACAGCACTGACTCGTAGTGACAAATCTTCTATGTGCTATCATTACCACACCGCGGTGATGGCGAGATGGTGATGGTACCCACCAGAATCTAGTGCCATATTTCCACTGAGGATCCAGAATCTTCACTTATTATGGTATTCTATAACACAGCAAAGCGCCACGTAGACAGAGCATCACACTTAAAAGACATTGGTATATCTGATATTTGTTGGATGATGATTGTGTCCATCCATTTATATGTTCATGTGTACGTCAGAACCCGGCGGTGATATTTCATGACCATGGAATGAGTGTCTGGGTGAGTCTAAGCCGTTTTCTTCTAATTAGGGTCACGGGGAGGCCGGTGCCCATCTCAGCTGACTCTGTGCGAGGGAGGGTGCACCCTGGAGAGCTCGCCAGGCCATCGCAGGATTAACACTCACACAGCTATTCACACTCACACACACTCACACCAGGGGGCGATATGTTCAGTTCATTTTCTGTAACCGCTTCATCCTAATTAGGGTTGCGGGGAGGTTGGTGCCCATCCCAGCCAACTCAGGGCGAGGGCAGAGTACACCCTGGACAGCTCGCCAGGCCATCGCAGGGCAGAAACACGCTGACGGCTTTGCAGCCGACTCTTGTCGAAAGTCAGCAATGGTTCTTTTACATGAATCTCACACCATAGACAGTGACAGACATGGCCAGCCTTTGATAACCCAGTTAGCTGCACTGGGGGAGACAGTGACAACCTTGTGGAGAGTGGGATTCGAACCCCCAACCTTTGGATCAGCAATCCGGCGCCTTATACCACTAGATCACCACTGCCCCTTGGGGGCGATATGAAACAGCCAATTAGCTTTCTGTAAGCGTTTTTTGTACTGATGGAGGAAACCGCAGTACCAGAAAGAAACTCACGCAAGCACTGGGAGAACATGTAAACTCCGCACAGAAATCCTCCGAGCCCAGGAATCGAACCCAGGTCTTCTTGTCGTGAGGATGACATGCTAACCACCGTGAGACCGCGCCGCCCCAACGGTAACTTCTGCTACTCTAATCTTCCTCTTTCAAACCGTAAAATTAAGTACGGTGCACTTTTCTTAGCAAAGTAAACAGAATTCTATGAGTCATGTGCAGAAGATATCTCCCTTTTTTTATTTATTTATTTATTTATTTATTTATTTATTTTTAATCTGGAAAATTAAACTATCACTGCCACATAATGCATTACTTATTACAATAAAAACACTTTTAGCAAAATCATATTGACGAAGCACATGATGTTTCTGATACGTATAACGTGCTTACAGCAGCGAACCGATCCAGCGGAATGGCATCTCGCCACCCTGCAGTGATATTGGGTTTCCATTAAAGAAATCTTATCTCGGTAGTGTAACACTGGCGGACAATATCAGAACTCTGAGGGTGGTCATAACGTGATGGGTGCATGACATTACATCATCGATAGCGTCATCAAAACGTATTCACATTAAAACCTTTTATCAGGAGAAGTTAATTTTTCCAGGTTTAGCCTTTACAGCAAGAAGGTCCTGGGTTCAAGTCCCAGCTTGGGTGTTTCCATGTGGAGTTTGCATGGTTTCCCTATGCTTGAGTGGGTTTCCTCCAGGTATTCTGGGCTCCACCCACAGTCCAAAGACAGGCAGTTTAGGCTAATTGGCTATTCATAATTGCCCTTAGGGGTGTGTGTGTGTGTGTGTGTGTGTGTGTGCATGCGTGTGTAAGGTAAAGGTAAAGCCCTTTGTGCTTATTACACCCGAGCCATAGCGGCTCATCAGGGCGGTGCTTATTCCTGGTTTCTGTAGCGTGAAGCAAGCAGGAGTACAACTCCACCTGGATGGGACGCTAGTCTCTCACAGGCTACCTTCCCAGTATACTTGTACTGGAACCTATTTATACTGCTGGGTGAACAGAGGCACACTTTTGGTTAACACTTTGCCCAGGGGTCTTAGCACAGTGGGGGTCTAACTGGGATTTGAACACACAACCTCCCGATCATGAGTGCAGCACCCTAACCACGACACCACCGGTCCCAGGCATGCATGTGTGTATGAGTGTAAATGGTTGTGTGTGTTTGCACACTAATGGGCTAGCAGGCTGTCCTAGGTGTACCTGGCCTATACCAAGTGTTGGCTGAGATAGACACCAGTCTCTCTGCAACCCTAAGAGGATTAAGCAGCTCAGCAAATGAGTGACATGAGATGAGGTCAGATAATCTTTAGTTGAGTAGATTAGAACCTTATATTTATGACGGTTCTCATACCTTTTCACTGAGACTGTTCTAGAACGCTCAAGTTCTCCAGAGCCTCAGATTGTTCCTCACACACTTAGTCCAACTGTAGATCACCAGGAACCAAAGATTTTTTTTTTTTAACCCCTTCAAGTTCTTTTAAGGGGGCAGTGGTGGTCTAGTGGTATAGGGCGCTGGATCGCTGATCCAAAGGTTGGGGGGTTCGATTCCCACTCTCCACAAGGTTGTCACTGTCCCCCCCAGTGGAGCTAACTGGGTTATCAAAGGCCGGCCATGTCTCTCACTGTCTATGGTGTGAGGCATGTAAAAGAACCATTGTTGACTTTCGACAAGAGTAGCTGCAAAGCCATTGGCGTGTTTCCGCCCTGCGATGGCCTGGCGAGCTGTCCAGGGTGTACTCTGCCCTCGCCCGAAGTTGGCTGGGATGGGCGCCAGCCTCCCCGTGACCCTAATTAGGATTAAGCGGGTACAGAAAATGAACTGAAGTTCTTTTAAAAAACTGAAGGAATGTAAAACAATATTAATACAATCAATATAAGAAAAAAATAAGGAAAAGAAAGTAATGATTGCTCATGGAAGGGGGTTGACGGGCTCACAGAGAGAAGGTTTGGGGTTCGAATCTCAGTCAAGGACCTGTGCTTGCATGGTTTCCTCAGGGGAACGCCAGTTTCCTCTTTGAGTCCAAAGACATGCACATCAGCTGAACCTTCAACTCTCCATAGGTGTGAATGTGAATGTGAACAGTTGCTTCTGTGTGTGTGTGTGTGTGTGTGTGTGTGTGTGTGAGTGTGTGTGTGTGTGAGTCCTGTGATAGACCTGTACCCCACTTCTCGTCTGAAGTCAGCTGGGATTGGTTTCAACTTCCCCCGCGACCCTGATGGCGAAGCGCTATGAATAATGGATGGACGGATGGATAGAATCTCCTTTTTTCACACTGCGGTTTCAGTACTCACAGTGGTGTTGCCTTTGATGAAATTGAAAAACGTTTATCACCAAGCCGTCTACTCAGTAATGTCATTGTAGTTGATATAATCTGGTTAACTAAACGGCCATTAAGATAACAGAACGCTGTAAATCTAAACACATCTGCGGTGTGTTTAACTGAACACTGGTGCTGCTGTGCCATAACATGGCTGTAGTTATTTTAACTGTCATCACGGTGACTGTTCCTCTTATCTGTAACTCTGTTACCTCAAACTAACCCTCCAGTGTGGGATGGAGGGGAGGAGAGGAGGAGGAGGAGGGGGGGTTACAATGTGCCTGAAAACATCTCACAGGAATCATCACATGGAGTATTCCATACGTCATATAATGAATAATAGCTGTGTGTGTGTGTGTGTGTGTGTGTGTGTGTGTGTGTGTGTGTGTGTGTGTGTGTTTGAACCAGTAGTCACATGTTTATTAATTTTCTGATATGATTGATTTTTTTTTTTCACATGGAGGGCATGTGGTTTTATTTGGTATGGATGATCACATGTTTGTCACATGATGTCACATTTTCAGGAGTTCACTGTTTAAGTGTGTGTGAAGCTGAAATGCGCCTTATCACCTTTTTCACATCATCATATATTACTTACATGAGAAAAATATGGAACACAAACACACACACCACACATACACACTACACCGCACACACACACACACACACACACACACACACACACACACACACACACACACACACACACATGCACTCAGCCACACACTGGGGTCAGGGTCAAAGCACAGCTCACTGCATTAGTCACATGGTTTTGCCTTAACAAAGTCAACCTTTCCTGAGCACGTATTAATGATTAACTAGCACAGTAGTGCTGCAGAATTCTCCAAACCTCTTCTCTCTGTCTCTCTCTCTCTCTATCTCTGTTTCTCTGTCTCGCTCTCCTTCTCGCTCTCTCTCTCTCTCACACACACTTTTTATGCTCTCTGCCCTCTCATGCCGTCTCCAAGCAGCATCTCCAGCTTCCAGCAGCTCTCCTGAGTAAAAACACATGGTATCGGTCTCTCTTCAAAACACACATGCACATACACGCACACAGACACACAGACACACACACACACACACACACACGTCCAATTTTTGATCAGCCTGTCTCACTGACTCATATTTTTATATCATATTCTCTTGCCTTTCCGAAGCGTGAGGATGAGCACAAAAAGGTTACACACACACACACACACACACACACCTATATTTTGGTTAGCTTCAGTGTGTAAAAGGTGTCCTTGATTAAATTCAGCACACTGCCTCAAGGCAGTCTCATGGAATCAGCTGCTTTTCCTAACTGTTAACGATCCACATTAGACTCAGGCTAATAATTAGCTTCGACACAACCCTCAGCATACACACACACACACACACACACACACGTCCATCCTTTGGTACATCCTCGGAGTATGTTGATAGGTGTCGGGGTTTTTTCTCTTTTGTGTACCTTAAAAAGCATGATGTTACTAAAATATATAAAAAATTCAGATAATTCTCATATTTCACTATCATGTGACATCACACACACCATCACTGACGACCATCATTGAGGAGGGAATGGACTGAAAGCATCAGTGATACTGAATCAGTGCTACATTATTACTCAGTCACTGACTCATACAATTGTTTGCTTTAATCCTATTTAGGTTGCGGGGAGACTGGAGCCTATCTGAGCTGAGACTGGTTAAAGGTGGAGCACACCCTGCACAGCTCAGTAGATAATCGCAAAGAAGCACACACACAACTATGCACACTCATATCCACACCCAGGGGCAATTTGGAACAGCCACTTAGGCTAATCTTCATATATTTGGATTATTGGAGGAAACTGAGGAACCCAGAGAAAACCCAGTCATGCACAAAAAACCATGCATTTTTGCTTTGAGGTGGACGTGCAAACCACGACACCACCTTATACCACCCTAGTGCGTCATTATGAAAACTCATTTTCAATTATTATTAAATTATTAAATTCTTAAAAAAATATACATTCAATTGGCGGCATGGTGGCGTAGTGGTTAGCACGTCTGCCTCACAGCAAGAAGGCCTGGGTTCGATTTCCGGCTTGGGTGTTTCTGTGTGGAGTTTGCATGTTCTCCCCGTGCTTGTGTGGGTTTCCTCCAGGTGCTCCGGTTTCCTCCCGCAGTCCAAAGACATGCACAGTAGGTTAATTGGCAGTTCTAAATTGCCCGTAGGTTCGCATCGTGTAGAAGACAATGGCAAAAAATTGCATGTGATGCTGGGCCCCTTGGCAGAGCAGTTCTGAGTGAGCTGAAAGGGCTACCCTGCTTAAAAAAAAAAAAAAAAAAAAGAAAACTGAATAAATTATCTTATTCATCAACTAACCCAGTACAGCATGGAAAAGTAGCATAGTGATTTGTACAGCCGCTTCACAGCAAGAAAGTCCCGGGTTCGAGTTTGGGTCTCGGACTGAAATATGCATGTTCTCCCAGTGCTTGCTTGGCATCCTTTAAGTACTCCAGTTTCCACCCACCGTCCCAAAAGATACATTAGGCTAATTGGCTTCTCCAGATTGTCCCTAGAGGTCAGTGTGAATAGTTTTGTGTGTGTGTTGGCTTTGAGATGGTCTGATAAGTTGTTTAGTTTGTATCTCGTCCTTGTCCTGTGTCGGCTGACACAGGTTCCAGCCTCCCCATGCCCCCGGTAGGATTAAGCGGTTGGGAAAATGTGAGAAAAAGTGAAAGTGAGTGATCAAAGTCACTGAGTCGACGTTTAATAAATACAGTGGTACCTCACCTTACAAAATTAAGTCGTTCAAGAAGTGGTTTTGTAACCTGGATTTTTCGTAAATTGAACCGCATTTTACATGTAAAACGTGGGATTCATTCCAAGGCCCCCAATACTACCCCCTAAACCCTTTAAACATTATAAAAGCATACCTTTTAAGGCCTCCTTCTGCTTCAATATTGTACCGATGGTAGACAGGTTTGGCCATATTCCTTTGCGATATCACTCAACCGCATGCCACGAGCCCACTTCTTCTTTTCACTCGCACCCGGAATCACACCGGGTGTGTGAGTGCCCGCGCGCGCGCGTGTGTGTGTGGGTGTGTGTGTGCATGCATGCGCATGTGTTGACCATGTCTGTTTATGCAAGGTTAAAAGCCTGAGCCAAAAAATAAAGTTGCAATGAGCACACTTGAAAAATTCACGAAACAACAGTAACTCTGTCCTAAGCAGTCCTAAGCAGTAAAATGCAGCTCCATAACTGCCAATGGGAGGGAGCTGCGTTATCCCTCCTAGGCAATGGGAGGCCAGCGGGGCGGGATGTTTGGAGATAGCCAACGGGAGGCCAGTGTGGAGGGATGTTGGGAGATAGCCAATGGGAGAGCAACTCGTGCATTGTTTGAATTTTTGAGATGGCGCTTTCGTAACATGAATTTGTTTCGTATCCAGAGACGTAAATTTTAGGTAAATACATTTCGTAACCTGGATTTTTCATTTGTTGGGACTTTCGTAAGGTGAGGTACCACTGATATTTAGATCTGTGTCTGCATGACTGTATGTATTATGCTGCTGATACCTGATTGGCTGATTGGACTGTGTCATTCATTCATTAATTTTCTAAGCCATTTAATCTTAATTACGGTCGCAGGGAGGTTCGGGTCTAACGCAGCTGACTCTGGGTGAAGGCAGGGTACATCTGAACAGCCTAGCAGGTCATTGCAGAGCCAACACACACACACAGCCATTCACATTCACATCTGGGGGCAATTTAACACAGCCATTCAGTTTAATGTGCATGTCTTTGGACCGTGAGAGGAAACAGAGTACCCAGAGGAAACCCTCACAGACACTGCGAGAACATGTAATCTCCACTCAGCAATGCCCTCATCCCGGGAATCAAACTCGGGACCTTCTTGCTGTAAGACGTCTGTCAGGTACGTACAATGTTTTTTTTCCTTACAGTCTAATACTGTAGTTCTTTCTCACCAATGCAACTTGCCCCATGTAAGTTTGCAGAAATGCTTACAAAGAACACAGCAGAACATGTGATTGTCGTCACATGTATCGTAAGTTGCCCGAGAGAGCCATCAGCACTGCAGCCTTCTCTTGTGGTAAATTTTAATGTTTGATATTTCCACCACAAAAATGGAAATGATTTTTTCACGTTCAGCACCTTCTGCAACAATAGCTGAGGTGAAGAATCACAGCCATTTATTGTGTGTGTGTGTGTGTGTGTGTGTGTGTGTGTGGGGGGTGTGTTCACGGTACTCATACGATCCTGGCAATGATATCACATTGTCATGCGATATTGACATATTTTTGGCGTTTCTGCAGAAATGCGGCGGAAATATCAAATATTAAAATTTACCACAAGAGAAGGCTGCAGTGCTGATAGCTCTCTCGGGCAACTTATGATACACGTGACAACAATCACACGTTCTACGGTGTTCTTCGGGCTGTTCCTCCTTGAGGTACCATAGGTATCCATGTGAAAGTTGCGTGAAGAATGGGATATAGGAAGAAAGTCAGAATGGGATATATGTGAAATCAAAAATTTGAGGGGGGGGGGGGGGGATGCAAGAGCATATTTCAGATGAATAAGGTGGATAATCGTAGTGAAAATGCATGCACCGTCACCGAAAGCTCAAAGGTCACAGAAAAATCTTACACTTCCTGTACATTTTATATTGATGATATTGATGATTTGCATAAAAAAGAAATTCACTCACCAACAACAAAACCTACTTCTTCAGTCAAATACTATAGTCAAATAGCATGAAAGCTAATGGTGGGTTTGTTGGTTGTGCTGTATGTTCGATCATAACATCATAGTGACTCCCATATTTTGCAGGAAGTCGACTATAAAGTGCACAGAGCCAAACCGAGGTGCAACTTTTTTTCTTTTTTTTTTTGTACAAATCTGATGACACTTTGACTGACTGCAAAATCAGAATCCCACATAAAACTCATGGGATGATTTGGAGCAGCAGGTGAAACACCCGAAACTTTAGAATGAATTGTCACACAGTCGGTGGAAGACTGAGCTACAAGTGACAGTAACTGTCTTAAGATACCACGGGGGCATCTTTCTCCATCCCTTGCTGGCATTCAGGCGAGAGGAGGTGTAAGCATTCCAAGTATTTGGCAAGAAATGACAACTTTTAAAAATAGCTTTAAAAAAATATTTTATTCTTTTTATAAACAGAAGTGGATGAATACTGTATTTCCAACTAGAGTGTTACGTGCATAGAAATTTATAAAAACCCAGTACGTGTCACAAGAGTGTTCTGCTTATAGAGTTATAGTGTTCCTATAGCCTTCCTTAAAGGCGCCTTCACACAGGAAGTAATTTGTCATAGTGACAATATTGCTAACATTGAGTTTCCTATTCACTTCCCAACACTTGAACATGGTCTGGTCACGTCCCAGGTATCTTAAATGATCAAGAATAATCAAAAAATACAATTAGGCCTCAATTCTGAAAATATTTGCTTACTTCTGTACACAAGTGTCAATGGCCCCTGCACTGGGCTCCATGTAATAAGTACAAAACACCATCTTGAAGCAAGTGAGAACCCAGAACACTGGATCACAGACTTTCCCAGCCCACTCCAGGCAAGGGCAGAGTACACCCTGGACAGCAGAAACACACTGACAGCTATGCAGCTGTCACGTATCGAAAGTCAGCAATGGTTCTTTTACAGCCTCACGCCATAGACAGTGAGAGACATGGCCAGCATTTGATAACCCAGTTAGCTGCACTGGAGGGGCAGTGACAACCTGTTGATAGTGGGACTTGAACCCCCAACTTTAGGATCAGAGATCTAGCACCTTTTACCACCAGGCCGCCACTGCCCAGTTCAGTTCAGTTCATTTTCTGTAACCGCTTAATCCTAATTCGGTTCGCAGTGAGGCTGGCGCCCATCCCAGCCAACTCCGGGCGAGGGTAGAGTACACTCTGGACAGCTCTCCAGGCCATCGCAGGGCGGAAACACGCTGACGGCTTTGCAGCCTACTCTTTATGAAAGAATTCTTTTACATGCCTCCCACCATAGACAGTGACAGACATGGCCGGCCTTTGATAACCCAGTTAGCTGCACGGGGTGGGGGTGGGGGGGACTCCAACCCCCAACCTTGGATCAGTGATCCAGTGCCCTATACCACTAGACCACCACTGCTCGTGCCACTGCCCAGGTATTATGTTATTAGTCACAAGTTCTTATAGTTGTTATATTATATATGATATTATATTTACTGTAAACAGGCGCACGATCAAAGGAAGATGTAAAGCAGGTGAATACGAGATACTAAACCTGTGAGTGTGTGCGTGTGTGTGTGCGTGTGTGTGTGCGTGTGTGTGTGTGTGGGGGGGGGGGACCCTTTAAACCTTTGCGTTCAACCAAAATGAACAGAAAGTACAAGATTTATTACATAGACTAGTAAAAGGGATCTTAATGATTCCTATCGTGCAGTGGACGCTGATCATTTCTGTGTGGAACTAGCCTACCTTAAACACCTACTTAGTGGGTAAGACTATAGGGTACTGATCCGAAGGTCAGGGATTCAATCCTGAGTATCAACTGTATTTGATTATTGGTTATTGTTAGTTGTTAGATATTTCTGTAGTGTTATTGTGCATACAGTAAATATACACGACCCGACCCGCCCGAATAAAAATTGCACACTCTGTAGCATATCAGTTGAAGCGGTAGGATATGCTACATATGCTAATATTTTCTTGGAGAGCCTTTCGCCTTGATCTCAGTGCCGAAACATAAATGTAAAAAAAAAAAAAGAAAAAAGATGAGGCACTGAGATCAAGGTGAAAGGCTCTCCAAGAAAATATTTGAGTGAGCAATTTTTATTTGGGTGGGTCGTGTAAATTTACTGTATGCACAATGACACCATACACAATCGAACAACTAGCAATAACCTACGAACCAAATACAATGCAGTGTAAACACATCGTCTTCTTACTCAATGTGTATGAATACCAACAAAATCTTTTTTTAATCCATTTTCAATTTTTTACATTGTGTTTTTTTCCCCATTTTTTATGAACTCTGGTTAATAATAATAATAATAATAATAATAATAATAATAATAATAATAATAATAAAAGGCAGTGGTGGCCTAGTGGTATAGAGCACTGGATTGCTGAGCCTAAGGTTGGGGGTTCGAGTCCCACTCTCCACAAGGTTGTCACTGTCCCCCCCAGTGCAGCTAAATGGATTATCAAAGGCTGGCCATGTCTCTCACTGTTCATAGTGTGAGGTTCATGTAAAAGAACCATTGCTGACTTTTGTCAAGAGTAGCTGCAAAGCCGTCTGTGTGTTTCCACCCTGCGATGGCCTGGCAAGCTGTCCAGGGTGTACTCTGCCCTTGCCCGGAGTCGGCTGGGATGGGTGCAAGCCACCCGGGACCCTAATTAGGATTAAGCGGTTACAGAAAATGAACTGAACTGATGATAATAATAATAATAATAATAATACCTACTCAAACACTGCTATAATGCTTGTTAATCTCTGTCTCTGTCCCAAATCTGAAACTTCTCAAACTACCAGCTCCTTTTCTTTCAATCTATTCCCTCCTCAGAGTCGTTCTTGTTCCCTGTCCTTCACCATCACTACTCCTATCTATAACTCTGTCCATTCTGCTTCACAATCTGACCCCCTTTCCTTGTTCCTTCATTCTTTCACTGCTCTCTTCCTCCCCCCGATTCCTGTCTCTGCCACTCTGCCAGGCTCCGGTGCCTGCTGGCGGGTTGGCAGCCCAGGCGTACAGCAGCACGGACAGCAGGTGATACGGATTTCCGGAAAAGTGGAATTAGAGGTGTGGAAATCGCTGTCTAGTGGGTGTTCATGTGGAAAATGTGGAGCCAGGGATCCAGGAAAAACCAGCCGTGATTTCCAGACACAAAGATCCTCTGAGCCAAAAAGCACAGAATGCTTTGGCTTTACTTACTGTAACTTTTTTATGTGGTGGGTGGTGGAGGTGGTGGGGGGGGGGGTAGAGAGGAATTGGGGGGTGTAGATAAAGATTAAGACTAAGTCATCCAAGTCAGTGGAATAGGTTGGTCTGTAATTTGGTTGGAATACTTTAATAGGGCCATTCTGTATTTCCTCATTTTATTATTGATTTATCAATTTGCAGCATTGATTATAGCTCATCCTCATTCATTTTCTGATCCGCTTAATCCTAATTAGGGTCTCAGGGAGGCTGGCGCCCATCTCAGCTGACTCTGGGCAAGGGCAGAATACACGCTGGACAGCTGTCATAGCTTTATACTCATTTTGTTTGGGCTTGTTGACTGTTTCATCAAATTATTCCATAGATGTATTACTATATAGTGTGTAGTAGTGGCCTAGTGGTTGAGACTCTGGCTTACTAAACCGGAGGTTGTGGGTTTAATTCCTCCATATGGCCAAGCGGTCACTGACCCTTAAATGCTCAGTTGAATAAAAATGATAAATGCAAGCTGCTCTGAATAAGGGTTTCTGCCAAATACTATAAATAAATGTAAATTTCATGAGAGATTTTTGATTTTTGTAGTCGTTTTCACAGTACTGTATATAATTTTATAGTTATTTTTGTTTTAATTTCTCTTTGTTTTATTAAACTACTCAATGAAACATTGTAGCTTTCATAGATTTATACTCACTTCACTAAAGATTGATCATTTACACTTATTTCAAAAGCTTTTGAACAAACTACCAGTATATATTTCTCCCACTGATTGGATGTCTCTATATTAAAAAACATTCTCCAGCGCGGATATTACTTTAATCAAAAGGATGGCTACAGAGTTTGTAATTTCCACTTCCAACAGGTGGCATCATCATTATCATTCTTTAACATAGAAAATAAACCATGGATATCTAATTTCACTTTTTTGTTATGTTTTCACATAGTATATGCTAAAAAAAAAAAAAAAACAACACATTAACAGAGTGTACAATTGTCTGTTTTGAATGAGTAGGTTAAACTAATGCTTGCCTGACCTGCCTCTGGGTTAAAATACCTCTACCTGTCCTGTCATGGTTAAAAACTACAAAATCCCATTTTAGTTTTCTTCCCTTTATGTTTCTGCTTAATATCTACGGTAACTTCGAAAGGAGCTGAAGCGACTGTGTTATTGTACGATTTTGCTTAGGAATGCCGTGTACAGTAGTATATGCTACGAGTATTCCGCTTGGGCTCTGTAGATGTTGTTAAATTACATATTCATTTTCATTGACATCCACCCTGATGAATAAGTGTTAATTATTAGAAACAATAGTTCTTTATAATTAAAGTCTATTGCTACTACTATTACTACTGTACAGATACATTTACATACTTAATCATGTCACCTTTCTGTACCTCCATGATAACACATTATCTTGGTACTTCATCAGACATCACTGGATCAGCAATTAAACATATGGAATGAGAGAGAAACGTGAGCAAGAAATAAATAAAAAAAAAACTAACAAATAAACAAACAAACAAACAAACAACTACCTGGCAGCAGCTTCTGTTTTTCACTGTGAAGATCCCCATGCAGTACAATCATAACCTTCATGCACATCCACACACAGCTCCAGGTGGTGTGTTCATTGTCTCATCACTATGCAGTGGTGTTGCTCACTTTGTCTGAACTTTAACACAGCTGACTGAATATCATATAGATCATCGTATATATACTGGACACTATATAGAGTTCTACGAATGAGAGAGAGAGAGAGAGAGAGAGAGAGAATGTTAAGAGAGTCACGACATCCATCCTTTGTTTTTTGTATTGCATGGATGTATTGCCATGTCCTGGTGTAAGCTTTGCAAAATATATATATATGTGTGTGTGTGTGTGTGTGTGTGTGTGTGTGTGTGTGTGTGTGTGTGTGTGTGTGTGTGTGTGTGTGTGTGTGATTTAATTTTTAATTTTTAAAAATTTATGAACATTTTTTAAAGTGAGCATGGTGGCGTAGTGGTTAGCACGTCCGCCTCACCGCATGAAGGCTGGGCTTGATTCCAGGCCTGGGCATTTCTGTGTGGAGTTTGCATGTTCTCCCTGTGCTTGCATGGGTTTCCTCTGGGTACTCCGGTCTCCTCCTACAGTCCAAAAACATACAGAGTAGGTTAATTGTCTTTTCCAAATCACCCCTAGTTGTGCATGGTTGTGTGAGTGTTGACCCTGCGATGGCCTGGTGAGCAGTCCAGGGTGTATCTCACCTGGAGTCGGCTGAGATGGCGCCAGCCTCTCTGTCACCCTAATTATAATTATGATTAAGTGGTTCAGAAAAGATATCAAAAGAAAATAAAGGGATAAATGGGAGACGACTGTAAAGAGGGGCAGTGGTGGTCTATTGGATAAGGCGCAGGATCGCTGATTCTAAGGTTGGGGGTTCGAGTCCCCACGGGGTTGTCACTGTCCCCCCAGTGCAGCTAACTGGGTTATCAAAGGCCTGCCATGTCTCTCACTGTCTATGGTGAGAGGCATGTGAAAGAACCATTGCTGACTTTCATCAAAAGTAGGCTGCAAAGCCGTCAGCGTGTTTCTGTCCCTTGCTAAAAGGGTTGTGACAGGAAGGGCATCCGACGTAAAAACCTCTGCCAAATCAAAAACGTGTGAATCAGATGATTCGCTGTGGCGACTCCCGAGTAAACGGGAAAAAGCCAAAAGGAAGACAGACAGAGTGTAAAGAGGACATGAAGGTAATGCTAACTATCTAGTGGACAGTAGCCTGTGCTAATGCTATTTTTCCTCAGATACCACATTTCAGCCTGAAATAAAACATTAACAGTCAAATGTTCTGTCAGATGTCTTCATTCGATTGTTAAACCAGTGCAGTATTATAAGTCTGCTATGTGAGCATCCCAAACAAGCCTGAACAATATTATATAATTAACATAATAATAATAAACATAGCAGCTTTTTTCCCTTTTGTTAGCTATCATCCAGGACTCGACTCACAGAGGAAACAAACAGTTCCGGATTGAATTGAGGCTATCTACATTTCCTGCATGGTGGGTCAGTTAAAAGATTTTAAGCTGCTGTTCATTAGGATACTTTAGGACTTGCTTTTGATCCATTTTTGACTCAAGAGTATTTTTTAACTGAACAGCTTTTATTTGGTGTAAAGAAAAAACTGGCCATGCTGTAGGTCTATATTTTGCTTAAACTAGCTGTATAGTTTACAGAGATAGAAATTAGTGCAAAGCATTAAGCATATGTTTCACAATTACTTTATCATATTTTAACCATGATGAACCACAGAGGCAGGTCAAGTGAGCTCTATGCACTCTGAGCAGAAATAGGCTAAATGTTGTGCGGCTAATGGCGTCTGTTCATACTACATGGAAATAAAAGTCAACCATATTCTGTTCAGTTCAGTTCAGTTCATTTTCTGTACCCGCTTAATCCTAACTTGGGTCACGGGGAGACTGGCGCCCATCCCAGCCAACTTCGGGCGAGGGCAGAGTACACCCTGGACAGCTCGCCAGGCCATCGCAGGGCGGAAACACGCCGACGGCTTTGCAGCCTACTCTTTACGAAAGTCAGCAATGGTTCTTTTACATGCCTTTCACCATAGACAGTGAGAGACATGGCCAGCCTTTGATAACCCAGTTAGCTCCACTGGGGGAGACAGTGACAACCTTGTGCAGAGTGGGACTCGAACCCCCAACCTTTGGATCAGCAATCCAGCACCCTATACCACTAGACCACCACTGCCCCATTTTCTGTAACTGATTAACCCTAATTAGGATCGCGGGGAAGCTGGCACCCATCCCAGCCGACTCCGGGCAACGGCAGAGTACATCCTGGACAGCTCGCCAGGCCATCGCAGGGCGGAAGCACACTGACAGCTTTGCAACTACGTACTCTTGTTGAAAGTCAGCAATGGTTCTTTTACATGAACCTCTCTCCATAGACAGTGAGAGACATGGCCCGCCTTTGATAACCCAGTTAGCTGCACCGAGGGGGACAGTGACAACCCGTGGAGAGTGGGGCTTGAACTTTGAGTGAATTTTAAGTGAGTTCATACTGAAAATTATGTCAACATGCAGTGCACTGCTGTATTACTGTATTTCCCAGATAAACGCTTAAAACGTTGAATGTGCAACGCTGAATATTGTTAAGCATCAATGTTAACTATTTTGGCCACATACAGATGGGGCGGGAATGGGGCGGTAGTGGTCTAGTGGTATAGGGCACTGGATCGCTGATCCTAAGGTTGGGGGTTTGAGTCCCACTCTCCACAAGGTTGTCACTGTCCCCCCCACCAGTGCAGGTAACTGGGTTATCAAAGGTGGGCCATGTCTCTCACTGTCTATGGTGAGAGGTTCATATAAAAGAACCGTTGCTGACTTTCGTAAAGAGGAGCCGTAAAGCCGTCAGCGTGTTTATACCCCTTGCTAAAGGGTTGTGTCAGGAAGGGCATCCGACGGTAAAACCTATGCCAAATCAAACGTGTGAATCATTCGCTGTGGCGAGCCCTGATAAAGGGGAAAAGCTAAAAGGAAATCCCAATCTCACAGATGGGGCAGGACTTTCAACCTTTGTGAAAAGGGCAGTCAAAGATGTGAGGCACACACAAGTGAGAAATTTTAAAAATACAAAAATACACTTAATGTGTTTTAAAAGGAGATTAGCAAAAATCCTGCAGGATCTGTCACGAACATTGTTTCCCATAAGCGAAATATTAACATTTGTTCTAACTACATGAATTGCAATGCTCTATCTCAAACAACACTACTCTAGTGACGTTTAGGTACCACGCAGGTAAATCTACTACAACGACATATAATAATGGAAGAAGGCAAATTAAGACACAGAATAAGTCCGACTTTCCTCCCATAGGGCGTTTCCTATATTATTATTATTTGTTAGCTCAGTGATTCTTCTTCACTTCACTTATCCCTTAACATCCGGGGATGTCGTTGGGGCGCCTTCATGGCGAGACTTGGGCTGATTTGGCCTGGCGGAGCCCATCCCTCTCCAGGTCCATTTATACTGTCTCCATTTATACTGCAGGAGAACAGAAGCACACTTGTGGTTAAGACCTTGCCCAGGGACCTTAGCACAATGGGGGTCTAACTGGGATTTGAACATACAACCTCCTGATCATGAGCACAGCACCCTAACCACTATACCACTGGCCCCACTGATTCTATGATCTGATACCATTTATTCCTTCATAAAACATATGGACTTGGTTTAATATGGGTGGTGTAATGGTTAGCATGTCCACTCCACAGAAGGAAGGTCGTAGGTTCAAGTCCTCGGTTCAATGAGGGGCATTTCCGTGTGGAGTTTGTGTTCTCTTCACGCTTGGGCTGGTTTCCTTCACGCTTTCCAGATTTCTCCCACAGTCAAAACACATGCACATTAGGCTAACTAGCTGTTCCAAATCGTTTCTCGGTGTAACTGTTAATGGTGGTGTGTGTTGCCCTGCAATGGACTGGTGAGCTGTTCAGGTTGTGCCCTGTCTCCACTAAGAGTTGGAAGAGATAAGTTCCAGCCTCCCCATAACTCTACCAGCATTAATCGGTTTCGTAAACGAATGAATTATTAATGTAAAGGGCCATTGCATTAACCCATGCCAGGTAGTGCGATACCTCACTCATCCTTTATATCTTTGTTTTTGCTGTTGTATTTAAAACAGCGTTGAATTGTTTAGAGGGTAATGACACTACAGGTGCGATAGAAAAGCCACTGTCTGTCTTCCTTTCGGCTTTTTCCCTTTTACTCGGGAGTCGCAACAGCAAATCATCTGATTCACACTTTTGATTTGGCAGAGGTTTTTACGTCGGATGCCCTTCCTGCCACAACCCTTTTTAGCAAGGGACAGAAACACGCTGACGACTTTGCAGCTACTCTTTACGAAAGTCAGCAATTGCTCTTTTACATGCCTCTCACCATAGACAGTGAGAGACATGGGCCTCCTTTGATAACCCAGTTAGCCACTAACCAAATTAATTGTTTTGCAGTTTGTTTTAGCAAATTTAAGAATTTACATCAAGGTGTGCTGTGTTTCATACACATGCACATGAATATTTTGTGGCTTAATACACATACGCACGAAGGGAGTGATAAGGTCACATAACTGAGTTCTGAGTAATTTCTGATTGGATTGCGCGTGGTTGGTGAAAAAAGTAAATAAAAGATGAATGATGACAAAATACACGGAATTGACCGACGGCAGCAAGTTACAAACTTTCAGCAACGAAGTCTCCAATTGGTCGCTTTTCCTTGCAAACTGAAAATTAATAATTTGCAAACAAAACAACAACTGTGAGACCTTCTCACGACACGCATAGACTGTTTGAGAAGAGTCTGAGACGGCTCCATATCAAGGCCTCATTTTCAACATTTGAGGAAATTACAAACATGTTTGATTTTTTTTTGTATAAGTTCACGAACCAGGTGATCAACATGTGATGATGCAAGACAAATTTGAGAAGATTTTAAGATGAAAAGCGACAGCCGAGAAATACCATTGGCGTCAGTAGCTTTTTTTTGTCGCACCGCAAGTGTGATCATTCCCTTAGCATGGAGTGACCAAATGACATTGACGATATGTACAGGAAAACCTTATTTGTCATAAAAATCTTGCTATTTTTAAAATTAAATGTCTGCTTGGTCTGTAGTTTAAATAGCAAAGTGGAACTTGATATTACATTATATGTGAAATTAAAAAAAAAAAAACGAAAGAAACAAGTAACCGTCGTAACTTCTTGTTGACAGGTAGAATATGTACAGGTACAGACAGATTGAGGCTTTCAAAATTTAATGAACATTTTTCAAAACTGCTTTTTTCATACAAATGGGTATTTTAACTGTATACAATCTTAATAAAATTATTCATGTACAGTGGTACCTTGACTTACGAGTGTCTTTTATAACAAATCTTACATGATACGAGCTTCGATCCCACAAAAAATCTGCCCTATCCAATGAGCAAAAATTTGATTAATGAGCTACGCTGGGGAAATGGCTTTTCCGCGCCAATTAGCCTCGTATTCCTCCGCGCTCTGCCTTGTGCAGTGCTTCTCAATTATTTTCTGTGACGCCCCTATAGGAAGAAGAAAGACATTTCGCCCCACCCCAGAGCCTCACACTCAACCATAAATAGAGTGTACTGGACTTCATATTGTTTGCGCAGTGCTTTTTCCCTCCACCATAGCGCGACAATGAGAGCGCCACTGCCAACTACTGTAGTGGATGCGCAATTACACTTAATTCTAGTACAGTATTGGAAAAAAGCATGTTTCCCAGGGTCATACATTAATTGGTTTTCTGTTATTTGTAAGTCAAGGCACCTCTGTATTTTAACTAATATATTATAAGGTAGGGTATAGGAGAGCAAAAATTTTAGCCATGTATTAAAGGTGCCTATTTATAAAAAATATACATGAAATATAGTGTATTCTGCAGAACATAAAATGGTTTGAGCCAAAATCTTATTCTAAAACTATTTGCTTACTCCTGTACGCAAGTGTGAAATGTACCATTCACCGAGCACGCTGATCTGAAGTATGTAAACATAGCATGTGCGCCTGCCTGCTGTATCTGAAACCCACAAGTAATTAAAATAGCGCTACAGGCTCCCATTCCATAGTGTACTCACGCATCCATTAGTTTGGCAGTGAAATCCGAATGTTTAAACAGCTTCAGCTCCTGCTTCATTGCGCACCAACATTCATATTCCTCTCCGAGCGCTACCCTAGATTTATCTTCCTTCTTCCGTTTCTTAGCATTGATCTCAGACTTTTCCACTTTCTACTAATCAGTGTTGCATTGCAAATTGCATCCATCGCGCATCTGCGCCTCCAGGCACATGGTCTTACTATTGTAAGCTGACACACATGGATAGTATTGACAAACACACAGAATAAGATGAGATGTATACTCATTCTCACTCACTCATTTGTTGTACCACTTAATTTTACTATAAGAGTCACAGAGAGCTTGTAGCCTATCTCAGTTGAGTCTGGGCGAAGGCAGGGTGCAACCTGAACAGATTGCGAGACCATCATACAGCAACACATGCACAAGCATTCATGTTCACATCCACAGATAATAGCCAGTTAGCCTTATGTGCATGTGTTTTGGACTGTGGGAGGAAATTGGAACACCCGGAAGTTCCAGGTTGCATTGTATGCATGAGGTGAAAATGCAAACTATTCAGAGAAACACAGGAGCCTAGGAGTAGAACTCAGGACCTTCTTGTTGGAATGCAGACATCCTAACCACTATGCCACACACAAGATTCATGACAGGTGAATAATAGGTAATAAGACTTGTTAGTTAGGGATGTGAAGGATGGGCTTTGAGTAGCGCATCGACAAGGTGCGTGATTATGATTTTCATTATTATGTGACCAGAGATCACAAGTTCACATCCAGGTTAATGCCATAGCCATCTGTGACCAGGAGTCCATGCGAGCTAATTGGACGAGCTCTCATAGGAGGCAGAGATGGCAAATACTCACTTCTTTGTCACTCACAGCCAATCAAAGGCATCTGTGAGCTCATTCGTATGAGGAGGTGGATTGCGCTTTCCCTCCGAGTGTGTTAGACCACCCCGCAATACACATGAATCACAGTTTGAAAAAAGGTGGATGGCTAGCATTGCTGGTCATTGCAGGGCTCGTGTGCATGCTTTCGCTCCTCCCTGGTTGGTGATGGTCATGTGATAGAGAAGGTAATACTTGGTGGGAATTGTATATGACTAAATAGGAGAGAACATGGGGGAAAGCTAAACAAAAAAGAGAGATGTGTAGGATTTATAGGAAAATGTTTAAAATCTTCACTAATGTTGTTTACTATGTAAAGCTGCTTTGTGACAATGCAAATTGTAAAAAGTTCTATACAAATACAATAAAATATAATTGGATATAACTAAATCTGTGAAGCAGGGTGGTTTTTGTCTTGACTTTTGTATTCAGCCGAAATTATTGGATAATTGGAGATAACATACATATTAGCTTGCGTTTGGTTGGCCTCAAGGGATTTATCTAAAACATGTACATTGGCTGTTTTAAAGGACGCTATACTGATGTTTAAAATGTATTTCAAGTGAAATGAAGGGCAAGACAATGTCTCCTGTAGATCTCTCCTGTGTATATTTTCATTACCAGGTGGTTTTTACTTACATTGTTTGAAGATGTAATCCTCGAAAATCGATTTGATAGTCTGCAATAGTCAGTTTGTAAAGAAGGCATGGAATCAAGAATAGGATGTGAATTTGTTGATTTATATTAGGCAAGATAATGGCAATAATAACAGTATACAGATAGTAAACTAACAACTCAGATATAAACTTCCGAGTAAAAGAAAAGTAGGCACATCTACACAAAATACAAGCTTCCATTCACACACATCACTCAAACATTAGTTTGTTTACAGGAATGAATGGTATATACCACCCTTCATTCATATGCAAATTACTTACAGTTGAATCTTCTTCTTCTTCTTTTTCTTTCAGCTTTTCCCTTCAGGGGTCGCTACAGTGAATCATCTGCCTCCATCTCACCCTATCCTCTGCATCTTCTTCTCTTACACCAACTGCCTTTATGTCTTCCTTCACCACGTCCATGAATCGTCTCTTTGGTCTTCCTCTAGGCCTTCTGCCTAGTAGTTCCAACCTCAGCATCCTACTACCAATATACTCACTATCCCTCCTCTGTACATGTCCAAACCATCTCAATCTAGCCTCTCTGACTTTGTCTCCAAAACGTCTTACATGTGCTGTCCCTCTGATGTGCTCATTCCTGATCCTATCCATCCTCGTTACTCCCAAAGAGTTTTCCGACATTTTCATCTCTGCTACCTCCAGCTCTGCCTCCTATCTTTTCCCCAGGGCCACTGTTTCTAAACCATACAACATCGCTGACCTCAACACTGTCTTGTACACTTTTCCTTTCATTCTTGCTGATACCTTCCTATCACACATCACATCGGACACTTTTCTCCAACCATTCCAACCAGCCTGCACATGCTTCTTCATCTCTCTTCCACACTCTCCATTGCTCTGGATTTTTAAGCCTAAGTACTTAAAATCCTCCACCTTCCTTATCTCTGCTCCCTATAACCTCACCATTCCTGTTGGGTCCTTGTCATTCATATACATGTATTCTGTCTTACTGAGGCTAACCTTCATTCCCCTCCTTTCCAGGGCACACCTCCACCTCTCTAGAGTTTCCTGCACTTGTTCTCTGCTCTCACTGCAGATCACGATGTCATCTGCAAACATCATAGTCCATGGAGATTCTTGTCTAACCTTGTCTGTCATCCTGTCCATCACCATAGCAAACAAGAAGGGGCTCAGAACTGACCCTTGATGCAGTCCCACCTTCACCTTGAACTCTTCTGTCACACCGACAGCACACCTCACCACTGTCTTACATCTCTTATACATGTCCTGCACCACTCTAACATACTTCTCTGCTACTCCAGACTTCCTCATGCAATACTACAATTCCTCTTTCGGCACCCTGTCATATGCTTTCTCCAGATCCACAAAGGCACAATGCAGCTCCTTCTGACCTTCTCTGTACTTCTCTATTAACATCCTCAAAGCAAACACTGCATCTGTGGTGCTCTTTCTTGGCATGAAGCCAAACTGTTGTTCACAAATGCTGACCTCTGCCCTTAGTCTAGCTTCCACTATTCTTTCCCATAACTTCATCATATGGCTCATCAACTTTATCCTTCTGTAGTTGCCACAACTCTGCACGTCTCCCTTGTTCTTAAAAATGGGCACCATCACACTTCTCCTCCATTCCTCTGGCATCCTCTCACTCTCTAAGACCCTGTTGAAGGTTCTTGTCAGGAAATCTACTGCTACCCCTCCTAGACACTTCCATACCTCCACCGGTATGTCATCAGGACCAACTGCCTTTCCATTCTTTATCCTCTTCAATGCCCTCCTCACTTCACCCTTACTAATCTTTGCTACTTCCTGGTCCTCAACAGTCACCTCTTTGACACTTTTTTCTCTCTCATTTTCCTGATTCATCAGCTCTTCAAAGTACTCTTTCCATCTTCCCAGCACACTTCTGTCATCAGCCAATACATTTCCCTCTCTGTCCTGAATCACTCTAACTTGCTGCACGTACTTCCCATCTCTGTTTCTCTGCTGTGCCAACCTGTATAAATCATTTTCTCCCTCCTTACTTTCTAACCGAGCATACAAGTCATCATACACCCTCTGTTTGGCCTTTGACACCACTACCTTCACCTTACGCTGTGTCTCCCTGTACTCCTGTTTACTCTCTTTAGTCCTCTCAATGTCCCACTTCTTCTTAGCTAACCTCTTCCTTTGTGCACACTCCTGCACTTCCTCATTCCACCACCAAGTCTCCTTATCTCCTCTCCTTCCAGATGACACACCAAGTATTCTCCTACCTGTCTCCCTGATCACATTAGCTGTAGTTGTCCAGTCATCTGGAAGCACTTCCTGACCACCCAAAGCCATTTTCAACTCCTCCTTTAAGACAACACGACACTCTTCCTTTTTCAGCTTCCACCGCTTTGTCTTCTGCTCTGCCTTTGCCTTCTTCACCTTCCTCACCATCAGCATCATCCAGCACACCACCATCCTATGCTGTTTGGCAACACTCTCACTAGCTATTACTTTGCAGTCACTGACTTCCTTCAAATTACATCGCCTACACAGGATGTAGTCTACCTGTGTGCTCCTACCTCCGCTTTTATAAGTCACCCTATGCTCCTCTCTCTTCTGGAAGAAAGTATTTACCACAGCCATTTCCATCCTTTTTGCCTACCGGACACACCTCCCACCTCTCCTTCTTCGACGTTTTCGACCAACAGTAGTCCAATTTCCACCAGCACCCTGTTGGTTAACAGCACTGATGGCAGTCGTTGTTAACCCGGGCCTCGACTAATCCGGTATGAATTTTTTTGTTGTGACTCGCATATTTTATTTGGCATTTGTTTTACGCCGGATGCCCTTCCTGACGCAACCCTCTGCATTTATCCGGGCTTGGGAACGGCATGAGGGACAGACACTGGCTTGTGCCCCTCCCTCACAGCTGCATTTTACAGTTGATTACATATGTGAATCATATCCAACTTTACGCAGTATAATGTTGCGCATATGTGGATTTATGATCTTTTTTTCATAAAGAAGCTTGTAATAACAATAGTATGCAAAATTTTACACAATACATGGAAACATTTGTTACGTTTGGATTTATGTTCCGTTTAAATATCACTAAAAATCAAATATACCGCCACAATAATAGAATCACCTGGTAGAAACTTGTATTGCTGATTTCTCTTTTAGGTTATACACTGCCGGGTAAAACAAAAAACAAACAAAAAACAATGCACGTTTAAATATTTTCATAGGGTGAATTTAACCTTGATAACAGCATGTAGTCTCCATGGTACTGTTGCTCTCGTTGGTCCGGTTGAGGCTCAGCAACAGTAATGTGGCAATAAAATGAAGCAGTCCTGGTTGTACTGAATTGGCAGGTTATCATATCAAAGGACTTTTTCTTTCCTGATGGCACAGATATAAAATGGAGATTCAAATAATGAAAGAATGGTTCAGGGAGGATAAGAAATCATTTTCACATATGTATTGGCACCCCAGAGTCCTGATCTTAACCCTATTGAACGTTTTCTGGATGTGCTTGAGAAGACTTTATGGATTGGTTCAATTTATCCTCATCAATTCAGGACATCAGTGAAAAATGAACTGATACTGGAAATAAATGTTATTTTGCTGAAATTTGTTAAAACGCTGGCATGACGATTATGTGCGGTAAGCAAAGCTAAAGGTGAAAGAACAACATATTTGTGTGTGCGACTATTTTTTGCCTGTGCAATGTATGTTAAGCGCCATCATCACGCACATGAACCTTTTTGTTGTTGTAACCGTGTACAATGTTACTCCATTAGAGTAATTTAATCACAAGGAATCAGAAGGAATGTTTTTCAAAGTCAGAGCTGTCTCTGTGCGTGAACTCATTCATCTTGAGTAAGCTCTTTATCTCGGAGTCACGGTGGTGTTTGATGTTGTTTCGCTTAATTGAATCAGATAAAACTTTTGTGTCTTTGCGTGTCCAGTCAGTGTGTAAGTGTCCACCATTCATTCATTTGTTCATTTTCTGAACCACTTAATCCTAATTATGGTCACGGGGAGGCTAGTACCCATCTCAGCCGACTCTATGCGAGGGCAGAGTACACTATGGACGGCTCGCCAGGCCATCGCAGGGCGTGTCCAACATGTTTCAGTTTAAGAACAGAACTAAGACCATTCCTATTTCTTTATCGTCGTCATCATCATCAGCAGCAGCAGCAGCATCTGAAAAAAGTTATTACTGTATTTATCAAAATATTTTTGTCTGCTCCAGTTTAGAATGACACAACAATGAGCCATTTGGGAGTCGACTCTCTGATCTGATTCCTTTTGAAAGATTCATTCATTAACTTTCTGAACCTTTTCATCCTAATTATGGTCCCGGGGAGGCTGGCGCCCGTCTCAGCCGATTCTAGGCGAGGGCAAGGTACACCCTGAACATCTCACCAGACCATTGCAGGCGCAACACACGTTCAACCATTCACACTTACATCTGTGGGTGGTTTGCAACAGCCAAGTCACATACTGTGCATGTTTTTTGGACTGTTGAAGGAAACCGGAATACATGGAGGAAACCCATGCAAACAAAGAAAGAACATGTAGGCGTCACAAAGAAATGTCAGAGCCTGGGAACACTGTATAACCCAGGAGCTTATTTCTGTGAGGCGGACGTGCTAACCCCTGCACCACTGTGTCACCAAGATGAGAAATCTCATTGCGAATGTGTACAGGTTTTAAACAGTAACTTTAAATAAATAGTGCGAGAACTTTTTCAAGACGGTAATGAGCAGTAATTACATTTTCCTCAGCGTTCATTATATTACTCAACAATGGTCAGAACACAAAGTGTTTTATGATGTTTGAAAGGGCACAACGACAAGACACGAAAACATTTTGATGATATACTATTGTCTCCAACCGTACAGCATTCGTCGTCACTCAGAATTGTAACATGTTGTTTAGATGCATATGTATCGCCGTATGGGGATGACCTTCTGTTTGACAAGGTTCACTTGCATAAAACCTTTGAAACCTTGTGAACCAGCCTAGTGTACCATAAATATCAACCCTAAATGAAAATCTGTTGCTTTTTGAGTTGTGAATTTGCCTCTGGACCATATCACATGCTTTATGTTGAAGCTACTGATGGCTTGAGGGATGCATCAGTCACTTCAATCAAGGTTAGTCAATAATGAGTAGATATTCAGCTATTTGATGGTTTGATTATTAGTACAGAAATGTCTCTTCCTTTGGCAAATGATGGAGAGCGGAGGGTTCGATGGGAGAAAGATAGACACAGAGAAAGAGGAAGAGAAGGAGGGAGTGAGCTGGAGAGAGAGAGAGAGAGAGAGAGAGAGAGAGAGAGATGGTGGAAAGGCTTCTGTAATTGGCAGTCAGTCTTTGTTGGAGAAGGCCGCCGGATTTAATAGGCTCTGCTGGTGACTCGAGCAGCGTGGCGAAAACCATACACACACACACACACACACACACACACACACACACACGCAGAGAGAGAGAGAGAGAGAGAGAGAGAGAGAGAGCGAGAGAGACACACAGCTACCCCTCCCCCAGCCCTCAGAAGGGTGCCGAGTGTTCCTGACTGCCCCTCAGCAACCCAGCAAACCTCACTAACCTCCTATACGTACGGTATAGGATTACTTCCTATCGATGTTTCTCTTTCTCACTTGCTTGCACACCTTTCAGGAAATCAGAAGTGTCTCCGCTATCAAATGTCCCCACACATTTCTGAGAAATGTATATACAACGCTGTAAATCCTAATGGGAAATAGATTCCAATACACACACATACATCCACTCCGGCAAATGAATTATTTAGTTTAAAATCCAACACACACACACACACACACACACACACACACACACACACACACACACATACACGCACACACACACACTTACCATACAAACTTTGACAGGAAGCCATGGCACACTGCACACATTTATTAGCAAAACAAACGTCACAGTTCTGTCAAACAAACATGTTGTTTCTATGTTTATTTGTTTTCTTTGTATTTTATTCGTCCATGAAGTTGTTCGCGCATCTACCACACAGCAAAAAGGTCTTGGGTTTGAGTTCCAGGACTGAGCATTTCCTAAGACATACACACGAGGCTAAATGGCTGTTCCAGGTTGTCCCTAGAGGATGTGTGGACATGATGTGAATGGGTGTGTGTGTGTGTGTGTGTGTGTGTATGTGTGTGTGTGTTGGACCAGCCTGTTGAGCCGTCGAGGGTATACAGTGATCCCTCGCTACTTCGTGCTTCAGTTTCTGCGGCTTCAGTGCATCGCAAGTTTTTCCATAAATATTCATCAAAAAATGAACAAAAAAAAAAAAATTAAGGAAAAACAGGGAAAAAGTTCAGGAAAATGCGACAGGCCAATTATGCAAAAAAACAAAAAAAACAAACCAACCCAAAGCTCCGAATAAAATTACTTACATTTTTCTGTAAGGCGCGCATCTGAGTGTGTGCGCGTGCGTCTCCATGTATGTGTGTATTTATATTTTATTTACATTTTATGCATTATCTTTGAATGTTTTATTGTTATTATAAGCATTTATAGCATTGAATATGTATTTATTGATATTATATACACATATACTGTACATGTACGTATACATCAGTCGGGGGGGGGTCGATCCTACTTCGCAGAAATCGGCGATCGCGGGGAGATCTCGTCCCCATTAATCGCGGAAAGTGAGGGATCCCTGTACTTCTCTCTTGCAACAGGGTCAGCTGAGATGGGCATCAGCCTCCCCGCAACCCTATTGAGGTTAAGTGGCTCAGAAAATTAATGAAAAACTGGTTTTATGAGTTGTTTGGGGTGTACTTGCCTCTGACAAGTGTTGGTCGAGATAGGCTTCAGCCTCCCCATGACTTTAACAGGATTGAATGGTTTGGCAAATGAGTGAGAGAGTGTGTAAATGTATTTCATAGGCAAATCGTCAACAACATTTTATTGTGATCAGTTGATTAAATCCAGTAACAGGCCTTTCTTTTTTTTTTTTTAATTTGTTTGTTTTTCTGCTACAGTTTGTATCCCTTGATGACTGAGCAAAATCTGTTTTGTACCATTTCTAGGAAATGATGTTCATTCATTCAGTCATTTTCTGAACCGCTTGATCCTATTACGGTCGAAGAGAGACGAGAACCTATCTCAGTTAACTCTGAAGACATGGTACACCCTGAAGGTCCTACCGGTCCATCACAGGGCCAACATACAATCATTCACACAACGAGAGGCAATTTGGAGTCAACAGTCAATCAGCCTAATATGTAATGTGTTCTGGACTGTGAGAGGAAACCAGAGTACCTGAAGGAAACCAATACAAGCACAGGAAGAAAATGCAAACTCCACACAGAAATACCGTTACCAACCCCAGGACTTGAACCCAGGACCTTCTTGATCTGAAGCAAATAGATCTGCTAACCACCACACTACTGTACAGCCCAATAAATACTGTTATTGTTGTTGTTGTTGTTGTTGTTGTTGTTAAAGTTATTCTTGCTGTCTTCTCACGAGAGCTATGGTACACTGACACTGGAGACTCCTTCCAAAAAAAAAAAGAAAATACACTCTGATTCTATGGGGCATCAACAAACCTCAGAATGAGACTGCAATACAAAACAGACCCCATACTGTATGTAGTTTTTTCCACATGTAGACGTTGCAGGTTAAAGAAATGTATGCTGTGTATTGATTTCAATTAACGCATCAGTGTTTACAGCTGGGTTGCGCACTGGTTAGCACATCTGCCTCACTGTGAGAAGTCCTGGGTTTGATTAGCAGGCTTGGGCTGTATAGATTCCCCACACTTGTGTTTGCTTTCTCTGGGAACTCCAGTTTCCTCCCACAGTCCAAACACAGGCACATTATTTTAATTGGCTCTTCTAAGTTGACCGCAGGTGTGACTGTGAATGGTTGTATAAGTGTTGGCCCTGCAATGGTCTGTTGAGCTATTTAGGGTGTACCTCGTCTTCCCTCAGAGGTGGCTGAGATGGACACCATCCTCAGTAATGAAGGAATGTATGAGGTTACAGCTGATTTTCTAAAACCATGTTTTTCTGTTAAAATAATGACACACATACACACACACACACATATATATATATATATATATATATATATATATATATATATATATATATATATATATATATATATATATATATATTTTTTTTTTTTTTTCTTCTTTTCTTTTCTTTTCGGCTTTTTCCCGTTCTCAAGAGTCGCCACAGTGAATCATCTGATTCACACAATTGATTTGGCATGTTTTTTTTTTTTTTTTATGTCGGATGCCCTTCCTGTCACAATCCTTTAGCAAGGGACAGAAACACGCTGACGGCTTTGCAGCTACTCTTTACAAAAGTCAGCAATGGTTCTTTTACATGCCTCTCACCATAGACAGTGACAGACATGGCCCGCCTTTGATAACCCAGTTAGCTGAACTGGGGGGACAGTGACAACCCTGTGGGGACTCGAACCCCCAACCTTAAGATCAGCGATCCTGCACCCTATCCAGTAGACAATCACTGCCTCCAATATATATATATATATATATATATATATATATATATATATATATATATATATATATATATATATATATATATATATATATATATATATATATATACACCAGGTCTATTATTCTCTGTCATATACACTGAACCGTGTTGTATATTAAGATCGTGGTGTATTTGTATGTGCTGTTATAAACAGAGCTTTACTGATGATAGCTGTATATTGATTATAATAAACTTAATTTTTTATGTATTAATGCTTACAGTAGAGTCAATAAAAACACTGTGAGGTTGCATAAATGTGTGTAGTCTCTAACATTTTTCCTAAGAACCTAGCCGTGCCTCACTGTGTTTCAAGGGCATGCGTTTGACCAGCTCTGTATCCGTTAGCGCTAACAGCGTGGTCGTGGTAGTCTGGGACTTGCTTCATTAGCTGTTTGGACATGTGTAGCTGTGTTTGGTGTGTGTTTGCGAAAGGAGTGAAATGGCGGTTGAGGAATAACTGACAGATTTGACCTTGTGGGGACATTTGGCTAGAGGTGCGGATTTTATTTTCAGAACAAAAAGTAAGCATGTAAGTTTCGAGCAAGATTTCAGTGATGATGTCGGCACAGTGTTGAGTAACTGCATGAATAATTATGTCAACTGAAGTTCCTCACAAGTATAGTAAGACATACACTGTGTGTGTTTGTGTGTGTGTGTGTGTGTGTGTGTGTGTGTGTGTGTGTGTGTGTGTGTTTGGAGCACAAGGGAAGCTGAATTAAATGGCTTCCTTGCAGAGAGAGACCTGAGCCTGTCCTGCAGCTGCCTCCCGCCACCACACGCAATTAAACCCAGACATAGCCGAGAGAGAGAGAGAGAGAGAGAGAGAGAGAGAGAGAGAGAGCAAGCAATCTGTAGATCTGTGTGAGAAATCTCTCACTCAGTGTGCTCTCTCATGCCTCAGCGTGCACGCTCAGACAGATTGAGTTACAAAGGTGCTGCACGTGATGTGTGTGATTTCAGGTCTTGTGGGTCATCAGCAGTTTTAGAAGGACGCTAATTTTGAGCATGGTTTAGGTTGTGTGTGTATGTACATATATCTGTGTGTGTGTGTGTGTGTGTGTGTGTGTGTGTGTGTGTGTGTGTGTGTGTGTGTGTATGTGTGTGTGTGTGTGGTTTTTTAATGGGTCCCTAATGATTTAAAATGATCTGTATAAAATAACAGTTCATGCCAAAGTCACTTGAGTCCACACACACACACACACACACACACACACACACACACACACACACACACACACACACACACACACACACACAGGTTGGATCTCTTTAATAATTTTTTTTGCAAAACAATTTTGAATCATCAGAGACCCATTAAACCATTTCTTGAGTGAAAACAAGCCACAGAGTTTAAAAACAACAAAAAAAAAAGAAAAAAGGAAGGAAAGAGTAGGCCCAAGGTCTGGGGTATTTTTTTTCTGCCTCTCTCAGCAGGAGGGGGTAACATCGTGCTGACATGCACACCTGGAAGTGCCGCTACGCTGCCTCGCACCAATTATAGCGCAACGTCTCGCGCTGCCGTTACCATAGTAGCACGGCACTACGTTCCCGCCTCCTCCGAACCCGTGCAGGAACCACGGGGGAGCGAATATCTTATCATCCATCGCCCTGGATACCGTTCCCTCCCTCCCCCTTTCATCCCTGCTTCCTCATGCACGCCCAGTCACATGAGTGTCAGGCCGCTCAAAGTGTACGTGTTTGTGTGTGTCTGTGTGTGTGGGCCCATGTTTTTATATCTTGGTAGGGTACAAATGCGTAATCAGAATACTTTTATTGATCCCAGAGGAAGTTGTGCAGGTATTAGGTTATAAATATGTTACCAGTTTGACTGGTCACTGTTACAAAAACAGCTTGTTTGTTTGTTTGTTTGTTTGTTTTCGTTGTTCTTTCAAACAAAAAGGTGCACATTTTATTGCAATATAATTTTTTTAAATGGACAAACATACCAAATTCATGTTAGAATTTGGTGTAGCATAGCATTGATTTCTTGCATATCAATCTGTCCACCGATAGGTCTTCAGTCCTCAAGTCAGTGGAAGGTCCCCAGAATGTTAGTGGGACGGGAAAAGTGTGTTTGTGTGTTATGTGTATAGATGCATACAGTACCTTCAAGCGCTGGAGCCTGGGCTGTGCTGATAACGGTGAAAGGGTCTCTGGCCCGTCCCTCAGTGTCAGCTATTCTGTAGCCACAGGTCACACACACTGATGCATGCAAGCTTTTTGGACAAGAGATGGATGGTGAAATAATGCCTAATGACCGTGTACCTGTATCACAGAAAGGGGAAGGAAAAAAAAACAAAAAAAAAAAAAAAAAAAAAACACCGGCTGCATGGCAACGTCTCACCTTGTACTAATGGTAGTACGTATGTTCATATCAGGTCATGTGATCATCATGTTTATGAAAAAGAAAACACTAACTTTTCACTCTTGTGGTAACTGTCTTGGTAACTTCCTGATAGCTCTGAATTTGTGAATACAAGTTGCCTGAGAGATGATGACAATTATAATCACAGTCCGTGTGGAGTTTTCATGTCGTCCCTGTAGTTTCATGGGTTTCCTCCCACAGGACAAAGATTGCGTTTTAAACTAAATCGACTGTTTCAATTTGCCACTAGGGTGTGCATGTAAGAGTGAATGGTTGTATGTGTTGCCCTGTCATGGTCAGGTAAGCTGTTCTGGTTGTGCTCCGCCTTTGCCCAGTGTTGGCGGAAATAGGCTCCAGCCTCCCCTTGATTCGAGTCGGATTAAAGTGGTTTGAGCGTGAGAGGGAATCAGCTAGCTAACTCTTTAGCCTTGTTCAGGGCCGACGGCTAAGTGTCTTTAAGGTGTCGCAGTTACCTAGCAACAGTGTTCTCCTAATTTTGGCAACGTAAACACTGAAAGTACCTTCATACAATTCTCATGTCAAAAGAATGGGCTGATATAAGCATGAAAATTTTTCACGAAATAGATTTTTGACATTTTTTTGAAATGGCAGTTACCTGCAGAAGTTTCTGTTATTAGTTATTGTTTCCAGTACCAGAGTCTTCACATGGACTCATATGGTAAGTGGGTGGACATTCATTTGGATGCATTCATTCATTCATTTTCAGAACCAATTAATCCGAATTAGGATCGCGAGGAGGCTAGCACCCATCTCAGCCTACTGTGGGTGCAGGCAGAGTACACCCTGGACAGCTCACCAGGGCAGAAGCATGTTGACGGCAATGAAGACAAGTCTTTACGAAAGTCAGCCATGGTTCTTTTTCATCCCTCCCGCCGCAGACAGAGAGAGAGAGACGTGGCCGACATTTAATAACCCAGTTAGCTGCACTGGGGAGACAGCAGTGACAACACAGTGATACTGGGGCTTGAACCCGACGTTGGAATCAGTAATCTAGCACCCGACCACCGGGCCACCACTTCCTAATTTGGATGCAGTGACTTAAAAAAGAACATCGGAACGACATCTTGTTCTCCTTTCGGCTTTTCCCTTTGTCAGGGGTCGCCACAGCGAATCATCTGCTTCGCATGTTTGGTTTGGCACAGGTTTTTACGTCAGATGCCCTTCCTGACACAACCTTTTAGCAAGGGACAGAAACACGCTGACGGCTATGCAGCTACTCTTTACGAAAGTCAGCAATCGTTCTTTTACACGAACTTCTCACCGTAGACAGTGACAGACATGGCCGGCCTTTTACAACCCAGTTCGCTGCACTGGGGGGGGGGGACATTGGAACGACATGTCATTGACATCATAACAACATAACTAAAACCTGACCTGGACTTCGATGATGTAATACGTGCGATACCTATTTGCTGGATGTAGATATTGGTAGATCAAATGAAAAAGCCCAGAATTCATAAGGATCAGATGGACGCTTTAAGAGAACGTTTTAAGGGTGTAGTGCGACCTGATTGGCCAGGTAGGAAGAAAATACAATGCATTGGAAGTGGTGCATATGTGATCATTAACACAGTGAGAATTTAGTGGGAACGCAATTGCCACAGTTAGAACCTGGAATAGATGTATTAAGGTATGAACTGGATGTCCACTTACTCACTAACTCACTTGGTAAACACTTAATCCTGTTCGGGATGCAAGGAGACCGGAGCCTATTTCAGCCGACTATAGGAAAAAGCAGGGTACCCTGGACAGCTCTCTAAACCATCACAGGGCAACACACTCACACAATCATTCATACTCACACTTAGCCATTTGGCCTAATGTACATGTCTTTGGGCTGTGGGAGGAAACCGGAGTGCCCGGGGGAAACCCATGCAAGCAAAAGGAGAACAAACAAACTTCACACTGAAACACTGCTGCCTGGGAATTGAACCCAGGACCCTTTTTCTGTTTGTTAAATTTGCTAACCACAACAGCACAGTCCAAATCCCTGCTGCACTCATTTAAATTTGAGGACAGTGCTTTTCTTGGTTTTCAAGGTCTTTGTCTGAGTGTGATGGGGCTACGAGACTTTCAGAGTCCCTGAGGTAACTTATTAATGTGAACCTCAGCTGATCAGCTTCAAATCGTATAACTGGTGATTACTTACTGTAATTTCATCCACAAGTTATACGGTCACATTTAAATAGCGTATTTATTTCAATCTTCCACAAATTTAATGAAAATCTCATACGAATGATTGAAAGCGATACTTAACAACCCCGAAATAATACAAATAAAACTACCCCTTCAATTAGGTCAGAAGAAATGGTGCCCTATACCAGGAGGAGGAGGAGTTAGTGTGCTGATTCGCCACAATGACTGAGTTGTATTACGATAAAAAGAAAAAAAAAAAAAAAAAAAACAATTGAATGCACGTCACAATTAGGGGGCGCTCTTTCACCATTGCCCATTTGTCATATCCAGCTCTATCAGCTTTGCATTTTATGGTTACTTTGCAGACGCCGCGAAATTAAATCAGCTGAATTGTGAACACTCTGTAATTTCATGTTGATAATTTCTCAACGTACACATGAAGAAAATCGGAAACATCAAAACGTTTTGAAATTTGGTGGGAAATTTTTCGGTGGTTTGGCTTCTGAAAAGATTTACGCACAACTTTACTACCGGTAAGCGATTCATCAATCGGGCCCATTGTTTCTGTAATAGGCTGAAGATTTAATCCAGACAGAGCTTAAACAGTAAGAAAAACAAAAGCCAGAGCTGGACACTCATTCACTCCTCCACTCCAAACTAAAATACACTGTTGTGACTGGTTGCCCCACCCCATGCAGGTTATAAATCCTCCCTACTTACTACTTAGCAAGCTGTGACGTGGGAATGCGGAAAATTGACTGGGGATCGATTTTACCCCGAAGGACTTTTGAAGCAGCACCCCATCTGTTTTCTAATTATCATTCCGATCCATTAAATTTCGTACTACAAGTGACACATTTACATATTCCAGGGTCAAACAGGGTTGGTTGGTATCTCTATTTATTCCAAAGCTGAGGAGAGCTGCAACCTCAGAGCTGTCGGTTTCTGACACAGATACATGCATTCGTTTATTCAGTTTACAAACGCAGCCCTCGGGATGGTGGCTGAGGAGACACGGATCTCACACTGAAGACCTTCAGACGCTTTAGGGACCTTGGCGTCGTCCTTTTCTAGCCAGGCTTCAAGACAAAATCTGAACAGAACACCACCAGCGTGACTGATTAAGAGGATTGTGGTCAGCCATCCAAGATGGCCTCCACCATGTGGTTATGGTGCAGGAGGGAGGGATGTCTTTTGTCCTTGAGCCTTTTTAATCTCACCCGGAATCTCGCAGGCTAGATGAACGCACTGATAGCGTTCTGACGTAGTTTAGTAGGATAAGGGCCTCCACTTTTTGTTTTGAGATCTGTGTTGTGTTAGCAATTTCCATCTGACCAATCAGGATCCAGTAGAGCAGCAACCTGCCGTGGAAAGTAATCTGATCTGTAAACGCCGCCGGCTGGTGTTCGTGCTCCTTTTCTCCATTTGTCTCAGCCATCCTTAAATGACGTCAGTGCAGAACTACATTGATTCGGTTTCACAATACAAAAAAAAAAAAAAAAAAAGAAAATTATAATAACAGATGGGTTTTTTTTGTTTGTTTCTTTGTCAAAAAAGGGATGCTACATTATAATGATTTCTGTCGTTTCATCTTGTTTGATATCAAACATCGACCTGAAAACAATTTTTTTTATAACAAACTACCCCCCAGCCAAAAAAAAAAAAAAAAAACGTTAAAAAAAGCCAAATCCAATTATACCGAAGCAATCAGTAAGAATGTTGGTGCTAACTGTACAATAGTGCTCTGGATTAATACCTAGCTTTAATACAGAGTCTCGTGTTTACATTCTCTAAAGCAAATACAGCATTCCTCCATACATGGACAAAAACACAAAAAACACAGAAAATAAAATGATTGTACATCTTCTGTTTGGCGGTCCAGAGTTCCCAAGGTGTCCGACAAAGGACATGACTCCACAGTACGAAGTCGAACGGTTCCTGACTGGAACATAGAGAACAGCGAACAAAGAAACAAAACGAAACAAACAAACAAACAAAAATTATAATAAACAAAGCAGTGACACGCTGCCACGGCAGTTTATTTTTGGTTCAGAAGAACTAGCTTCGTCCTCATATAGTGCCTTCTTTCTTTTTTCCTCTCTGGTTTGTAGAGGCTGTTTGTTTATTCGTTTTGTTATTTGTGGCCAGTGTTTATGAGCCAGCAGCAGTCCGAGTGGGCGTTGGCGTTGCGCGTGATTGGCAGTTTGTTAATTTGAGCTCGCCAGGGAGTCCAGTTGGCCGTCGTCCTACTGGAACCAGCGGAATGGAGCTCCTGTAGGCAGCATCACCTTCTTAGAGACACAGGAAAGTAAAAGAGGGGGGAGGGGAGGGCGGGAATAAGAGAGAGAGAGAGAGAGAGAGAGAGAGAGAGAGAGAGAGAGAGAGAGAACACCAGTGGTCAGTAAATGAAGCATTTTGGGCCAGCAGATAGTATCCAGTTAAACGGTGACATCATTGTTTTCAACCTCATTGCTATAATTCAAACAATATAATAACATACGTTTGATGCTATTAACGGTCGTTAATGTTAATCAATGTTTATGAGAAAATAACTTTGGAAAGGCATAACAGAGTGTAGAAACGAAAACACTAATTGACTCATTCACTATTTACAATATTACCTGAACCGGATAGAGCATTAAACCAGAACACAGACTGAATCCAAACTTCAGGGGTCATTAAACACGTTTTTTATTACTACTGTTATTATTCTTGATGTATACTTTCCAAAATGGCGGCTCTGGTGTCCATCCTGACCAGTTCATTTCCATTTCCAGCCGAAAAAAATCAAAGTGCTCTGTATATTACTACACTCTCCGACCAAAAAAAAAAAAAAACTCTCGCACACTAATATTTTGTTGTTGGACCGCCTTTAGCTTTGATCACAGCATGTAATCTCCATGGCATTGTTGCTCCAGTCTGTCGGGTCGAGGCTCAGCAAACATTAATGTGGCAATAAAATGAAGCAGCTGATGATCTGAATGTACTGAATGAGCAGGTTATCGCATCAATGGACTTTCCTGATGGTACGGATATAAAATGGGGACTCAATAATGAAAGAGCGGTTCGGGGAGCATGGGGGATAATTTTCACATATGTATTGGCACCCCCAGAATCCTGACCCGTAATCCTTTTGAAGGTTTTCTGGATGTGCTGGAGAAGACTTTATGGAGGGGTTCAGTTCTTCCCCCTCATCAACTGAAAACGTCAGTGAAAAATAAGCGAAACACTGGATGGAAATAAAGTTGTGATGTTGTGAAGAGTGTTGAAATAAAACCATGGCGATTATGCACTATAATCAAGGCTAAGAGCGGTCCAACAAAATATTAGACTGTGTCTGACTTTTTTTTTGGCAGGCAGTGAATATTTGTATTTGTTCTCAGGATAAGATCAGAAATGAGTACATCAGAGGGGCAGCCCATGTAAGATGTTTTGGAGACAAAGTCAGAGAGGCTAGATTGAGATGGTTTGGACATGTACAGAGGAGGGATAGTGAGTATATTGGTAGTAGGATGCTGAGGTTGGAACTACCAGGCAGAAGGCCTAGAGGAAGACCAAAGAAGAGATTTATGGATGTGGTGAAGGAAGACATGAAGGTAGTTGGAGTAAGAGGACAGGGCGAGATGGAGGCGGTTGGTTTGCTGTGGCGACCCCTGAAGGGAACAGCCGAAAAGAAAAGAATAAGAAGTTCTCAGGCAGTGGTGGCCTGGTGGTAAGGTGCTGGATTACTGATCCCAAGGTCGAGGGTTCAGGCCCCATTCTCAGTGGGTTGTCACTGGTGTCCCCCAGTGGTATTAACCCTGGTGGGGGCTAACAGCTAACAAAGGCTGGACATGTCTCTCACTGCCTGTGGTGAGAGGTTCATGTAAAAGAACCATTGCTGACTTTCATCAAGAGGAGCTGTATACAGTCATCCCATGCCACTTCGCGATTTGAGCATCGCGGTATTTCAATAAAAAAAAAAAATAAAAAAAAATTTTAATATTCATAAAAAATTCAAAGTTTGTGCTGAAACTCACATGTAAGCAAGCGGAAGGCAGGAACCCAAGGCAGGCTGCGTCCATTGTTTCCAAACGAAGTGCCCCTCCTCCCTAGTTCAGGCAGGGACTGTCCACTCAACTCAATCTCGCAAGCTGATTGGCTTAGACGATTGACGCTGTTGCCTCCCGCCCACTCAACTCAATCTCGCAAGCTGATTGGCTTAGACACGTGACGCTGTTGCTTCACAGATTCCCGTGGGATTTTTTGTGATTTTGTGATCTTACTGTATAGTATTTGTGAACGTCCTGCACCGCGGAGAAGAACTATTGTCAGGTGAGTACAGTACTTAAAGTATTTATATATAAATTCTATTTAAATATTAACACATTACAGTATTTACATGTGCATATAACTGTGTAACGTTTAATATACACTTCTTGATATTGTATAGACGCGAAAACATATGGAAATGAGATAACATGGTAGAAATGGGGCGGGGGGGCGGGGTGTTCCTACTTCGCTGTTTTTCGAATATCGTGGCCAGGTGTGGTCTACATTATCCGCGATATTCAAGGGATGACTGTAGCCGTCAGTGTGTGTCTGCCCTCTGTTGGCCTGGCGAGCTGTCAAGGGTGTACTCTGCTCTCGCCCAGAGTCAGCTGAGATGGGTGCTAACCTCTCCACAACCCTAATTAGGATCAAGCGGTTCAAAAAATGAATAAATTATTACTTTAGGTAATAATAACAATGGTATAAACTTCAGGCATGTGTATTTTTTATAATTTAGGATGGCGACTCCCGAGAAAAGGGGAAAAAGCCGAAAGAAAGAAAGGGCAGGTATTTAGTTGTTAGGTATTTGGTGTAGACATGGTGAATGAGAGTGCAGTATTAGAGTTCTTCACTTATCCCTTAACATCCGAGGATGTCGTTGGGGCGCCTTCATGGCGAGACTTGGGCTGATTCGGCCTGGCAAAGCCCATCCCTCTCCAGGTCATAGAAACATGCTAATGGCTTTGCAGCCGACTCTTTACGAAAGTCAGCAATGGTTCTTTTACATGCCTCTCACCATACACAGTGAGAGACATGGCCTGCCTTTGATAACCCAGTTAGCTGCATGGGTTGGGGGGACAGTGACAGCCTTGTGGGGATTTGAACCCACAACCTTAGGATCAGCGATCCTGCGCCCTAACCACTAGACCACCACTGCCCTAGTGTTAGCGTTACGAGCACCAAAAAAAAACCAAAAAAACAAAGGTTCTTGCTATACTATTTCAGTATTACCAGTTTGCCTCACCAATTGTCTGTTGTGTGTCAACAAATACTCAATTAATGATTGTTGACTTTTGTGTTTATGCATCGATCCAGTTCTTTGAAGACATAGCAGGTATCAAGATAATACAATTCATCCACTGAGAATCTGAACAATGCTACAAGCTAAATGCACCCTAATCACTGCACTCCTATGAAATAAATCATGCAGACATGGTATAAGGAACCATGGGCTCACTCACTTACAGAGCCTACTAGGCTCACGAGGAGGCTAGTACCCATGTCAGGTGACTCTGGGCGAAGGTGGGATACACCATGAGCGGCTTGACAGACCAACTCAGGGCAAGCACATATGCAACCATTCACACTCACACCCTTGACAACAACCAGATGTCCAAATGTGCATGTCTTTGGACTGTGGGAAGAAACTGGAGTCTTATTCTTTTCCTTTCGGCGTTTCCCTTTTTTCACGTGTCGCCACAGCGAATCATCTGATTCGCATGTTTGATTTAGCGTAGGTTTTTATGTCGGATGCCCTTCCGGACACAACCCTTTTTAGCAAGGGCCAGAAACACGTTGACGGCTTTGCAGCTACTCTTGACTAAAGTCAGCAATGGTTCTTTTACATGAACCTCTCACCATGGCGGCCTCTGACAACCCAATTAGCTGCACTGGGGGGACAGTGACAACCTTGTGCAGAGTGGAACTTGAACTGCCAACCTTAGGATCAGCGATCCTGCACCCTTTACCACCAGGCGACCACCGCCCTTGGGAAGAAACTAAAGTAAAGAAAGGAAACTCACACAAACTCCATACAGAAACACCATCGCCCAGCTCAGGACACGAAGCCAGAACCTTCTTGCTGTGAGGCGGACATTCTAACCACTATACCACCATGACTTCACTGTGCCCAATGAGGGACTCAAGCTATTTTTTTTTTTTTACAATATCGGTATGGCTATACGTTATAGTTAATCGATTGAAAATGTAAAATAAATGCATTTAAATTTTATACTACAGTACTGTGCAAAGGTTTTTAGGCAAACTATTTATTTTTTAAGTATAACCGTTGCTATTGATTTTAGTTGGTCTGGTACCTTCCGAGTCGTAGGATGACTCTTGGCGACCTGCCATGAAGGATAACGCCTTGATTATCATCTTCATGGAGGTTTTCTTGGCAAGTATAGTGCAGTGGTTTGCCATTGCCTTTGGCACGATGCGAACCTACGGGCAATTTAGAACAGCCGATTAGCCTACTGTGCATGTTTTTGGACCGTGGGAGGAAACTGGAGTACCCAGAGGAAACCCACGCGAGCACAGGGAGAACATGAAAACTCTACACAGAAACGCCCAGGCCTGGAATCGAACCCTGGCCTTCTTGCTGTGAGGTGGACATGCTAACTACCATATGCCACCGTGCCGTACAAAAACACTTCAGACATGTTTTTCCAAACATTAGTTTTGCAGCACAAAATTAAATGTTACATTCAAAAGATTTGAACAGTATGTGAATAAAGAAAGTAGAATCTTTAATAAGAAATGACTTTTCAGCCAAAAATATCATGAAGGCTGCTGCGATTTACATGCAAATAAAAAATAAAATGTGACAGTTAACATTTACAAGAAAGATGCTGTACCTTTAAAACTGCACAAACTGGGCCTGATGCTATTCTATTTTTAAATAAAAAAAAAAAAAATCATCATCACACCTAATATTGAACTCGTTTTATTTTTATTACTGCTTAGTAATGGATTAGATTTGTCGAATTGTTATGTAGAGATCTTCAATTTAATGCCATTCTTTTGTATGTGCCGAAAACTACCCTGTGTTTATTTTTTGCTGCCAACCTGCTTAGCATGAGGAGCAAAATTTACAGTCAATGTTACAGGTTTCTCAACCAAATATGTGTGTAAGTTGACTGATCCATAGCAAATACTATTAAAGGCATGTGGTTTTTTTTTCTATTTTTTATTATTACCTTTTGTGTGAGCCACACGGAAGGTACTGTGACACACCAATTTTCAT
>CM045742.1:37637500-37712500 GCA_024760905.1 Plotosus lineatus | reverse complement strand
TAGAGGAAGTGCGTGAAGTTTCTGTATAACGTACTTACAGAAGTGAGCCTATCCAGCGGACTGGCATCTTGCTACCCTGTGGATATACTTATCTCAATAGTGTAACACTTTCAGTCAATAACAAAAGCTTGGGGAGGGCAGTCATAACGTGACAGTTACATAACATTACGTCATCGATGGCGTCACCGAAAACGAATTCACATGGATACCTCTTATTAGGAGAAGCAAATTTTTTCAGAGCGCCGCATTTAGGCAGTCCCTAAATCATTATATTATCCTTTGTAACGGATAAAAAGGGGTCGGTCTGATCTATATCTAGAACTATGGCCTTTATAAACACCATGACGAGAGAAGGGTTGTGTCTCTCCAATGCCAAATGACACACAAACATAGAGACAGGATTCCAGGCCACACTGACACCTGGTGCTCCAGATGACAGCCGCAATGGCCAGATGGACTGTATATACACACACACACACACACACACACACACACACACACACACATATATATATATATATATATATATATATATATATATATACACTGTATACACACACTCATCCTCATCCCATCACCCCACAGTGTACGTTCAGACCATCGGTCACAGCCGGCACACACTTTTGTACAACATCAGAAGAAATGTGCAGTTTATGCTGTAATCAGATGTTGTGTAGTGATAATCCTCGGAGCTTTTTAGATCAGTAGGATCATTTTTGCCACTGGTTCACTCACTGACCTGGAATTGTCCACCTATGTATACGCTGTACCTTCAGTTCTACACAGGCAGCATTCTTTTCTCAAGGTCACAATGTGTAATTAAATATTTGTCTCCTCTAAGCTAAAACTAACATCCAGTTGCTTATAAATTAACACAAAGCATGCATGTTTCCAAAATGTTTTCTGAACACTTCCTCAAACTATTCCGTCACTAATATGAAACTATCTTCACAAGTGGACATCGTGGAAATCAGTGAAATGTGGTAAATCGACTATCATTGCAATAGTCACCAAGCCTGAGGTTATTTATTTTCATGTTTTGATTGATGTAATATCTACCCCAAGTTCATTCCTGTATTCTTTCATTTACTCAGCCGGTGAATCGAAATTAAGAGTCGCGGGAAGGCTGGCGCCCATCTCAGCTGTTTTTGGGCGAAGGTGGGGTACACACTGGACAGCTTGAAAAAGCAAAACGCATTATAGGGCAAAGCACACACACAACCATTTAGACGCTCATCTATGGGTAGTCTGGAACAGCCAGTTAGCCTATTGTGCAGGTACAGTGGAACCTCAACTTACGAAAGCTCTTGTATTGACTACATTTCCCAACATCCCACACCGCTGGCCTCCCATTGGCTATCTCCCAATGTCCCGCCCCGCTGGCCTCCCATTGGCTAGGAGGGATGACGCAGCTCCTTCCCATTGGCTATTATGAAGCACCCATAATGCTTTTCGTGTAAAGGACAGAGTTACTGTTGTTTTGTGAGTTTTTCAAGTGGGCTCATTGCAACTTTATCTTTTGGCTCAGGCTTTTAACCTTGCATAAACATTTGTAAGATTATAACTCTGCTAAGAAGACATGGTCGGCACATGCACGCGCGCGCACACACACACACACACATACACACACACACACACACACACACATACACACACACACACACACACACCCCAGCATGTGATTCCCAGTGCTAATGGAAAGAAGAAGCTGGCTCGTGGCATGCGGTTGAGTGATATCGCAAAGGAATATGGCCAAACCTGTCTACCATCGGTACGATATTGAAGCAGAAGAAGGTCTTAAAAGGTATACTTTGATAATTTTAAAGGGTTTATGGGGTAGTATTGGGGGCCTCGGAACGAATCACATGTTTCACATGTAAAATGCGGTTCAACTTACGAACAATCCAGGTTACGAAAAAGGCTCTAGAACGGATTAATTTCGTAAGGTGAGGTACCACTGTATTTGGACTGTAAGTTTAAACCAGAGTCTTCTTTTCTTTTGGCTTTTCCCTTTTTCAGGGGTCGCCACAGCAAATCATCTGATTCACATATTTGATTTGGCAGAGGTTTTTACGTCAGATGCCCTTCCTGACACAACCCTGTTGCAAGGGGCAGAAACACGCTGACAGCTATGCAGCTACTCTTGTTGAAAGTCAGCAATGGTTCTTTTACATGAACCTCTCACCATAGACAGTGAGAGACATGGCCGGCCTTTGATAACCCAGTTAGCTGCATTTGGGGGGGACAGTGACAACCTTGTGGCGAGTGGGACTCAGACCCCCAACCTTAGGATCAATGATCCAGTGCCCTATACCACCAGGCCACCACCACTGCCCATAGATGAGAAATAGTAAACCAGAGTACCTGTAGGAAATTCTTGCAAGCACTAGAATAGTGGGGAAATTTGACACAGAAACATCTAAGCATCGAACCCAAGCTTTATTATTGTGAGGCGGATGTGCTTACCATCGTGCCATCGTGCCGCCATTCTCGCAAGTTCGCAACTTGGATAATTATCAGCTATTTCATAAAATTGAGTCGAACATGACCTGATAGCAATCTTGGCCACCAGCCATGCACAAAGAGATTGAATGCAGTAGCTTTTTTGTATCCCGACTCAGAGTTCTCAGGTTGTGATAAATAGCATTTTTATTATTTTGTACAGATTTTAAGATTTTTTTGGGATATTTTTAGCTTTGCACGCTACACAACTCTTCAACTAAACAAACCCAAACAAACTGGGAAATCTAACAGCAACAGCTGACAGGAACAATTTATTTAATCAGAAGCTCATTGGAAACAATTGAAAAATCTAAACAAATATATGTTCCTACCATCAAATATTTAAATTTCAAAGTTTATCGTTTATTAAGAGTTTTTTGTTTGTTTGTTTTTGTTTTTTGTTTTGTTTTTGGTTGTTCTTTTGCAATACAGAAGGTTCAACAAATGGTTCTGTTGTTTATGGATTTCTGTGTTCATGGTATATGAGATGATAGCCTACTAGTGGAGGAGCCAATCAGAACATGTGATTGCTCATATCCCGATGGTGTGAATATAATAATGTCTATTAGCCCAAGTTAATGAACCAATCAAATTCCTGTATAATCGAGTCCTATGTGGGATTTAATTACAGTATTTAAAAGATTTAAATACTACTTGATAAATTAATAACAATAATTAGGAAAACTCTGCTTCTAACACGATGGACATTGCTGACTGGATGAGACTAAAATGACCGGACCACCCTTGAGTTTCTCTGTGGAGGAAAAAAAACAACACCTGTAAAGGATCTTATTACTGCAGCAATCCGTGTAAAACTAGACCTCCTGCGTGATATAATTTTCAAAGGACCTGAATCATAAAACATTACTATAACAGAGTAAGTCGATAAACTTCTAAAACACCAAAAATATCAAAGCAACCAGATGGGGGCTTCTTTCATTATTTTTCCTTACTGAGTCAAATAACCTGAAAGATAATTGGAACACGATGAAAATAACACGCCACAGAAATGTTCTAATTTGCTGAGAAAATTCATTTGGAAAACCGACTTCTGGTCTGGAATGCTTATTTGTGTTTTGACGTGCCTCACATCAATCATTTTATAGATACTTAACCCGACGGAACACGGTATATTCTGAGGGCGGAGTTTTATAAGCCTTTTAATTTTGTTTTTTTTTTTGCAATTAGTTTATTAATCACTTGATTAATTTATAATATTTTTTATGTATTAATATATACAATTTATCACTTGATTAATTAATGATCACTTGTTTTTGTAATCTCTTCTTGAATAGTCTACGTAACTTACTAATAAATAATAACTTCTACCATAATTCTAGTGATACCTTCCATTCAAATCATAATATTTCATAAATCAATGTTAATTATTTAATAATAGATGTTTGAATTTGCTGCACTAACTCAAGACACAATTCAATCTATTGTGGTGTTTATTATACTGTATCATTTGATCAACAATTACATGACTACTGTCTGATCCATTGGAGAGAGTTGATTGTGTTAATTGCTCTCTTTTCTTCTTTCTTTTCTTTTCTTTTCTTTTTTTACAGTTTTTCCTAACATAACTATGTTGGCACTATTTAAAAGTAGAACGTTTGTTTGCCACCCCCAACCAGTGCAGCTAACTGGGTTATCAAAGGCCGGCCATGTTTCTCACTGTCTGCGGTGTGAAGTTCATGTAAAAGAACCATTGCTCAGTTTCATCAAGAGTAGCTGCATAGCCGTCAGCGTTTCCGCCCTGCGATGGCCTGGTGAGCTGTCCAGGGTGTACTCTGCCCTCACATGAAGTCGGCTGGGATGGGAGCCAGCCTCCTTGCGACCCTAATTAAGATTAAGCGGTTACAGAAAATGAATAAATGAATGAATACAAGCGCACGCATCCCCGAAAGCGCCACGTTGGGTTTGCCTGTGTGGGCTTGTGAGCACAGATATGACAACAAAATCAAACTCGTGGTTTTACAACATTTGCAGAGGTATGGAACTCCCCAGAACTCCACTAGAAAATAACGCAAGATAAAAAAACAGCAAATAAATAAATAAATACATCCTAAACTTTCACAGGCCGATTTATTAGACATTCAAACTACTAAATATGTGAGGCGCTCCATCGAATGTAGGCGCTTGTCGCAAGTGACATATGGTGATGGGAGACAAAGCGCGGCTAATCCGGACTTCCGATCTTTCAAGTGAGCAAGTGAAGGTTGAGTACTAAACAAGTATTCAATGTGCATATGCTCACTTGAAAGATCGGAAGTCCGGATTAGCCGCGCATTGTCTCACAAGCACCATACGTCACTTGCGACAAGCGCCTCCATTCGGTGGAGCGCCTCACATGAACAAACAATATCCTTACAATTGGGGCTGAATGTACCCACCACTGAAGAATCGTGGAAAAGCTTCTGTATTTAGTGCTATGTGAAGATAATCGTAAAATCTGCACAAATTTAATGACATATTTCTAGATGATTCTACAGTTTGGGATGGTACAGATTTTCTGTATGAAAGTTGCATGTTCTCTCTGTATTTGAGTGGGTTTCTTCCACGTAATCCAGTTTCCTCCCACAGTCCAAACACATGCACGTTATGCTCGCTTTCAGTTCTAAATTGCCCCTGGGTGTGAGTTTGAGCGTGAATGGTTGTGTGTGTTGGTCCTGCGATGGTCTGGCAAGCTGTTCAGGGTGTACCCTGCCTTTGCCCAGAGTCAGCTGAGATGGGCTCCAGCCTCCCCACAAGCCTAATAGAATTATGCAGTTTGGCAAATACGTAACTGAGTGAGTGATAGAATCTCAAAAGAAGATTCCTTCCAAATAAAAAATATTACACTGGAGGTTTTCTGGGCAGCCCGGTGATAAGGTGCTGGATTACTGATCCCAAGGTCAGGGGTTCAAGTCCCACTGTCATCGGGTACTGCTCACCCCCCCCCTCCCCCTTCCCGGTGCAGCTAACTGGGTTATCAAAGGCAGCCCATATCGCTCATAGTCTATGGTGAAAGGTTCATGTAAAAGAACCGTTGCTGGCTTTCGTCAAGAGTAGCTGCATAGCCACTTCCGCGTGGAGTTTGTATGTCCTCCCCGTGTTTGCGTGGGTTTCCTCCAGGTATTCTGGTTTCCTCCCACAATCCAAAAATATGCACCTTAGTGGTATAGGGCACTGGATCGCTGATCCAAAGGTTGGGGGTTCAAGTCCCACTCTCCGCAAGGTTGTCACTGTCCCCCCCAGTGCAGCTAACTGGGTTATCAAAGGCGGGCCATGTCTCTCACTGTCTATGGTGAGAGGTTCATGTAAAAGAACCATTGCTGACTTTCGTAAAGAGTAGGCTGCAAAGTCGTCAGCTTGTTTCTGTCCCTTACTATAAAGGGTTGTGACAGGAAGGGCATCCGACATAAAAACCTCTGCCAAATCAAACGTGCGAATCAGATGATTCGCTGTGGCGACTCCCGAGTAAAAAGGGAAAAAGCCGAAAGGAAGACAGACAGACAGACAGACTAACTGGCAGTTCAAAATCGCCTCTAGGTGTGAGTGTGAATGGTTCTGTTTGTGTGTTGACCCTGTGAGCTGGGGAGCTGTTCAGGGTGAACCTCGCCTTGGCCCAGGGTCGACTGAGCTAGGCTCCAGCCTCCTCATGACCCTAATATTAGGAAGTTCTGCAAATGACTGAGTGTGAGAGGAACTGTTATCACCGTGGTTGAGCCACATTTGCTCGATAGCAGCAGTACAAAACTGGAAATTAAAATCCAGACATATTTTGGCATATCTTAATCCGAGTTATTATTTTGAATGTACGGCGTATTACACTCAGATACCCAAATTCCTGTTCAATGATATAAATCAACCTATTCAATTTAACACACAGAACAGCACACCTTCCCATAATGCAACTCTGCCAATGTATCAAGTGCATGTTCAGGTCAAACCAGCTGTTCCCATCATCCTGCCACCAAATAAACACCTTAATCATTTCATTACTTAATGGATCAAAGGATAGAATCCGCGCAAATTATCCCTATAATCAAATGATGACTGATTCCAGATAAGCACTCGGAGAAGTTTCCAGAAAGTCCCCATGGGCTGATAGAGTGATGCTTTTGGAAGAAGGAAAGAGCAAAATAATGTCCTGCATTACCAATGGGGTCAGCCACAGTTGAACGTACAGCGGATTCTCCATCCTCGTGCACGCTTCAATAATGTGACTGCTCAAACGTTACTGACTCAGCTCACGAAGACTTTTGCTAATTGGATACTATAACTGGAATTTATAATAAAACTCGGGCTGGAATTGAAGTCTTCCAGTTAGCATCTGATCCGGGACACATCTGTACAACTTTTGGTAAAGAAGAATGAATTGTAGATAGGGGCGGGGCTAGCAGCTTTGTTCACTGCTGATTGGTTACACATGCAAATCATACAACCTGAAGCCATACATACAACTAAAATAGGAAACACACCCCCACACAACGCGCGCGTGCACACACACACACACACACACACACACACACACACACACACACAAAGGATAATCTGGTTTTCTGAGCAATTGTTTTTACTGTAAAGCTGTTTAAAAAAAACAAAATGTTTTCGTCAGCCAATTTTTTCAGCTGTTTTATTTCTTGGGAGAACGTCAGGATATTAGTTAGCACGTCCACCTCACAGCAAGAAAGCCCGCGGTTTGTGTCCTGGGCTGCAGTCTTTCCGTATGGAGTGTGCATGTTCTTCGTGTGCTTGCTTGGGTTTTCTCGGGGAACTCCAGTTTCCTCCCAGTCCAAAGACATGCATATTAGGCTAAATGGCTTTTCCAAATTGTCCCTATGTCTGATTGTCGCGGTTTCATCTGTGTTGGCTCTGTGATGGTCTGATGAACCATTCAGGATGGAGCAACTGTAGCCTAATGGTTAGAGAAGCAGCTTCGGGACCATAAAGTCGAAAGTTCAGATTTGAACATGCAATGAAAAATGTGTGACGGTGGCCGTGGTGGTCTCGGCCGGGGAGGAGTGAGTTGTACCTTCCCTTACTCAACATTCAGGGCTGAAGTGCCCTTGAGCAAGGCACCTATCCTCCTCTCCGGGAGCTGCAATGTGTGGCAGCCCACTGCTCTAAGTTTGTTTGTGTGTGTGTGTGTGTGTGTGTGTGTGTGTGTGTGTGTGTGTGTGTGTGTGTGTGTGTGTGTGTGTGTGTGTGTGTGTGTGTGTGTGTGTGTGTGTGTGTGTGTGTGTTCACTTTGGATGAATTGAATGCAGAGGTAATAATTTCCATTGTGGGATTGATACAGTATATTAAAAAAAAAGTGTCAGTTGAAAAAGGCTCCAGCATCCCTACAACCTTAGTAGGAGTAAACTGTTTGGTGAGTATTTTACTCCTCGAAATATTTAGTTTGGAAATTTATTTTTTTGTATGTAGAACAACACTGTGAGGAGGCCTGATCCTGTCTGATCTCAGAAGATAAGCAGGAATGGGCTCGGTTAGTACTTGGATGGGAGACCACATGGAAATACCAGGTACTGTGGAGGCCAGCGAAAACAGCTTGTCACCTACTCAATAAAAAAAAAAAAAAATTGCCAAGAAAATTCTATGAGGATAGTCAACAAGAGTCAACTGTGTGTGTGTATATAGAAAAACATTGTACTAACAGTTGGAAAAGACGAACTATCCCATTTATACCCAAAGATATGAGGAAATCATTATTGCATTACACAAGCATTCTGATTGGCTCTCACCCCATTAATCAGGTCAGTATGTTACTACAGATGAGAAAATATAACAGGAAGCAGTTGCAACGTTGGTGGAAATCATAAAGCAAACCCTCATCAACCAGTTGTTCTATTAATTTGGGGAGGGGTGGGGTTTCACATAAGAAAACCAAACTTGGAATTAGAGTGTCTGACAGTAAGAAAGTTCAGTTCATCATTTTCTGTAACCGCTTAATCCTAATTAGGGTCGTGTGAAGGCTGGTGCCCATCCCAGCCAACTCCGGGCGAGGGCAGAGTACACCCTGGACAGCTCGCCAGGCCATCGCAGGGTGGAAACACACCGACGGCTTTGCAGCCTACTCTTTACGAAAGTCAGCAATGCTTCTTTTACATGAACCTCTCACCATAGACAGTGAGAGACATGGCCGGCCTTTGATAACCCAGTTAGCTGCACTGGGGGGACAGTGACAACCTTGTGGAGAGTGGGACTCAAACCCCTAACCTTAGGATCAGTGATCCAGCACCCTATACCACTAGACCACCACTGCCCCTTTGACAGTAAGAAAGTGATTGTTGCTCTTGTTGTTTTAATAATTAGACCTTTCCCCCCCCCAACCTCCAGTGCAGCGAACTGGGCTATCAAAGGCCGGCCATGTCTCTCACTGCCTAGGGTGAGAGGTTCGTGTAAATGAATCACTGCTGACTTTCATCAAGAGTAGGCTGCACAGCCATCAGCGTGTTTCTACCCTGCGATGGCCTGGCGAGCTGTCCAGGGTGTACTCTGCTTTCACCCAGAGTCGGCTGAGATGGGTGCCAGCCTTGAAAACAAATAATACAGAAATAGGGATTCCTCGCTACTTCGCGCTTTACTTCATGTAGCTTCAGTGCATCGCAGTTTTTACAAAAATAAATAAATAAATATTCACCGAATTAAAAAATAAGGAAATTAAGGAAGAATAGGGGGAAAGCGTAAGGAAAATGCCACAAAAACAAGACCAATTATGCAAAGAAGAAAAAAAAACCTTAAGCCACCAAAAAACAACCCAAAATTTCCCATCAAAACTACTTACATTGTTCCATCTGTGTGTGCAAGCGCATCTGCACGTGTGTGTGCGCGTATGTATATTTATATTTTATTTATATTTTATGTTTTTTTTAACGTTTAATTGTTATTATTAGCATTTATAGCATTGCATATGTATTTATTGATATTATATACACATATACATGTACGTATACGGCAGCCTGGGGAGGGGGAGGGGGTTGGGATCCTACTTCCCGGATTTTGATGGTCGCGTGGGGATCTTGGTCCCAGTTAACCGTGGAAAGTGAGGGATCGCTGTATTATTTTAAATTTCTTCCGCTACCCCAGTTCTCTATGATAGTCCAAAACCATGCACATTAGGCTAAATTCTAAATCGCCCCGAGGTGTGAGTGTGAGCCGTTGGGTGTGTGCTGGCCTTGCAAAGTTCTAGCAAGCTGTTCAGGATGTACCCTGCCTTCGCCCAGTGTCTGTAGACGGCCTCTGCGCAACCCTAATAAGATCAAGCGGTTCGGCAAAAATGAGTGAGTGTGAGCTACTGTTCTTTAAAAGTCTTCACGTTTTAAACGGGTAAGTCTGATGCACCAAACGTTCAGAGAAAGGAACTCTGTTAATCATAGCAGGTATAAGAATTTAAAATCAACACTGGGGACTGCTGTTGTTGATACCATGATGAATCAGTCACTTCTATTGTTGTCATTGCGCCTGGTTCAGTCATCTTTCGTTTTAATGGTAAATGATCTAGAACTACATCCTCATCATCTTGTTTTCGACTGTGCAGTGGAAAAATATGTTAAAAATTGGCAGATGGCGTGTATAAAATGTGTAACAAAAACCAAAAAAAAAACAAAAAACAAAACAAAACATGAACTACCGAAATGGAAAACCGTGCATTAGAGTGGAACCAAACTACAAAAAAGCACCTGTGAGATTTATTTTTCATGCATCCTTACCTAAACGACATCTAGTTTCTATTAAACCGAGTGATATCAGCGAGACGTCATCAGTTTGATATCTTTGACAGGAGACTCATAATTCTTTGAAGGAGTCTAAGTTATGGTTGAGTCTTCTAGGAAGCTCACAGCATGTCCTATCCTACCTACCTTCTTGTTGAGAATGACTCCATCAAGGCAAACTAAAAGAACACAAATATCTTGTATCATAGTCTGTATTGCTTTTACAATCAATAACATGTACCAAACAGGATGTGGGATAAAATCCTGAAACTTTGAGGAAAATATCTACAGACGCTCCCCGACTTACGTTTTTAATTGGTTCCGGACGGCCGAACGAAAGTTTAAAGTGAACGTAAGTTGTTACAATGACGTATGATGTGTGACGTATGACGCTCATACTGTACCGTCTGTCTTCCTTTCGGCTTTTTCCCTTTTACTCGGGAGTCGTCACAGCGAATCATCTGATTCGCACGTTTGATTTGGCAGAGGTTTTTACGTCGGATGCCCTTCCTGTCACAAGCCTTTTAGCAAGGGACAAAAACACACTGACGACTTTGCAGCTACTCTTTACGAAAGTCATCAATGGTTCTTTTACATGCCTCTCACCGTAGACAGTGAGAGACATGGCCCGCCTTTGATAACCCAGTTAGCTACTATACGTCCATAAATACCATTACCGTATCTCATAAAACACCCCTAAATCAATTATTATAAACATAACATTGTAAAATAATATCAACATTAATTTCAAATAAATTAAATTCAAGCAAAATAATTTCAAATTGATAAATTTTAATCAAATTCACTCATCAAATATCAAATACAGCATCAAATATAACCTTTAACATTCTCTATAATACGATCTTTCTGTTTGTAAATGGTTCTGATGGTCGACGGATGGTCACATGACATGAAGCTGAGCTGAATCACATGACACGAAGCTGAGCCGACTCACTTTACATGAAGCTTAAACCAGCCAATCAACGCCTACAATATGTGAGGCGCTCAATACCAAAAGTAGTGCACTTGCTGAAAGTAGTTTACTTGCTTGAAACAAAGCGCGGGTTATACGGACTTCCGGCTTTGAAGTGAACAAGGGCTTTGTTGAACTCGTTTAGTGCTCAGCCTGCACTGATGTGAATCACCAGCAGAGCAGAGAGTTCTCTCTTTCCTGGAATCAGGTTTTCATATTACAACTCTCTTTGCTTAACTGAGTATGCATGGTAGATTGTGCCGATCCGAGCAGATAGTTAATTCATCTCTGTGTATGAAACTTGCACCCATGCTAGTAGGCTTACACTTCTGACCAACAATATTTGCTTCGGGTTACAAAAGTCCGCAAAACAGTGTAAACACAAAGATCACAGAGACAATGTCTTAACACAAGAGTAACACGCTATATAACTGAGATATATATATATATATATATATATATATATATATAAAACTCAACTGGGAAGAAAGGGGGGCACATTCAGTCTGTCGTTTGTAAACAATGGACGCAGTGCCATTGCATCATTACGTCAGCGTACTACGTAGGTACGTCTAAACTCAAAATTAAAAAAAAACCAAAAAAACGGAAAAGCAAAAAACGTAAAACGGATGAACGTAAGTCGGGGAGTGTCTGTATATAAAAAAAAAGCTGCTGTACATGTAAGGTCATGTGCAAAAGTCTAGAAAGCTATGGTAAAGCTACAGAAGAGGCACACTGGTGCACTCATTTTTTTTTTGTCACTTTATATTCATTATTATTTTAAATTATTTTACCTCTAGACCGCCAGCTGGTTTCTTCTTGAGCTCCTCACACTTCCTGAACTTGCAGATCTGATGGCCGGTCTTGCGGTTACGGCAGCTGCTGCACTGCTCGCAGTTGATCCTGCGCCTACAGGGTGGGCACAAACCACAGCGTTTGCGCTTCTTCTTGGCATTAGCGCTGGCAGTCGCTGCCATCTCACTATGTGCTTGCTGCTGCTCAGAAGCTCCCGTCACCTGCGACAGCGCCCCATCGGCCAGGAATACCCCAGCCGGTGTCATGATGAAGAGGCCCGGGTGGAACGGGAAAGTGCTCCCAACTCCACCGCCATTGCTCAACAATGGAAAGTCTGTCACACTGCCCAGCGAATCAGAGGCTGAGACTGCCTCCATGTCCCCACCCACACCAAGACTAGAGGAGTCAGAGACAGGAAGTAGCATGCTAGCTCGTCGTAAAAGCTCAGCTGCCTGGGCCAGATGCAAGCCGCTTGGAGAGTCCAGAAGACTAGAAACTAGTGCTCCCCGGTCCAGTTTGGTAAGTCCCACTTGGGCTCTGTGTTGGGCGTCTACCGAGTGAGACTTAATCCCTGTGGGTACTAAGGAGCTCTGGGCAAGTCTGTTAGCATTAGCATTGGCAACTGCAGCTGCAGCGGAGCATGTGGCGATGTACTGAGAGAGCGCTCGGGAATGTTTGAGGCTCTTGCTGAGTGGCGTGCTGATGATTCCACTCCGATTCCTCCTCTCCACCACGGGTGATGATTCTTCATCAGCACAGCAGCTGTCCCGAGCATCCTCATCCTCTCTAGCTTGGTTTCCCTCCATCAACCCCCCACTGGCAGACATGGCCCACAGCTCAAGGGGGAGGGAGAGGAAAGAGGAGGGGAGGAGGAGGAGGAGTGGAGGGTGAAGGCAAAGGGCAGCAATGTTCTCACTGGTTGGTGCACAGCTAAGATTGATTCTAGCAAAGGTGAAGAGTTGGCCTCAGGGTGCTCTCCTACAACTGACAGTATGCCGTGTTCGCACACATTTTAAGAGGCTTTCCGGCTTTGAGACCTGGGAAAGAGATGAGAGCGGGGAGTTAGAATATAAACTTTAAGTAGACAGGTGATTTAACAGGCTAGCTAAGATCTGCCTGCATTACGCTAAATGCTTTCAACAACCAGAATTTTTGCAGTGTTTTTGACAGCAATCTTTTCTTACAACCTTTAATTTCAAACGTATATACTGTATTATATGATATCCATCATCAGCTGAGACGCTTTATCCTTTGCTGGGTTCACAGATAGAATGGAGCCCATCCCAGCCAACTCCTGGTGAAGGCAGGGTAAACCCTGAACAGCTTACCACATCATCACAATGCGAGCACACACACACACACACACACACACACACACACACACACACACACACACACACACACACACACAGGCGCGCGCGCACAAAATCCCATTCACACTGACACTCATACCTAGAGCCTATCAAGAATATCCAATTAGCATAATGTGCATGTACACAATTTCCTCCGGGATTATTAAAGTATTCTAATTCTGATTAATTCTGATGTCTTTGGATTGTGGGAGGAAACCAGAGTGCCAGATGGAAACCCCTCGCTGGGCATGGAGCCTAAACCCATGGTCGCTGTAGGGCAGAAGTACTAAACACTATGTCATAATGTCACCCAAAATACATAATAGAAAGTATATTACAATATAATATAATGTATAATCAACATGATGCATCCCGCCAGCAAATGCTGGGCGAAAAACAGGCATTTCTGCTACAACCTCACTTAATGAAATCACCTATAAGCTTTTATGTGAAAGAGATTATACACGCATGTTTTACTATTCAACTGGGGTTACCTCGATCCAGCTGTCGTGACCAGTATGCAGAATCATTACTTTGTTGTCGCAAGACATCCCATTACTCCACTTGTTCTGAGTACAGTGACAGTAAAGAGGGTTAGATGCAGAGATTTAAACTAGTTTGACTTTTCCTGAGCTGACAAAGAGGAAATTCTGCAGTTGATACTGCTGTTTCTGTTGCGAGTCTTGTCATTCATTCACAGACTAGTCAGGCAAGTCCCAAACCCAGCGTAATGCGGTATTAGATTCAGTGATCAAATTGGTTGGAATTCATTTTATTACAACACTTCTGCCGTGTTGAAGTCTCTCTGTGTCCAGATTTCCAACCAGGTGATCATATAACAGACCGTTCACAGAGATGATGGACTTCATTTGAATCAATATACACTTGGGATCACACTATGTTCCCTCGCTGGCTGATTACGCGACCATAAACTGTCAGGGTGGGGGAAAAAAAAAAGTGCTGCACAGGTAGAATACTGTTCCCCAAGACAGAGTGCAAATGACCCCCATGGTAGACTTAAAGGGTGCGCTGCAGCCACTTTTCAAGGTAACTTAAGGTACAGATGATGTGCACATGTTGGTACCATCCCGCTGACAAATATTTGTATCCTGAAAGGCGCAAACCTCCTTTAAAGCAAAAGATATGAGCCGATTCATAAGCTTTATTAATAAGCCAGACTGAGATTGAGAAATATGATGTACTTGGCTGGAAATAATACATGGCCAATACCTTAACTGTGCAAAAATCGACACTCAGGAAAAGACATTCTTCAAGGGCTCTTTGGATAGTGAATGGTCTTCGCTTGCTAAAGAGTTTCTTGGGGAGAAAAAAAACCTTATTGAATCTTTAAACTTTTCCCAATGGGATACTCAACTGATTATTTTGGTTGTCGATTTAAGAATACTTTATACTGGTAAGGCAAAGTCCATTGGGCTTTTTACACCCGAGCCATAGTGGCTCATCAGGCCGGTGCTTATCCCCGGTTTCCATAGCATGAAGCGACTAGGAGTACAACTCCTCCTGGATGGGACGCTAGTCCATCGCAGGTTACCTTCCCAGTACAGTGGTACCTCGCCTTATGAAATTAATCCGTTCCAGAGCCTTTTTCTTAACCTGGATTTTTCGTAAATTGAACCGTATTTTATATGTAAAACACGCGATTCGTTCCAAGGCCCACAATACTACCCCCTAAACCCTTTAAAAATTATTAAACTATACCTTTTAATATCTCCTTCTGCTTCAATATCGTACCGATGGTAGACGGGTTTGGCCATATTCCTTTGCTATATCACGAGCCCGCTTCATCTTTTCACTCACACCGGGAATCACACGCACACGCGTGTGTGTGTGTGTGTGTGTGTATATATGTGTGTGTGTATGTGTGTGTGCACATGACCATGTCTTCTTAGCAGAGTTATAATCTTACAAATGTTTATGCAAGGTTAAAAGCCCGAGTCAAAAAACAGTAACTCTGTCCTTTATACGAAAAGCATTATGGGAGATGTAGCTCCATAATAGCCAATGGGAGTGAGCTGCGTCATCCCTCCTAGCCAATGGGAGGCCAGCGGGGCGGGATGTTGGGAGCTAGCCAGTGGGAGGGAGCTGGATCATCCCTCCAAGCCAATGGGAGGCCAGCGGGGTGGGATGTTGGAAGATAGTCAATGGGAAAGCAGCTCGTGCATTGCTTGAATGTTTGAATGGCGCGTTTGGCTCGTTTTGTGAGGAAAACTTGTTTAGTATACAGAGACAAAAAATTTTGGAAAATGCTTTTCGTAACCTGGATTTTTCGTTTGCTGGGACTATAGTAAGGTGAGGTACCACTGTATATTTTTACTGGTACCCATTTATACTGCTGGGTGAACAGAGGTACACTTGTGGTTGAGACCTTGCCCAGGAGTCTTAGCACAGTGAGGGTCTAACTGGGATTTGAACACACAACCTCCCTATCATGAGCGCAACACCCTAACCACTATGCCACTGGCCCCCACACTTTATATTGACTGTTTCATTTTATTTTATTCATTCATTTTCTAAGCTGCATAATCCTAATTAGGGTCGCAGGGAGGCTGGTTCCCACCTCAGCCAACTCTAGGTGAAGGCAGGGTACACCCTGAGCAGCTCAACAGGTCAACAGGCAATCACAAGACCAACACAAGGAACCAAAATTCACACTCTCATTCACACTCACACTCAAACCGAGTGGCGATTTGGACCAGCCAATTAGCCTACTGTGCATGCTTTTGGACTGCGAGAGGAAACTTGGAATGCCCTTAGGAAACTCGTGCAGGCGTGTGGAGAACATGCAAATTCCACACGGAAACGACCGAGCTGGGAATGGAACGCAGGCCTTCTTGCTGTGAGGCTGATGTGCGCACACAACACTATGCCACCGTGCCACCCACATCGACCGATCTGGAGAATTTGAGCATGCTAGGGTTACAATGCTTACAATTACGGTGACTACAGTGATGTAGGCTTGGAGGTTGACAAGAGTTATTAGCTTTCAAAAGACTTTTTACTTAAAAATCCTCCCTGATCAAAAGAGACTGCTGTTGGTTGAACACTGGATTTTTAATGGTTTCTCAATAGGAACAAATCAAAGGATAGTTTAGGGTTCCAGATTTAACCTTGTGTTCTAAGCGTGTTAAGTTAATAAAAGGATACATGTCCTCACACTAAATTCACCAAGGTCCTTCAGCTTTTTGTCCATTTCTCCTGAAAGAGATTTGGGACACCATCAGGCCAGATATGAACCAGTTACTCAAGAACAGTGAGAATCCGAAGAGATTGGATGGCACCAAATGCTGCTGCTGTGCACAGGTGGAAGGATTAGGAGGTCATGCCTCTGACCCTCATCTCAACTAACACATTAAGAATGGGATGTGGGGAGGCCACAGTTCAGATTTAAACCATTGTTGAGCCAGGGCTTGTTCTTAATTATAAAGGTAACATGGATGCAGTTGATCATTTGGAAGCTACTGCAGGTTAAGATGTATTGGAAATAGATGTTGGGAGGAATGGTCAGCTTTTACTGCTGACCGGTTCCATTATGAAGGCATACACGGTACAGACACAAGCTTCGTTCCTCTTCTTCATCAAGTCCAACAGCAGTGACCTCTGGGCTCTCAATCTGAAGCTAATTTTTTGAACTATAAAACAGGTTTGGTTCAAGAGAGCCATATTTATGCCGGGGGTTGAAACGTAAGCTGAAACGTCAATCCTGGTCCAGTTTACCGGTTGCAGAATTGGTAGACAATGGACACTGAGCCAAGACTGACAGATGTGTAGAGATGGATCAATACAGCATGTTGGCAGAAATTTCACAAAAGCCTTTTTATCATTTGCTTGCTACAATAAAGTGAGATATGTGCCGATTCATCATTTTACTGAACAATCTATATCATCCGTACTTTATTTTAAATTCTGTAAATAATAAAATTACTGTAAACAACAATTGTGATTCATATGATAAAATTGGGGGGGGGGGTTCGAAGTGATTTAGGACTTAGCACTGTCACTTCATAGGGAGACGGTTCAGGATCAAATCTCAGCCTAGGACATTTCTGTGAAAAGTTTGTATATTCTCTCCATGCATGGGTGGGTTTCCTCAGGGTATTCTGATTTCCTTCTTCAATACCGATAGGTCAACTGGCTACTCAAAACCGTCCCTGGGTGTAACTGTGAGGGTGAATAGTTGCTTGCACGGTCGTACCTTCCCTTAGAAGTGTCCCTTATAACGAATTTTCCATGATAAGAGCTTTAATCCCACCAAAAATCTTCTTCATCCAACAAGCAAAATTTTGATTTACAAGCTCTCCTCGAAATGGCTTTCCCGGGCCGATCAGTCTCGTATTCTTCCATGTGTATTCCTACGCGCTATGAGAATGCCTTGTGCAATGCTTCTCGATTATTTTCTGTGACACCCTTCTATGAATAAACCCCCCCACCTTGCTCTGGGAGCAAATATAGTGTTTACTGCACTTCATATTGTTTGATCAGTGCTTTTTCTCTACACCATAACAAGACAATGACAGCACTACTGCCAACTACTGTAGTGGATGCACAATTACACTTAATTCTAGTACAGTATGGCAAAAAAGCATGTTCCCCAGGGTCATAGGTGCCTCCCCGGCATCACACTGTGCCCCGCAAGGGGAGGCGCACCACACTAGTTGAGAAGCACAGGCCTTGCAGGAGCTCACCAAGAGCCTTTCCTCACTCGCATTCGTAGTGTGCACATGCACAAAATTTTCCTCCTCCTCTGTTATGCACCACCACCTGTCTGCCCACGTGACATTTTCGCCAGAATCGCTGTTTTATTAGTATTTAACATTAATTATTATTGATGTTAATGTTCAAGTATTATTCTTATTATGAAGTATTTATTGTTTGTACATGTTAATCGTTAATATATTGGGTGGAATATATGTGTTTGTGGTGGGTTATTTGAGTTTGGGAGGGGGTTGGAACGGATTAATTGGGTTTCTGTTATTTCTTATGAGAATTATTGTTTCATCTAACAAACTTTTTAGCTTACGAGTTCATCCACGAAACGGATTAAATTTGTATGTCAAGGTACCACTGTACATGTATTTGTCCTGCAATAGCCTGACTTGTCCATGATGTACCCCACCTTCCACCCGTGCTCAGCTAGGAATAGCTCCAGCTTTTCCCATGACCCTGATGGATAATCAGCATGGATAACTGAAGAACAGATGGATGGATGCTATAAACAGTTCTTAAATTTGTATTCTTATTACGCTGTACCAATATAATTTATCTAGAGTAATTTTTCAAGTTTATTATATTCATTCATTCGTTTAATGAACCGCTTAATCCTAATTCGGGTCACAGGTAGGCTGGTGCCCGTCTCAACTCACTCTGGGCGATTGCAGACAGCTCGCCAGACCATTTCAGAAGTTTAGTACACAAAAGAAAAACACACTTTTACACATTACACTCTATAGTATATTCGAGAGCAACACTGATTCAGTAAAATCGACGAATGATGAATTGACCAATCAAAATATTTCATTAACAAACACGTCAAAACTACACCAACTCGACTCTTTCTGGCTTCTTGGCCTGCTTGTGCAGCTGCAGTGCCATCACTTTGTTTAGGCCTGTCTTCATTCTTGCCTGGTGACCTCAGTTACCCAACACTGCCTCAATCACACCCACAGAAGCGATCATATTTAGAGTCTTAAATAGTTATGGAACATATCCCAAGCTCGGAATATTTTTATACTTGACGAGATAACGTTGCTTCTGGGTCATTTACTCGTATCTGTAAAGCATGTACTAATTGAACTCATTACACTGTAGGTTGGATGTTTCTTACAGGCTCCAGAATCTTACTGAACATGAGATCTCTCCCCTATTGTGATTATAATATAGAATAAAATACACTGAAAGACACTGGTTCGTTGATGTGCCAGGAACTGACCTGCAGTATTTTAATCACAGTTATCCAAGTATCTCACTGTCACACTTACCAATTCAAATCAATTCATATGAGGCGTTAAGAAGGTTAAGGATGATTTTAGAGCTTTTATCATTTTGTACAACCAACAGCCCTTTCTGATGTATTGGGATATTTCATTTGAATAAAAGACTATTTTTTTATTATTCTGGCCTGTCAGAGTTTTAGGGGACTGACTGAAAATGAAAGGGAGGCGGCACGGTGGCGTATAATTAGCATGTCGGCTTCACAGCAAGAAGGTCCCAAATTCAACTCTTTGGCTCAGCAAGGATGTTTCTGTGTGAAATTTGCACGTTCATCCTGTCCTTGCATGGGTTTCCTCTGGGTACTCCGGTTTTGCCCCCCCACAGTCCAAAGACATGCACTAATGGTTAGGTTAATCGGCTTTTCCAAACTGCCTCGTGATGTGAGTGTGATTTTACCTTTACGTTTGCAGCATTTGGCTGATGCCCTTATCTAGAGCGACTTTCAGTCGGCCCTTGACCATTCGCGGTTCAGCGCTCACGCCCCCGCATACTCACAGATTGCCGACAAACCCGGAAGTAACTAGCACGTGATTCAAATTTAGCCAATGGCTGAGAGCTTTTGTTTCTCCCTCCTGCTGATTGGTTGCAGATGATGTGTACACCTCTTTTTTTTTCTCCTTCACACACGTCATCAACGTGATTGCCTGAATTGTGAAATACATTTTTTTTATGTGTTTTAATGATTATTTAAGCGCTGTGATGTCACTAAAAACGACCTGCATCTTCTCAGGCTTCTGATAAGGAGCCTAAGCACTTTATTTATTCATAAATATTATCACAGTACAAATTTTAAATGTTTTTACTTAATCATTACTACATTTTGCTGCATTATTATTATATTCGCGGATTAGCGGCAAACCCAGAAGTAACTGGCACGTGATTCAAATTTAGCCAATGGCTGAGAGCTTTTGTTTCTCCCTCCTGCTGATTGGTTGCAGATGATGTGTACACCTCTTTTTTCCTCCTTCGTGCACATGTCATCAACGTGATTGCCTGAATTTTGAATTCATGTTTTTTCGTGTCTTTTTAATGATTATTTAAGCTCTATGATGTCACTCAAACGCCCTGCATCTTCTCTAGCTTCTGGTAATGAGCCTAAGGGATTTATTCATTAATAAATATTATCACAGTACAACGTTTTAAAAGTTTTTCTTAATCATTACTACATTTTACTGCATTATTACTGCAATAATGAGTAACACTGTCTATAGAATGTGTTTAAATCATACATAGGGTTTTAAAACCGCGTCAATAACTCGCGGATTTTCGTGATCCGCAGGAAGGGCCGGAATCAAAGCATTGTGAAAAACGGGGGCCTACTATACATTTTTATTTTATTTATATTACTGTGCAATTAAAGGTTACCGGCCTTGCTCTTGGGCCCAACAGCGGTAGTTTGGTGGTAATGGGGCTTGAACCCCCAACCCTCAGTACAGTAACTCAGAGCCATATCTACTGAACCACCACTGCCCACACTGAGCCGTTGAAAGCGTGTGCGCGTGTGCGTGTGTGTGTGTGTGTCGGCCCTCTGATGGACTGGCAAGCGTGTACCCATCTTCACCCACTGTGAGCTGAGATCGGCTCTAGTCTCCCCATAACCAAAGTAAGATTAAGAGGAGCAAATGAATGAATAAATATGAAAGGTGAAATAAATGGTAAAACTGTGTTTGTGGTTTCTTGTGTGCGTCGTGGTTTAGTGTGTGTGTGTGTGTGTGTGTGTGTGTGTGTGTGTGTGTGTGTGTTATTAATGTGTTACACCATTTATGACAGTTAATGATCAGGCTTTTACTTTGTGGTCTGTAAGTTTGTGTTTGATAATATCTTTTTATTTTTAGTATATTTTTGTTATTACACCTTTTGTGCTGAGGCGCCAGACTATGATATTCAGAGTAATATACCTAAATTAACCACAGCCATCATACAGATAAGTCCTGAGCTGGACAGCATTTGGTGGGTCAATTTCCAATTCAATGATTCATTCATTCAGTTGCCATACCACTCAATCCCACTCAATCGTACGAGGGTCGCGGGGAGGCTTGAGCCATACCAGCCAACTCTGAGCGAAAGTGATGTACATCATGAACAGCTCACTAGTCCAAAGCAGGGCAAACACACACACACACACACACACACACACACACACACACACACACACACACACACACTAAAAGGGGCAATCTGGAACAGCCAATTAACATAAGGTGCATGTCTTTGGACTGTCAGAGGAACCTGGAGCACCAGGAGGAAGTTTATACAAACACTTGTCAATCCTGGGACTTGAAACTAGGACCTCTCAATAAGTTGGTCGTCCAGGTACGGAGTCCATTTCCGTTTTGTTCTTCCTCTAGCACTCTATAAGCATGGTCATTAAATAATTTCTGATTTGTACTTTATGCAAGTTTTGAACTCATTTTTGCCTCGTCGTCTGGACGAAGGAATTCGACACCAAGCGAAATCCGACCGCATCAACCTTCCCCCTTTTGGGTTTTTTTTATGAGGTCAGGTTGACTCATAGACTGATTTTGGAGACTCCCAACAAAACAGTCATTTGCAAGGTCTGAGATCAGTCAGGAGGTTTTACACACATTAATTAGTGCTTGGGTTCATTTGCATATTACAGCTCACACACACACACACACACACACACAACAAACAGTTGAATAGATTTTAAATTGTGGAGCTTTAATCCTATCATGGCATCTTGATGTTTAGCTCAGGAGGGAGGGGATTTAGAAATGAGACCAGTCCGGTAAAGAGGATATGCTTATAACTTCTTAACCTACACTTCACACACACACACACACACACACACACACACACACACACACACACAGCCAGTGCATGACGGGAATGCAATGTCGTCCTCGCTGGGGGGACTTAACAGAATGCTAAAGCAGGTAGGCGCGAATCCCCCGGGCGACAAAGAGGGAGGGGGGGAGAGAGAGAGAGGGGGGAGAGAGAGAGGAGGGGAGAGGGAAGGAGAGAGAGGGGGAAGGAAAGAGAGCGTGGAGAGAGAGAGAGATAGAGAGGGGGAGAGACAGGGAGAGAGAGAGAGAGAGAGAGAGAGATAGAGAGGGGAGGGGGAGAAGGAAGGAGAGAGAGAGAGAGAGAGAGAGCGGGAGAGAGAGAGGGGGCGGGAAGGAGAGAGGGGGAGGGAGGGAGAGGGGGAGATAGGGAGAGGGGGGAAGAGAGAGGGGGAGACAGGGAGAGAGGGGGAGACAGGGAGAGAGAAGGAGAGAGAGACAGGGAGAGAGAGGGGGCGGGAAGGGGGAGGGGAGGGAGGGAGAGAGGGGGCGGGCGGGAAGAAGAGAGAGAGAGCGCGGGGAGAGAGAGAGAGAGAGAGAGAGAGAGAGAGAGAGAGAGAGATTAGACCGTCACGGTCCTCACTCAAGGCACTGGAGAGAAAAAGCGATGGAGAGCGCGCGCGCACGCGCTGTTCACGCACGCATGCACGCGTTCTGGTGAATTAACATTTATGTTCGGAAGACATTAATAATACCGGTGACTTTGACAGCATTATCAAGCAGAATAAAAAACACCGAGCCGACAGTCTGTGATTTCATTCATCATTTTTTTAACCAGCAAGTTATATCATACTGAGTTGTACCAAATGACATGTACTCTGTGTGTGTGTGTGTGTGTGTGTGTGTGTGTGTGTGTGTGTGTGTGTGTGTGTGTGTGTGTGTTTCTTTTCCTTTCGGCTGTTCCCTTATTCTGAAGGGTCGCCGCAGAGAGATCCAGTATCTATCTTTTGTTTTTGAATCGATATTGATGGGGAGTAAATGATGGGTGTGTTCTGAGCGGGTCCGAGGCAGGTGGGCTGTGAGTCAGGTAATCAGGTCCTGCTGGGACATCAGCAGGTAGGGCTGAGACAGGACAAAGGGCTGGGGCTCGAGCTCGGGGCGCATTACTATTCACAGGGATAATAAATGAGTGACAGAAAGATAAAGTTTCCATCAACTGTTCCAGGGGCTTCTATAAACGCGGAGAGACGCAAAGGACAGAAAGGGAGAGAAGACGGGAAGGACAGAAAGGAAGGGAAGGACGGGAAGGAAACAGGAATGCGTGATGAAGTGTTATCACGAGCTGCGCTCCCCGTCAGCCTGATCTGCTCGAGCAGAGAAAAAACAGCACAGCGCCGCGTCCGGGCTTCGATTGCGGTGGTGGGGGATGGAGGGTGTGTGTGTGTGTGTGTGTGTGTGTGTGTGTGTGTGTGTGTGTGTAGGGGGGGGTGAACTCCCGCACGAGAGAGGGACAATAGAACGACGGTGACCGCGCGGGAACAATGAGCACAAACCCCGAACGTGAATGTGTCTCTCACTCTTCCCTCTCATGTCATTCCCTGGAGATCCGTTATTAATCCGTTCCACTGCAATAAATCACCCACAGACCCACCGGACAGCAGGAAGCCTCATACAGCCGAACACAGCCTCATACAGCCTCACAGCCTAACACAGCCTCATACAGCCAATCACAGCCTCATACAGCCTAACACAACCTCATACAGCCTAACACAGCCAAACATGGCCTCTTACAGCCTAACACAACCTCATACAGCCTAACACTGCCAAACATGGCCTCATACAGCCTAACACAGTCTTAACACAGCCAAACACGGCCTCATATAGCCTCATACAGCCTAACACAGCCTCATGCAACCTGGCTTCCTTGCGTGCATGTGTGTGTGTGTGTGTGTGTGTGTGTGTGTGTGTGTGTGTGTGTGTCCTCTACAGCATGGACTTATTCATATGAAGGCACGGAAATAAAAAGAAAGAAGAAGAAAAAAGTTTTCCCACAAACTCGCCTCGGTTCAATCATTTACGCGCATGACGCTCAATAATGAGTCACCGAGCGCGCGTGGAGCTTCTCACTGAGCCGCAGCAAACCGAGCTGATCTCATAAAACACTGGACAAATTAAATTGTTTAACGTGGTGGCCGGGGTGAGACTCATGCTATTTACTATCAAGGCTCATCGTTTATTGATTATAGATCTGTGATTATGATGATGATGATGATGATGATTAATATTTTAATTATATTAATATTACTATTATCATCCATTATACAGATATATAATAACTGAGAACTACACGCCCCCGTATGTAAATGAGAGGGATGATGATGATGATGATGATGATGATGATGATGATAGTAGTGAAGTTGTAAAAGACTGTTTGCCTACAGTCAAATTTAGTGTCATTCACTTCTAACGGTCATGTCACTTTATTTATCTTACAAGAAAACAACAATTTGAATAATAACAACAACAATAATAATAATAGTAATAATAATAATAATAATAATAATAACAATCTATTGTTTCACAAGCTCAGACCGGTGTGTCCATGACGACAATAACAGCGGTTCGGTATGCGCGAGCACGTACAGAGAGAGAGAGAGAGAGAGAGAGAGAGAGAGAGAGAGAGAGAGAGAGAGAGAGGAGGAATAAACGGAAAGAATGTCGGTGAATTAAAGTAGCGCTCTCTCTCTCTCTCTCTGTCTCTCTCTCTCTCCGGAAGAAGATGTCATTGTAACTTTGAATAGTCCTCGACAAACTCTGATCCCCTCTCCCTCCTTCCCTCTCTCCCTCCCTCCTTTACTCTAATACTATATCTGCAGATACGCAAACAGATGAGCCCCGGGTTTGTTTCATGTTTTTTTTTTTTTTTTTTTTTTTTTCTCGCACCTACCATCAGGGCGGCGCGCCGAGGGGAGCGACTCAACCGGCCGAGCGTCCGAGCCGGCGGCGGTTATTTCCAGCGACAATAATAAACCAAACACCAAACATCAATCTGAAGTAGAAATATCAACAAAAACATTCCGCACTCACCTGTAATTAATGTCCAAGCTTGTTTTTATAGTAAAAAAAAAATTAATAATAAATAAATAAATACAAAGTCAAAGAATTAAAAGCCCGTGTGGACTCAGGCGCGCGCGCACACTACACTTTGTTTACCGTATTAAGGACAGCCGTCGGGAGAGAGAACGGAAACGGCGCTAGGATTCGGTCGGAACGGACGCGAGCGCGTGGGCTCCTCCAAGCCGTCGTCGCCTCGCGCTACCCTCCCACCTCCTCCACGTCCCCGCTCCGCCGAGAGCAACATGCAAACACATTTCATAGATTTTTGGAGCTTCACGCAAAAACCGAAGTGGACTTTTTTTCCATCCCGGCCAGAGACGCGCAAAGGAAGAACACACACGCGCGCGCACGCGCGCGCGCACAACCGCCTATGCGTCCTTAATAATAATAACAACAACAACGCGTGCACGTGACGCAAGAGAGCACGTTACATTTCTGTAGTATATGCATGTGCACTGTAGGCTAATGAATGAAGTATAGTTATGGCACACACACACACACACAGAGAGAGAGAGAGAGAGAGAGCACGGATAGGTTAGACGGCAGCCCATTGTTGACATTATTCTTGATGGCTGTTGGCTGATGATTTTTTTTGTTCCTCCCTACATGAGCCACATGGATTTTTATAGGCTGCTCTTTAAGACAAACTTTTTTTTTTTGGTTACATTCATGCTTTCCAGGAACTTTGACCTGCATCTTATAATAATATTGTAATAATATCCAATCAGGAAGAAAGGGGGAGGGGTGTGTGTGTGTGTGTGTGTGTGTGTGTGTGTGTGTGTGTGTGTGTGTGTGTGCGTCTACTGCGTGAGAAAGGCGAATCAGACACATTATGACGTGTATATTATAAACTCCAGAGATAATACAGATATTAGGATACTGTTTCAAGATTGGTTGATTATGCTAATACTCACCTGACGTTTGGAGACGTCATGGAATTAAAATGCATGTCACAACAGATATTAAAGGAAAAAAAAGATTCAGATATGTGGCCAGAGGCAAATCTGAAAGTATATAATAATAGTCAAGTACAAAACGTAGTTTAATCTGTATTTATGATCTATTTATATAGCAACACTTATAGCACCTTAGAGGACACATCTGGAGTGTAAATGACAGTGCTGTAAAGTAATGGGTCAGAATAAATCAAATAAGTGCGCGTGCGTGTGCGTGCGTGTGCGTGTGTGTGAGAGAGGGAGAGAGACAGAGAGAGAGAGAGAAATAATTAATCTATATCTAATACATGCCTTTAAAACCCATCTGAACAGTAATGACCCGACACTACTCTGATTGCTTTTATAATTGGTTAATAATGACACAATGATATTGAAACGAATGAGACGCCTCGTTACCGTGAGCCGGTCCGGTTTTCTTTATGTTTTGAGTGTGAACAGGTCCGGGTTTGGGGTCGGTGTCGGTTCGGTATGATTTGTGCTGAAGGTACTTGCAGACCCTGACTCCTGTCTTGTGTCCTGTCCGTCCCTGTCCGCTCCGCTCCGCTCCGTTCCTCCGGCGCTTGTATCCGGCGGACACTGCTGGTCCACTCCACCTCTTGCGAACGTCCTGTCCGTTTGGCAGGCGTCCAACCGAAGCGCGGGGAAGCGACACCGCCAGGGCGGCAGAAAATTTTCCCCTTCGTTTCGGGCTCCTTCCCCAGCGGCAGGCGGGCGGACATTGGTTGGAAAGTGGAGCAGCTCGTCAGGGACGATCAATGAACATCGATCCACGCTGGCCGCGCCGAGGAGGCTTTGGCAACCAAAAAAGAAATAAAGCATGGACTGCATGTTCTTTTCCTCCCAGTCCAGAACTGCACAAACAGAGAAACTCGAAAGTTCTGACCATGACACCCCAACAAACCATCATCTATGACTAATGGAATATATACATATATACTGTGTTTATATATATATATATATATATATATATATATATATATCTATATATATATATATATATATATATATATATATATATATATATATATATATATATATATATATATATGTGTGTGTGTGTGTGTGTGTGTGTGTGTGTATACATATATATATATATATATATATATATATATATATATATATATATATATATATATATATATATATATATATATATGAGAAATACTCCAATTGTGCAGATTTGAAGTGGGGGATCTGACTTTTGGTCTTCAAATATTGTTTATTGTTGTCTTCAAAACAAAATTTCTTTCGATAAAGAGTTTTTTTTTGGTGATTATTACAGTTTAAATGACTTCCCTTCATTTCTCTATTAACCCTTTCAGGCCCGAATTTTTTTTTTTTTTTTTTTGCAGTTAAAAAAAATTATCACTAGTTTTTCCTAATCAAAACGTATGAGGAACACGCCAAACACATTTCTTTCAACAAAACTATAATAACACTAATAAGAACAATAACAACACTAATAATAATAATAATAATACTAATAATAATATTAATAATTCAGTTCATTTACTCTGTAACCGCTGAATCCGAATTAGGGTCACGGGGAGGCTGGCGCCCATCCCAGCCGACTCCAGACAAAGGCAGAGTACACCCTGGACAGCTCGCCAGGCCATCGCAGGGCAGAAACACACTGACGGCTATGCAGCTACTCTTGATGAAAGTCAGCAATGGTTCTTTTACATGAACCTCTCACCATAGACAGTGAGCGACATGGCCCGCCTTTGATAACCCAGTTCGTTGCAATGGGGGGACAGTGACAACCTTCTGGAGAGTGGGACTCGAACCCCCAACCTTAGGATCAGTGACCCAGTTCCCTTTAACATCAGGCCACCACTGCCCACTATAATATTAACAATAATAATAGTAATCATAAAATAATAATAATAATAATAATAATAATAATAGTAATAAAACTCTCACAAATTGGTGAACAACACAATGATGTGTACTCAAGGTCGTCTCACAGCTGACTGAGGCACGTGGGATCAAGCTGTATTGCATCAGGCTACACCACAACAAGTATACAGTAGTAGTTATTAGCATTTTTGAAAGAGAACTATATGGTCCTGCTGGGCATTAAAGGGTTAAATAACCTAACGCTCCCAAATGTAGTCAAATCTGCCAGCCATGAACCATTACATTGGAAAATTTGAATCTGTCAGCACAGTGGCGTAGTGGTTAGAACATCCACCTTACAGCAAGAAGGTCCTGGGTTCGAGTCAGTGGCTCAGCAAGGGATCCATCTGCCTGTTCTCCTCAGACTTACATGGGTTTTCTTCTGGGATTTGTACGGGTTTTATTCTGGTACTCCGTTTTTCTCTCAGTCCAGTGGTTGGTTGTGTTGGCTTTGCTATAGATTGTTGAGCTGTTCAGGATGTAGCCCACTTCTCCCACTTCGCTGAGATAGGCTTCATGCTTACAGAGACCCTAGTAGGATAAAGTAGGCTGTCAAAAAGAATGAAATAATTAATTTTAAATTAATAATCAGAATTCAGAGACCACTAGCAGCCTGTACAACAAGAAAGCTACAAGACATGATAGAAAAGCAATGACTATTACAGCATTATCGACCAGCAAGCTTTCCAATACAACACTCACAAATACATTAACATGGATTCATCTAATCAGGAGGAACAGTAATGTGGTTGTGTGGTTACATTTGGAGAGGCACAATGTCCGTTCAACCACAATGATAAAAGTGGTGGTATATCCATAATGCAACACACTGCCATGTTGTGGAAGTCATGTGGTCAGATGATTCTTCAATGCTTTGTTGTTTGTTGCATAACATCCCTGCCATCAACATTGGAATATTTTTCATTTTTGTATTTCCAAAATATATACTGATATATATAATAAACTTATATAAGTATATATAGTAATATACTTCATCCGAAATAATTTCATGAGTGATTTAATGACCATAAGATGAGCAGCATAATAGGAATAATAAAATTATTAGAGCCAATATACAAAGAATAATAATTACAATCAGTAATACTGCCAAAGTCTTTGTTGTATAAAATTAAGAACAATCCCATATCAATTAGATTGTAGAATATAACAATGGCAAGGTATAAATCACAGTTATTCACCAAAGAATAGAATGTAGATGGACTATTCAGCAATATGCACCAAGACTGAGTTGAATAATTGCTTTACTATATACTATACAGCAACATTAGAAAAGGAAACCAAAACAAGAACTCCTTCTTCTTTTCCTTTCGGCTTTTCCCTTCAGTGGTCGCCACAGCTAATGATCTGCCTCCATCTCACCCTGTCCTCTGCATCTTCTACTCTTACTCCAACGACCTTCATGTCCTCCTTCACCACGTCCATAAATCGTCTCTTTGGTCTTCCTCTAGGCCTTCTGCCTGGTAGTTCCAACCTCAGCATCCTACTACCAATATACTCACTATCCCTCCTCTGTACATGTCCAAACCATCTCAATCTAGCCTCTCTGACTTTGTCTCCAAAACGTCTTACATGTGCTGTCCCTCTGATGTGCTCATTCCTGATCCTATCCATCCTCGTTAATCCCAAAGAGAACCTCAACATTTTCATCTCTGCTACCTCCAGGTCTGCCTCCTGTCTTTTCCCCAGGGCCACTGTTTCTAAACCATACAACATCGCTGGCCTCATCACCGTCTTGTACACTTTTCCTTTTAAAAAAGGAAAAAACCAAAACAAGAACATCGTCGTTTATTTTTATTATTTTATTTAAGTCAAGAATTACCCAAGTTTGCATGATAGATAATAAACAATAATAGAATGAGACAAAGTATAATATGCAGAATCAAGGCCAAGGGGATAACAGCCTCCTGATACTCTGTGTGGAGTTTGCATGTTCTTCCCGAGCTTGCATGGGTTCCTTCTATGTACTCCGGTTTCCTACAACAGTCCAAAAACCTGCACATTAGGCTAATTGGCTATTCTAAATTACCCCCTGGTGTGTGTGTGTGTGTGTGTGTGTGTGTGTGTGTGTGTGTGTGTGTGTGTGTGTGTATTGCCCTGCAAGTCGTTCAGAGTGTACCCACCGTCACCTAGTGCTGGCTAAGATAGGCACCAGCCTCCTACTACCCTAGTAAGATTAAGTAGTACAGCAAGTGAATGATGATGAGTGAATATGTTCAAATTATAGTCACATTACAAATCAGCTTATCCGATGACAATAATAGAACACTTCCATTATCCGGTGGAATATTAAGAACTAGTTGAGGGTGTTCCACCAATCATAAATGTGAGAAAATTTCAAATGAATAATAACCATGAGTGTATAATGCACGGGAATAATTTGATAGGTGTACCTTGGGAGTAAAAAATCTCATGCTGAGTGGGTAATGCCTGAATCAAAATGATGGACACTCATAGTTTATCATGGTCACTTGAAGCAGTCAATATGGTCATTTACATCCTTAAAATTGCAAAAACAATCCTTGTGAATTTTGTTTAAATTTGTTTCCATGTAGTTTATATCAAAAACTTTGAATGAGTATAAAAGGACACATTGAGTGGATACAGTTTACTTTCATCTTCCATGTCACTAGACTCTGAGTAAGTAGCCTATAAAACCATCCCATTAGCTATACAGCAGTTAGCACTGCTCAGAGCTCACCTTATTGGTTTTTATACTGGTTAAAATCTATAAAAACAAATGATGAAATTCTTAATTCAATTTGTTTTTTTTATGTTTCCATGTAGTATATGGGTCTGACCACAAAACTGGTACATTTTCCAACTACCCAACTTCAAACTTGAATAAATATTTCCATGTGCAAGTTTATTTGTGAATCAACACATCAAAATCTTTAGTACATGCCTGGGAGATAATATCATATCAAAATATGTACAGTACATGTGGTGAACACAGTTTTTGAAATAATTCCAATACTTCCTAGTTTACACCATCTTCAAGATAAATTTTCTGACAAGAGAAAGACCTCATTATTCTCACATCCCGCTGAGCCTCTGCTAAGGTCTCCACAGGTCCAATAACCACAGAAATTGGAGGAGAAGTGCAGGCGCAATGAACCATGGAATTTGCATGTGGGCTGAAAAGTTGGTAAATAATTACCAGATTTGAAACAGGATTGATGATATTCGTAACTTTTCCTGTCCCTGTTATGATGTATCCTCTGCTCCCACTGATTGCTGATGGATCGGCATTTATTAACTTTAGATAAGAAAAGTTGAACATGTGAAGCGCCATCAATCAGCACAGTGTAACTAATTACACAATTATTATATAAAGCTATTATTAGTGACTAGAAGACTGTTCATTCTGTCCATGTTACTGACTTGACTCGTCAAACTGATAATTTTATGCTGCTGCTTCTCCAAGGAATATTATACTGCATCTACCATGTTTTGATACATATTAGCCTAATACATTAAAAAACAGGAAAAACTATTTTTACCCCCCAGTGCAGCTAACTGGGTTATCAAAGACCGGCCATGTCCCTCACTGTCTATGTTGAGAGGTTCATGTAAAAGAACCATCGCTGTCTTTCGTGAAGAGGAGCTGCATAGCTGTCAGCGTGTCTCTGCCCTGCGATGGTCTGGCAAGCTGTCTAGGGTGTATTCTGCCCTTGCCGAGAGTCGGCTGAGATGGGTGCCAGCCTCGCTGCGACCTTAATTAGAATTAAGCAGTTCAGAAAACGAATGACTGAATGAATGAACTTTTTTCTAAATCTGCAGAAAATGTAAAGGTCAGTGTCATACATTTCACTAACAGTTTCGTGATCAGACCTAGAGACTAAAATTTACCTTAGGTTGGGTTTTGCTGAATTGATGTTTTGCCTACTCATGACATACACCTCACATTTGGGGCATAATTATCTGGAAATGGAAGACCAGTCCGGGTGGCATGGCGGTGTAGCAGTTAGCACTTCTATCTTACAGCAAGAAGGCCCTTGGTTCGAATAGTTGTGTTTTTTCCTGGTCCTCAGGCTTCCTCTTATGGTCCAAATTCATGCATGTTAGGTTAACTGGCTGTTCCAAATTTCCTCTAGGCATGTATGTGAGTGTGATTGCCTGTGTGTGTTGCAATGCAATTGTCTGGTGAGCTATTTATGGTGTACCCCACCTCTGTCCAGTTTCAGCTGAGATAGGCACCAGCCACCCCATAACCCTAATAGCAGTGACATGCATTCAGGGGAGGCAGGAGAGGCAGAGCCTCCCCTGTCAATCTTGAAAAAGAAAAAAGAAATGAATCATAAAATAAAATAAATGTTAATATTTGTCAGCTGGTATGTATTACAAACCCTTTTACCATTCAAATTATTATTTTTTTTTTTAAATAAAGAATTGCAGGATTTCCATTTGACTTGTATAACTTCTCACAAAAATGCACTGGTATGCGATGCGAATTTGGTGTCACTGTCCCTCTATATATTACAGATGAAATGCTTTCAAATACTCTGATTATATACTTTGCCTTTTCGTAATGTGGATAATGTATAAACTGTACAGTATTTCAGTAACGTGTTTAGGCTGCAGATTAATCATAAAACCCAAAAAATGTCCTCGGTGAGGCGACCAGTACCGCTGACTCATGGCAGAGGGCACTAGTGAGGCCATAGATTCTTTCACGGCCTACAATTTTCTTTGTTTGTAATTTATATTTCCTTTACAAACAGCCTTATCAAAATGGAAGATCAGATTTCCAAGCTGAGATTCACAAATCTGGACTTTCAGTCAAAACAAGAGGTAAAAACTAATGGAAGGCCAACACAGTTGGAATAAGCACTTTTGTGTAAACAATGCTGATATGAGATATAAAACACAAGGCATTGTCTGTTGTCAATCAAATGCTGAATAATATTCTCTTTTGAGTTCATTTGGATCTGTAAACGTGACTCTTAAACGAGTCAGGGTCTCACCAGCAGTCAACCTCACCGCACGTCACTGCCTAATATTAGGATTAAGCATTTCAACAAATGAGTGAGTGAGAAGCAGCCTACTCAGATTGGGCCATTTCTGTGTGGTTATATACACTAAATAAAAATATAATGCTACACCTGAAGTTCGTTTAGTGAAGTACACAACACGTTTTTCACATTAACGGTTCCATCCAGAACAATTTTACAAGTCAAGCACTGTTGCATCCAAGTCTCGAGTCGAGCAGCTGGGAGTTTGCTCAAGGGTCTTGCTCAGGGGTCCAAACAGTGACAGAATGTCCTGGCAATCCTAACTACTGAACTAGCACTTCCTGTTCACAGAGAAACAGATTACAAACATCTTTTCCTGTAAGAACATTGGTCTACAATGAGTCTTTGCATTTAACCTGAAGGACGTATTCTGCCTCGAATGAAGTGCATCCGTAATGTATGGATGATTGACACAGACTATAATTTTATTTTCTCTGCACTAGAAATGAATATAAAAACATGTTTACATCAAACTCACTGGTAATGAAGGTCTAAGGTCAAGAGGTTCTTGCATGCTGTCCCTAAATATTTCACAAATACATTTCATAAAATATTATTTTGAACCATATTTACTACATAATTTTTTTTTTTTTGATGTGTTGTTTTATAACCAAATCCTCTTTGGAATGATACTTCATTCTCATTCATTTTCTGAACCGCCTGATCCTAATTAGGGTCACAAGGAAGCTAGCTCCCATCTCAGCCAACTCTCGGTGAGGGCAGAGTACAACCTGGACAACACAAGGAATGATACTTAATACAAAATACTGTATTTGTATTTTGGTCATGTGTCACCAGTGGAGTAGCAACATCTAGCTCATTGTAAACACAGAAGCATCCAATTTGCCAATCACAGCATCAATACTCACCGTCCATTTTATTAGAAAATAAAATACATTCCAAAATATTTTTCTGCATGGCTTTCAAGAGCTGTATTAAATTTTTTATTTTAATATCAAAATGTATTATATTTTGATATACTGTATTTACCTTGTAAGGACAGTGGTGGCCTGGAGGTATAGGGCACTGGATCGCTGATCCTAAAGTTGGGAGTTCGAGTCCCTCTCTCCACAAGATTGTCACTACCCCCCCCCACCAATGCAGCTAACTGGGTTATCAAAGGTCGGCCATGTCTCTCACTGTCTATGGTGAGAGGATCATGTAAAAGAACCATTCCTGACTTTCGTAAAGAGTAGCTACAACGCTGTCAGCGTGTTTCTGTCCCTTGCTAAAGGGTTGTGTCAGGAAGTGCATCCGACATAAAAACCTATGCCAAATCAAATGTGTGAATCAGATGATTCGCTTTGGCGACCCCTGAAAAGGAAAAAAGCCGAAAGGAAAAGAAGTATTTATCTCATAAGGGACATTTTTGCCTGTGAATTTAACCCATCCAAAGTGAACACACACACACACACACACACACACACACACACACACACACACGTACATGTAAACAATGAGCACAAACAAATTTGGAACAGTGGGCTGCTACACACATTGTGGGCACCCGGGGAGCAGCTGGGGTTAGATTAGTTAGGTGCCTTGCTCAAGGGCACTTCAGCTATGAATGTAGAGGAGGGGAAGGTGATGCTCACACCCCCACTGTCACACATCTATTTCATTAATGAATATTACTATTACGACTACTTCTAATATTACTACTACTACTACAGTGGTACCTTGGTTCTCCAATTTAATCCGTTCCAGAAGGCTGTTCGAATTCCGATTTGTTTGAATTCCAAATCTGCTTTTCCCATTACAAATAATGTAAACGGTTTTAATCCGTTCCAAGATACTACAAAACTACCTATTTTAAACATAATGTTATTTCATAATGTCGTTTATATATCAAATAGTATATTTTTACCCCCCCCAGACTCGACTTGCTTTAACGTGGAACCCTTCAGGATTCGAGCTCGGGTCTTTTTTCACCAAATCATCGTAGATTTCACGAGCTTTGCAGCAGATCACATCCTCGCTGACGCTATCTCCTGCTAACTGCTGCTCGTTTAGGTATAGGAGCAGCAGTGATAACCGTCGAGCCTTTCGCCACATCACTGGCTTTAACACTCTCTTTGTTCTTCAGGATCGTAATCGTGCATATCGTTGATTTAGCCATGCCGTATTCCTTAGCAAGATCAGTACCACGCACGCCTGATTCATGCTTAGCTATCAGCTCTTTCATAAACGCAACAGTTTTCCGCACAACTGACCTTTTCTCAGTAGCTTTCTTTGGAACCATGTTTATTAGCTAATCTAATCGAGTAAACAAAAAAACACGGTATACTGTACTTTGTAGAACAGGAGCAAGCACATTCACACGCACACAGTGGTCAAGTAGAGTCAAAACAGACCGATTTCCAGAAGTCGTGCACTTTTCCTCACTCTCGGTCTCGTTTTTTCTCGTGCATTTTTTTGAGTTCGACTTCCGAATTTTGTTCGACTTCCAAGACAAAAAAAAATCCCGAATTTTTTGTTCGAATTCCGATTTGTTCAGCCTCCAAAGCGTTCGAGAACCGAGGTACCACTGTACTACTACCACTACTACTACTACTACTACTACTACTACTAATAATAATAATAATAATAATAACAAACATACATAATAATAACAAACAATAGCAACCAATCAGCTGTTTGTGAGCTCATTCATACGAGGGGATACTGAGCGCTTTCCCTCCAAGTGTGTTAGACCACCTCCAAATATGCATGACGCCACAGTTTGAAAAGAGGCGGGTGGCTAGCAGTGCATGTCACAGAGGGGGCGTGTCCATGCTTTCACCCCTCCCTGGTCAGTGGTGGTCATGTGATAGGGAAGGTAATATCTGATGCGTGGTAATTGGATACGATGAAAATTAGGGACAAAATTGGGAATATTTAAAAAAAATTGATTGTATGACTGAGCAAGTTACTGAATGTGACAACACTGAAGGTTCACAGTGATACAGTCAGGCTTAAGTTGCTCCCCAACACTAACATGTACACAATACTATAACTATCGGGTTGATTAATTTTGGATTGCAGCCAAAAAAATTTTAGCTTTCCTCTGGGATTGGTACAGAGATTGATCTATTTATAGTATCTACCATAAAGAGCACAAATGTGAGGCGCTCTACCGAATGTGGGCGCTTGTCGCAAGTGACGTATGGTGCTTGTGAGACAAAGTGAAGCTTATTCGGACTTCCGATCTTTCAAGTGAGCAAGTGCGCGTTGAATATTTGTTTAGTACTCAACCTCCACTTGCTCACTTGAAAGATCGGAAGTCCGGATAAGCCGCGCTTTGTCACACAAGCACCATACGTCTCTTGCGACAAGTGCCTACATTCACTAGAGCGTCTCACAAATGTGGATCTCTGTCTGTCTGTCTGTCTTCCTTTCGGCTTTTTCCCTTTTACTCGGGAGTCGCCACAGCGAATCATCTGATTCGCACGTTTGATTTGGCAGAGGTTTTTACGGTGGATGCCCTTCCTGTCACAACCCTTTTAGCAAGGGACAGAAACACGCTGACGACTTTGCAGCTACTCTTTACGAATGTCAGCAATGGTTCTTTTACATGAACCTCTCACCATAGACAGTGAGAGACATGGCCCGCCTTTGATAACCCAGTTAGCCGCACTGGGGGGGACAAATGTGGATCTCTCACCCCTGGAAAACAGTAAAAATGGCAATTTCCTCAAGTTGCATTCAAAGAAACCCAGTTAGCTGCACTGGGGGCACAGCAGTGACAAATCTGTGATTGAACCCCCCAACTTTTGGATCGGTAAGCCAGCACCCTACTACCAGACCACCACTGAACCAAGGTTCATTTATTTATTTATTTATTCCAAACCCACCTTGAGTATCATTGCCAGGAAGCTTAATTTTTATTTTTTTTCACACTATACAACAAGGGTGGGCAAACTTTTTGACTTGCGGGCCACAATGGGTTCTAAAATTTGACAGAGAGTCTGGACCAGGAGAATTTGGATAGTGTTTGGGCCAGATATACTAAAGCATTGTGTGTAGTTTGAAAACGTACAAATGTACAATCCGATTTATTAACAGTGTACACTGAGGATTGTATCTTTCAAATGTGCAAAATAGCCTCATCCAGGTAGTATGTTTGTCTCAGTGAATATGCAGAATGTGGTGTTTACAGAGTATTTGGCACAATACTGGGAGAAGAAAATGTAAATAGATTAAAATAGCACACACACTGTGATCGATCAAACCTGAAGATTGCGTCCGTTTCAATCAAAGGCGCAAAGTTAAAGAAATCAAAATGTATTGAAAAAAGATGAATGATATCACGTTCAACATTCAAAACATTTTATTACCCAACAAAATACTCAATCTCGATCATTTCGGCTCTGCTCATCTCCTGTTCTGCTGCTTCGTGTAAATACAATTAATTAAAGGACGCAACTTTAAACTTTCCATATGCATTTTTTTCGTAACACAGCAAAAAAGAAAAGCTCACCAATTTCCTGGGAACAGGGTTGTTCTCTCTTTTTTTCCAGTGCAAGAAAGTCTGGAGTGAGTTTTGTTGTGGCAATTCTCAGGATACATCTGAGGTGTTGGTCAGTTAACCCGCATCTGTGGTGGGCTCAAATGGCAACGGAAAAATATAAGTGAAATAAAGAGTAATACACTACACTCCAACAAGGGGGCAGTGGTGGTCTAGTGGTATAGGGCGCTGGATCGCTGATCCAAAGGTTGGGGGTTCGAGTCCCACTCTCCACAAGGTTGTCACTGTGTCCCCCAGTGCAGCTAACTGGGTTATCAAAGGCGGGCCATGTCTCTCACTGTCTATGGTGAGAGGTTCATGTAAAAGAACCATTGCTGACTTTCGTAAAGAGTAGCTGCAAAGTCGTCAGCGTGTTTCTGTCCCTTGCTAAAAGGGTTGTGACAGGAAGGGCAGCCGACGTAAAAACCTCTGCCAAATCAAACATGCGAATCAAATGATTCGCTGTGGCGACTCCCGAGTAAAAGGGAAAAAGCCGAAAGGAAGACAGACAGACACTACACTCCAACAAAGGTCCACCAATTGCCAGTGTGCCATCTATTGGGGAATCATGGGCATTGCAGGGACAAGATAGAATGAGCTGTAGTTCGCCCAAGTCTGCTATAGAACATCAAAATCTGCATATTATAATAATCTGGTAAATATTTGCTCCAGCAACAACTACATGGACCCTGGTGCATCTTACAACAATATATCAAACCATCATCTGACCTCATGGCCGTCACAAGATGGTTGAGTATGCCATTATAGATGCACCACAATGTTTAACACTGGGGAAACAAACTGGGTTATCAAAGGCCGGCCGTGTGTCTCACTGTCTGTGGTCAGAGGTTCTTGTAAAAAAAAAAAAAAAAAACATTGCTGACTTTCGTCTAGAGCAGCTGTATAGCCGTCAGTGTGTTTCAGTCTTGCGATGGCCTGGCGAGCTGTCCACAGTGTACTCTGCTCTCTCCCAGAGTGAGCAGAGACGGTCACTAGCCTCTCTAAGACCCTATGGTTAGGCGGTTCAGAAAATGCTGATGAAGAAAGGAGTATTAAGGGGTATTAAGAGCAAGTCAGAGTGCAAAGTACCTCTGCCTAGAACAGTGGTTCCTAACCTGGGTTCGATCGAATCCTAGGGGTTCGGTGAGTCAGTCTCAGGGGTTCGGTGGAGGTCAAGACACACACCCGACTCATATTCATGACGACACGCCCTGCTTGGCCATCACTGGCTGCAGGTGATCACGCTACATTGCTTGGCCAATCTGTGCTGCAGGAAATTTGGTGTGCTCAGTCGTCGAATTGTGACTGTTGTGATGGTACGTCGTGTGATTTCTTTCTTAATGTGTGAATCCATACTATGTTGAGTAAAAAAAGAAAGTGGTCGGACGAACATGTACAACATGGATTCACATATATAACGGAACGTGATATTAGTCGGCGTCCTATCTGCATGATTTGCAAAGTAGGATCAACCCTGTGCTGACTGACGTATACGTAAATGTATATGTACATATAATATCAATAAATACATATTCAATACTATAAATGCTTATAATAATGATTAAAAATTCAAAAATAATGCATAAGATGTAAATAAAACAAATACACACACATACAGACGCACGCGCGCACGCACTCAGATGCGCACCTCACATAAAAATGTAAGTAGTTGTGATGGGTGGAGTTCATGCATTCTATTGGTTTTGTTCTTTGAACACAGTGATGTTAATGCACGGTTCATTTTGGTGCCCCAATAAAAACATATACCGATGTCTTGAATTTGAAAAAAAAAAATCATATTTTATTTTTCACTAAAGAAGGGTTCGGTGAATAAGCATATGAAACTGGTGGGGTTCAGTACCGCCCACAAGGTTAAGAACCACTCGCCTAGAAGCATGGAATGTGTACCAAATAGGACTTATATTGGTTTTAATTACTCATGTGTATATTTTACAGTATGTTATATAGTACAGGAGCATAACCAAATTAGCAAAAAAAAAAATAAAAATAATAATAATAATAATAATAATAATAATAATAATAATAATAATAATAACCACTCTTGTTTGAAGGATTTACAAGGGGAATGATATTTGACCCTTCAAGAGAACTCAAGGTCAAATTCAATTCTCATCATCATCATCATCATCATTTTCTGTAACCGCTTGCTTAATCCTGATTTGGGTCACGGGGAGGCTGGTGCCCATCCCAGCCAACTTCGGGTGAGGGCAAAGTACTCCCTGGACAGCTCGCCAGGCCATCGCAGGTCGGAAACACACCGACGACTTTGCAGCTACTCTTTACAAAAGTCAGCAATGGTTCTTTTACATGCCTCACACCATTGACAGTGGGAGACATGGCCGGCCTTTGATAACCCAGTAAGCTGCACTGGAAGGGGGGGGGGGTGCAGTGACAACCTTGTGGAGAGTGGGACTCGAACCCCCAACCTTTGGATCAGCAATCCAGCGCCCAAGACCATTAGACCACTACTGCCCCCAAATTCAATTCTTTCATTGGAAAATACACTCACTATCCGAGTTACAACCACCCGTACTTACGACCACGTCTCGCGGATGCCTATCATGAGTTTCCTGTATATGTCTGGCAGCGCAGCGCGTAAGATAGTTGTGGCAGCGCAGCATCCCAGCATCTCACACTCACAGCATTCTGCCGCTACACTCATTGAGTAGATCCCGTCGCAGTAACATCTCTTTTACAGTACAATTTTACATTCATTTACTGTACACCGTTACCATGGCCCCCAAGACGAAGTCCGATTCTACCAAGAAAGCAAGGAAGGCGCTGTCGTCGGAGACGAAGATGAAAGTGAAAGTGAGATCTCCATCTCTCCCGCTCCACGGTGTCTACAATTTTGAAGGACGAGGACGGCATTAAGGAAGCAGTGAAAGCAGCAGCCGTGATTAAGTCAACTATCATCACAAAACAGCGGGAAGGAGCGACTGCAGAGATGGAAAGGTCGCTGTTCACGTAGGTGGAAGATAATCGGCAAAGAAACGTGAAAGTGATGTCGCGAGCAGTGCAAAGTAAGGCGAGAAGTTTATTTCGCATGTTGAAAGAACATGCAGGTGAAGAATACGCTTCACATGAATTCATAGTACGTGCTGGGTGGTTTCGGTTTCGTTGTGTTAAATATCCGACTTACGACCAATCCGACTTACAACTGGTTGGTCGGAACCGATCTAGGTCGTAACTCGAATAATGATGGTATATATTTCCTATTAGTTTTTCATAACGTGTCTAACAACTTCTTGTTAAGAAGTTATGTAGCAATTCCTCTTGACAGACGCCAGACTGGGCGGTATGGTGGTGTACCGGTTAGTGCGTTCGCTTCACAGCAAGGTCCTGGGTTCGAGTCCTGGATTTGGTGTCTCTGTGTGGAGTTGGCATGTTCTCCTGGTGCTTGTGTGGGTTTCCTCAAGGTACTGTACACTGGTTTCCTCCCGCAATCCAGAGACATGCACATGAGGCTAATTAGCTGCTCCAAACTGACCCTAGGTGTGGAGGCAAGTGTGAATGGTTGGGTGCGTGCATTGCCCAGCGATGTTCTGCCAGGCTGTTCAGGGTGTACCCCACCTTTGCCCCATGTTGGCTGAGATAGGCTTCAACCTGCATGTGATCCTAATAGGAGTAAAACATTCAGAAAATAAGCAAGGTAGTGAGTAAGTGGTTGATTGCCCATATTATAGGCACGAGAGCAGCTGATCAAACCAAGTGTGTGGTGAATAAATTGCCATGTGGCGTGTGATTTGGGTACGAACACATATACAATAAAAAAGAATTATAGTGCAGAATGATGGTGGAAATCATTTAACGTACTGTCAAATGGGTTGTGTATAATTACCTTTCTTCGTTTGAAAATTAATAACCACATCTTAATTACAAAATACTCTTGGTAGGCGAACAAAATAAGGAATCACCGATCTCTATGTTGTGGGCAGGTTATATTACAGATTCTACTAGCAAACATCAGTAAATAACTCAAAATGAGCTTCACATCTCTCCCATGGCCCCCTCCACTCCCACACCTCAGCTGCTGCCTGTGTGAAGGTTTCTCTCTCTCTCTCTCTCTCTCTCTCTCTCTCTCTCTTTTGGAGGGGTGGGAGGCTCTGGATTAGCATCACATGGTCTCTCTCCTAGCAAGCAGACACATGACCCCTGGCACAGCAGAGGATAAAGCCCACTTGAAAGACACCGAAAAGGAGGCGGAGGGGTAAGGAAGGGGTGGATTGTGGAGCAAACGTCCGGTTTCACAGACACTAAGGAATGCTGTCAGTCGGCACAGGAATGCAGAGGACTCATTTTCCCCTGAGGACCCAAAACTCCCCCCACCCACTCCCACCCCCCAATTCCTCCATCTACACATCCAAGATGAAACACACTCCCTCTCGCTGTCTGTCTCACCACCTGGAGAGCTGCACACCTCTGTGTTTTACCAAAACCAACATGAAATGCTATCTATCTATCTATGTATGTATATATATATATATATATATATATATACACACACACACACACATACCATATAGAAACATATACTGTACCATCCAATTTAATAGGAATTGGCATGAGTGTGAAAATCCATGTCATTGTTTCCCCCATTATTTTGAATTAAAATTCTTTCTGGTGGAACCTTTTGCAGGAGGTGGAGAAGAGAAAGCTCTGACTGTTTGACGGATCACTGATCTGACTGTGTGCGAAGTGTTAGGCTAGTTCCACCTCCATTTGCAGTGTGATGTGGTTTAGCTGTCACATCAGGCCGTGTACAGACTTTTCACCAATGAGGAAAGTTCTTGCAGGGTTAAAATCCACAATAAGGGCACAATAAAACATCTCAGCAAAAAGAAAAAAGCAGCAGCAGCAGCAGTTCATCTCAACATAAAAGGATGTATGATCACTTCTGGCACCTAATTTCTTCTGGAGATAAACTTGTCACCTTATAGCACCAGGAATTCCCTGGTTTCTACCCATGTGTGACTCAAATCCGAAACTGTATACAGGTGCATGCCCACCGGGAAGAAAAAAAAAAAAATTGGCCGTGCTAGATTGGTCCAAAGAATGATTATATGTACAGTGGTACCTCACCTTATGAAATTAATCCATTCCAGAGCCTTTTTCATAACCTGGATTTTTCGTAAATTGAACCGCATTTTACATGTAAAACACGTGATTCATTACAAGGCCCCCCATACTACCCTCTAAACCCTTAAAAAAATTATAAAAGTATACCATTTAAGACCTTCTTCTGCTGCAATATCGTACCGAGGGTAGACGGGTTTGGCCATTTTCCTTTGCCATATCACTCGAGCCCGTTTCTTCTCACTCGCACCGGAAATCACATACAAGTGTGTGTGAGTGCGCATGCGTGTGTGTGTGCGCGCTCATGTGTTGCCCATGTCTTCTCAGCAGAGTTATAATCTTACAAATGTTTCTAGAAGGTTAAAAGCCTGAGTCAAGAAATAAAGCATGAAACAACAGTAACTCTGTCCTTTACACGAAAAGCATTATGGTGGATGCAGCTCCATAATAGCCAATGGGAGGGAGCTGCATCATTCCTCCTAGCCAATGGGAGGCCATCGCGGCGGGATGTTGGGAGATAGCCGATAAGAGGGAGCTGTGTTATCCCTCCTAGCCAATGGGAGGCCAGCGGGGCAGGATGTTGGGAGATAGGCAATGGGAGATAGCTGCGTCATCCCTCCTAGCCAATGTGAGGCCAGCGGTGCGGGATGTTTGAACGTCATTGATTGGAGAGCAGCTCATGCATTGTTTAAATGTTTGAATGGCGCGTTTGAATTTTTAAGATGGCACTTTCGTAACGTGAACTTGTTTCGTATCCAGAGACAAAAATTTTAGGAAAATGCATTTCGTAACCTGAATTTTTCATTTGGTGATACTTTCGTAAAGTGAGGTACCACTGTATTTTGCATGCATACTGCCCAGCAATGGACTAATATTCCATCCAGAGGGTATTATATTCGTGCTGTTCCCAGGACAGTCTGGATACACCAAATGCTGACCAGGATGAAGTAGTTCCTGATGATGAATGCACAAATTAACAAAACAATGAACCGAATCCTGGAAGTCTGAGGCAACAAGCAAGAAACTGTGGCATTTTGTTTCTGGAGGGAAATAGATCTATAAAGTCTGTTAATTATTGAGTAGGAGCCTACTGGAATTTAGTCACAGTGTTTCACAGTGTTGTCATTGACAAATAAGGAAATGACTAGCTCATTAAAAATAGCTGATGCTTGCGACAGTATGTCCAAACATCATACCACCTCGGTCAAGAAAAGTTGGAAAAAAACTTCCGAGTTTGGTATGTCACATCTGTCAAATTCACCCCACTTTTTTACTTTAATAAATGGAATGCAGGTGTATGCGCACCAGGAAGCAAGCATATAGTTTTATCTCTTGTAAAGTGAGACATCCTGATGAGTTGTTGCTGTGTAGTGGCACAGTGGGTAGTGTTTCTGCCTCACAACTCCAGGATTCCTTGGTGTATTCGTGAGCTCAGGTTACTGCCTGTATATGTTCTACCTCAGGGTGTACAGACCCCCCCCCCCCCACACACACACACACACCCCACCCCACCCCTAGTTCTCCAGTTTTCTCAAGCTTCCAAATCAAAATGCCTGGAGGTGGTTAAGGTAAGCAAAATTGCCCCAAGGTGTGAATGGGTGTTGTGTCCTGTAGCCTCGGGAGCGTATCTTACCTTGCACCCAGTGTTACAATAATAGAACCTGGATCCACCATGATGACAAACGGCTTTTCAGAATGAATGAAGGAAAATAAGCGCTTAATATCCTGTTTGACTTAGTAGCTTACTCTGATGTTTGGTAACGGCCTTGATACTGGTACCACCATGGTCAATCTAAGATCTAAGATTTTCGATTTGTCTACAAAAGGACCATGACTACCTATGAACGGAGCATAATTTTGACTGGCATGGGTTCTTTGGGCAGTGGTGGACTAGTGGTATTGGACGCTGGATCGCTGATCCTAAGGTTGGGGGTTCGAGTCCCACTCTCCATAAGGTTGTCACTGTCCCCCCCAGTTCAGCTAACTGGGTTATCAAAGCCGGCCATGTCTCTCACTGTCTATGGTGTGAGGCATTTAAAAGAACCATTGCTGACTTTCAACAAGAGTAGCTGCAAAGCCGTCAGTGTGTTTCACTTGCAAGCTGTCCAGGGTGTACTCTGCCCTCGCCCAGAGTCGGCTGGGATGGGCGCCAGCCTCCCCGTGACCCTAATTAGGATTAAGCAGTTACAGAAATGAACTGAATGGGTTCTTTGGGTGATGCTAAAGTCATAGCGAATTGATACATGAGAAGAGGTGGGACCACCGTGGCGTGAGCTTGATCAATCAGAGATGGCCTATGGCAAAAATATAGGTGGAGGGTAAGTGCACTCGCTGGAGAAACAGGCACTTCTGTGATATGTACATTTTCTCCTCCATTAAACTCTATGGCATCATCCAGGAAGTCATGAATGCCTCACAGATGCCTTCATGGTAGCAAGATTTGAATGGTCCAGCACTTAAACTATAGTAATGTTCAACGCAACCAAACTTTCCATGAATGGAAGCCATGTCCTCTTGGTGTTCAAGGTAGCCCCCTAATGCTCAAATATCCTGACCCTTATGGGTAAGTAAAGGCCAGCTAGCTAACAGAAGGCAAAAAATGACTTACAATCATCTAGTCTGTGAGGCAGACGCACAAAGCCTTGAAGGTCATTTATTTGATTTTTGATTTTGATTTACAGGGATCCCTCACTTTCCGCGGTTAATTGGGACCGAGATCCCGCCCCCCCTCCCCTTCCCCGCCACACAACTGACATGACATGTGTATATAACATCAATAAATACATATTCAATGCTATATATACTTATAATAACAATTAAACATTCAAAAATAATGCATAAGATGTAAATAAAATATAAATACACACACATACAGATGTGCACCTCACAGAAATGTAAGTAGTTTTGTTGGGGGAGGGGTTAGGCTTGTTTGTTGTTTTTGTTTGTTTGGAGTTTTTTTTTGCATAATCGGGCTTGTTTTGCGGCATTTTCCTTAATTTCTTCCCTATTTTTTCTTAATGTGCATATTTTTATTTTTCGATGAATATTTTTGAAAAATCCGTGATGCACTGAAGCCCCAGAATCTGAAGCACCAAGTAGCGAGAGATCACTGTACTGTATTAATCACACAAGGGAAATTATTTCCTCTGCATTTAACCCATCCAAAGTGAGCAGACACACTTTATAGCAGTGGGATGCCACACGCATTGTGGGCGCCCGGAGAGCAGTTGGAGGTTGGATGCCTTACTCAAGGGCACTACAGCCATTTATGTGGAGGAAACGAAGGTGCTGCTCACTTCCTCACTGTCACATTCGGGAATCGAACCAGCAACCTTTCGGTCCCTTACCCTTAGGCTACAGCTGCCCCATATCACCAACCGAGAATTAACAAGGTCTATCTGCCATTTCTTCCAAATGCCCGACAGACCTTGTTAATTCTCTGTTGATGATATGGGGAACCTTACACCTGAACTACATTTCATTTCGAAGTAGAACCTGTTCATATTCATAAAGCATTTTCAGGGACTGAACATTACTGTATCATTATCAGTAGACAGTTAGAAACACTGCCATCTCAGTAACCTGGTCCGCGAGCCAGGATTTATTTACAGTGAAGTTGTTCCATGCTGTGCTGAGAGCAGCCTTGTCAGCTGATTAAAGAGCCTCATTGTGGGGCATGAAGCACATGGAACTCGTTGTATAACCGTGACTTCTGGTTTTGGATGTGGTCTGGTGACTACTACAACCACCTCACCAAGGCACGTACGCTGCAGGCTGTCACATATAGAGCGTGATAATGCTGACATTCCTGTCAGTTCTGTAGAAAGAGTTGTGTCAGCAATGCGAGGCCTGTGGTAATGGCTCATTTCTGAAATGATGGCAGCAGGAACAATGAGCTCTGATGGTCGAGGATGAAATTTAGGAGATGTTCTGTAAATTGGAGTGAAAAAGATATTTAGAATTTTCACTGTAGGCTGGACAATGTGGGGAAAAAAAAAAAAAAAACGAAGGGCTGACTCAGGACTTGAGATGACTTGGGACATTGCGGCTCTCCAGCCACGGCGGCTCGTTGTTTTCCAAATTTAGTATTCAGTCTGCAATTTCCACAGGACAATTCACAACAAAACGACTTGTAGATGTCACGGGAGTAAAACTATGCCTGGGGTGCCAATGCGTTCCTAATTAAATTATACTCACAACTATTGTTTTATTTGGATGAATAAAAACTACAGAACTTAAAAACACTGGTTTTGTTGATCGCAGTCCACCAATGTGGCAATATGGCAGTGGTGGTCTAGTGGTATAAGGTGCCGGATCGCTGATCCAAAGGTTGGGGGTTCGAGTCCCACTCTCCACAAGGTTGTCACTGTCCTCCCAGTGCAGCTAACTGGGTTATCAAAGGCCGGCCATGTCTCTCACTGTCTATGGTGCGAGGCATGTAAAAGAACCATTGCTGACTTTCGACAAGAGTAGCTGCAAAGCCGTCAGCGTGTTTCCGCCCTGCGATGGCCTGGCGAGCTGTCCAGGGTGTACTCTGCCCTCGCCCTGAATTGGCTGGGATGGGCACCAGCCTCCCCGCGACCCTAATTAGGATGACGCGGTTACAGAAAATGATGAAGTCCACCAAAACCACATCGGACCATGAAACACATGGAATCGTATTATTTTTGCATTGATCTGTGAATACATTTCATACATCTTGTGAGAAATATCCTTTTCTAGGAATCCCTGCAACATGAACACATTCACTCAGTCACTCACCCAAACATTAGCTTGTTAGCTGGGTCATTTTTGCTGTCTATATTCCTTCATTATTTATCTGTCTATATTCAGACGTGACGTGTATAACTGGCTATTTTTGCGAGATAATCAACTGTAACCTGTATAACCTACAATATCAATATCTATTAAAGAGCAGAGGCATAATCCCAGCTGAGCGAAGAAATGATTGTGTACTCGGGCGTCTCTGATTGCAAACTGTATATATTTGGACTAAATGCTAAACAATCAGAATTCGACGTGTGTGTGTGTGTGTGTGTGTGTGTGTGTGTGTGTGTGTGTGTGTGTGTGTGTGTGTGTACAGTGATCCCTCCTTGCTTCAGTTTCTGCAGCTTCAGTGCATCATGGATTTTTCAAAAATATTCATCAATAATTAAAAAATAAGGAAATTAAGCAAAAATGGGGCAAAAATTAAGGAAAATGCCACAAAACAAAACCAATTATGCAAAAACAACCCCCCCGAAACAAACAAAAACAAAAAACAACCCAAAACCCCCCAACCAAACTACTTACATTTTTACGTGAGGTGCACGCGTCTGTATGTGTGTATATTTATATTTTATTTACATCTTATGCATTATTTTTTAATGTTATTATTATTGTTAATTATATATTGTTATCATTGTTAATGTTATATTATTGTTATTATTAGCATTTATAGAGTTGAATATGTATTTATTGATATTATATACACATATACATGTACGTATACATCAGTCAGGGGGGGGTCGATCCTACTTCGCAGAAATTGGTGGCCGCGCATGGAGGGGGGATTCGGGGGGGTATCGGTCGCCATTAACCGCAGAAAGTGAGGGATCCCCGAATGTACTTCTGTGACTGTTTTAAAAGTTGACTTAATCAGTACGTATTACAAACAACAAGAACAATAACCAAAATGAAATGCGATGAAACTTTGTAATTGGGAGCAAAACGACATCATTAGTTTTAGCACTTACATGGACACACTAGTTGGTGCATCAGTTAGCATGTCTTCCTCACAATCAAAAGATCCTGGGTTCGAGTCCCAGGTTCAGCAAGAGCTATTCGGTTTGCGGTTTGCAGACTCTCCTCGTGCTTGTCTGAGTTTCCTCCAGATACTCAAGTGTCCTCCCACAGTCCATGGACATGTTAGGATAACTGGTTGTTTTAGTGTGTGTGTGTGTGTGTGTGTGTGTGTGTGTGTGTGTGTGTGTTTTGATCCTACAATGATAATAGTGAGCTATTTACTGTGTAGCCCACCTACACCCCCCCCCCCAATCTTCGGAGTTAGGCTTCAGCCTCCCTGTGCCCATTGTGGAATTAAGCTGTTTGGCAGAAAAATGATGAGGTGAGTACTGATTGCATCAGATACCACAATAACAACAGAACCATACACAGGAACCATCATTTTTTGTCGAAAAAAAAACGTGAGAACCAATTTATATATGAATAAATAAGTGCTAAAATTCCCATCTACTCATAATCATAGAAACCCATTTGCTACCACAGCAGCAAACGCAAAACCTCTGTCAGGCTACATCTCTCCAAACATGAAGCTAATTCTTGATGCCATGTTGTGTATTTGTGTAATTCAGTACATTTTATTTCAACAGACTCAATCAGAACAATCAGCTGTTGTGTGATCTGGCTCACTTGAATTTCTGCATGAACACACACACACACACACACACACACACACACACATATACACATACACACACACACAACCACCGACATCTCTTTGTCCAGTTAGTGTGCTCACGCAAAGCCAGGGCTCGTGGGCCTGCTCAGAGGATTTTTTTTTTTTTTGGATAAGCTGTTTCCGGTCTGGTGGATTACAATGTCGACTGACACACACTGATGCAATTCTTTTATTCAATATTTGAGCAACGTGGACCGGAAAGTTAACTTCGTGTTCATTTTGGCCTAATTATTTACATGTAATCATGTGGAACTTGAACGGAATCAGTAGATAAATTGGATAATTACAAGATCAGCGTTGTAATTGCAATAATACACAATCAACACGAGTATAATTCCATCAATCTGATGAGAAAAACAGTAAATAGTCAAGCCTGTCATTTTTGAAATACGTCAACAAATAGTGCAGTCCTCACACAAAGCAGCTGGTCAGAAACTCGTCTTGTTGTGAAGTTACGGCGCCATCTGGTGGACAGTGATTGAATTGTCGCATGTTTTACACGACATGAAGTCAAGACTGTGTATCTTTGAAATATTTATTAGTTTTATCTCTATTAATTTTCGCGACATCATACCAAAATCAGTAGTAATGGTCTACCAGTGTGGATTTCAAATCTATGGAGATTTTATAGACGCGTACATATTTGTATTTTATATATGTTATTATAATATTTTATTTATATATATATATATATATATATATATATATATATATATATATATATATATATATATTTATTTATTTATTTATATTTATAATATATATTTATTATATATATATAGATAGATAGCTAGATAGATAGATAATATATTTTATAAATAAATATATATAAAATTTGTATTACCGTATTCCATTAAAGAAATTGAAAAGTGAATATTCGACAGTTCAATAAATAGCAATCTTACTCTCATCAGTCCACAGAATGTTGCTCCGTTTCTCTTTAGGCGAGTCAATGTGCTCTTTAGTGAATTGGAACTTCTTCAGCTCGTCTTTTTTCCAACACTGGGACTTTGCGGGGCTTCATGCCGACAGCTCGGCCTCAAACAGGCATCTTCTAATTGTAACAGGACTGACAGGTAACTTTAGACCTTCTCTGATCTTCCTGGCGCTGATTGTTGAGTTCTGGCCATTTTGTCTCTTCTTCCATACATTCAGATGGTAGTTTGTTTCGGGTTTTTTTCACTTTCTTCCACGTCTAAAGAATAAAAATACTATCTTTTCCACAGAAAATGTTTCATCTAATTCTGATACTTAAGTTTTTAAACATCACATCACCCTTTTCTCAGGAGCAGCTTCGTTTTGATTGGTCTTCAACTTTCTGTTGTTCCCAAGAGACCTTGTTGTCTTCTGTTATTTGCAGCTCCAGCAGTAGTATGTTTTTTCAGTATGAATATAGATTCAAGTACCGTTCAATATCTTTAATGCGCTTAACAACATCTGGAATAATGGAGGACTCTCATTGGTTACCAGGATCAGAATATACAAGCGTGAAGTCATCACTCTACTCCTTTATGGGTGTCACCTTAGCCCTACAGCAACAGTTGCAGCAGCTACAGCATCTGGACTCTTGGCATTGCATCCTTCTCTGTAGAATCCTAAAGATTCATCTGCGCAACCACATATCAAACCAGAAGGCTGTTTCCTGGGCATCACGATCAGTTACACTCCTCTTCCTTACTTAGATTATGCGGCACAGATAGAAGACGGCAAGCTTCATCTAGACTGCGTACCGCGATGGCACCGAATTGAGACTTTAGAAAATGATCTTGAGACAATCCTAGGCTGTGATGGTGGAATGGGGCCACTTGATGCTTTAGAGCCTTCAAACTGGCGCCATCTGCAGCATGCCAGGAATCGTCCAGCTGCATATGAGCAGACGAACCTATCAAAGGAAACGTCAAGACTTCAAGGTATAAGGAACTATAAAATACCTTCTGAATATATATAGATATTTATGGATGTGGTGAAGGAGGACATGAAGGTAGATGGGGTAAAAGAAGAAGATGCAGAGGATAGGGTGAGATGGAGGCAGATGATTTGCCTATAATAGCACGAATAATGGCAGACTGGATATTTGGATGAGGGGGATACTAGTAATACTAATCATACCAGGATCACACAGAGGCTGGAGCCTGCCTCAACTCTCTGTGTGAAGGACACCTTGAGCATTGCTCCTGGCCTTTTTTCTCTTTGTGCGTTCAATATCATGCTCACTGATCATAATTTGCTTCGTATTATGAGATATATATGCCATCCAAAACCAACAAATTCATTCATTCGCCAATATGGTTTATGCTGTTAGGGCTACGGGCCAACTCTGGATGAAGTCAGAGCCCAACCTGAACAGATCGCCAATCCATTGCATGGTCAACACACTCACATCTAGCGGCAATTTGGAACAGCCGAGCTTGGGATTCAAACCAAGGACCTTCTTCCTGTGGGGTGGATGTGCCAATCATTCTACGTCCATGATACCCTATTTAATTAACAGAAGATATGGTGATGACAATAATTTTACATCACATAGCTGTGGTGCTGGTAACTTCTATACAGCACGCCTTCTTACTTCAGGATCCTTTATTGATCCCCAAAGAAAAAAATTCATATAATACGTCATGAATACTACCGACCTTTTCATGTCATCAAATTATGATCAAGGCATTTGTTATAAGTGGGGCCGGTGGCGTAGTGGTTAGGGTGCTGGGCTCATGATTGGGAGGTTGTGTTCAAATCCCAGTTAGACCCCCACTATGCTAAGACCCCTGGGCAAGGTCTTAACCACAAGTGTGCCTCTGTTCACCCAGCAGTATAAATGGGTACCAGTAAAAATATACTGGGAAGGTAACCTGCAATGGACTAGTGTCCCATCCAGGAGGAGTTGAACTCCTGGTAGCTTCATGCTATGGAAACCAGGGATAAGCACCGGCCTCTATGAGCCACTAGGCTCGGGTGTAAAAAGCACAAAAGGACTTTATCTAACTTACCTTTACCATTTGTTATAAACCTGTCTGCCTCAGCTACTTCCTCCAGTTCTTCCGGGACACACACACACACATCGAGGCATTCCTAGACCAGCTGAGACATAATCCCTCAAACATGTTGTGGTTGACCCTGGGGTCACTTCCTGATCGGACATTCCCGAAACACCACACCAGGGAGGCGCCTGAGCTACAACTTACTCCTCTAACTGCAGAGAAGGAGCGGTTCTGCTCAGAGCTCCTCCCAGATGGTAGAGTTTCTCACCCTATCTCTGAGGGTCCCCGTCACCCTATGATGGACACTCATTTCAGCCACTGGGATACTGAAACAGTCAGAAACAAAGTTCTAAGTTTCTGTCGAGTTTCAGATTGAATCAACCCGAAGGAAACCAAACAATAAATATAAAAGTAGGAAGCCATTTGGGTTGAAGATCAGAACAATCAGCAGATAGCAGACAAAAATCCATTTTCAAATGATTTCTATTTCAAAGTAATTGCTGCATTGATCCAAGAAAAAAAAAACATCACATTTTTAAATATTTTAATAAATTTTTACACATTTAATAAAGTTTTAAGAATCATACAATTTCATTGTTATATTTTCAATACAATGTCTGCACAGAAATGTATTCAAGTTAAAGAATTCAGAAAATGTTGGACCATTTTTTAAACAAAAAATAAGATGGCTACCCAACACCGGCTGACCCTGAGGTGCATAATTGATGAAGCATAACAACATGAACAAAAGAAAAGAATAAAAAACATTGAAAGAGGATTAGGTTTAGTTCTTATAATTTGTTTTAAATCCTGCTCTCCTGCACTCCAGGTACCCCAGGGCCCTGATGATGTACACCCTAGGGTGTTAATGGAACTCACAACTGAATTGTGCCTACCTTTGTATAGCATTTTCAGTCAATCACTTGATAGCAGGTTGTTGCCCACAATGTGGAAGATAGCCAATGTAACTCCAATTTTTGTTCAATTTCTCGAGAATAATAGTATATTTTGCGATGAACAGCATGGCTTCCATAAGGGACGGTCATGTCTTACCAACTTGTCTACCCTAGAGGAATGGACAAGGTTATACGATGAGGGTTTACCTTTTGACACTTTGTATTTAGACTACCATAAAGCTTTCAACTCCGTTCCAGGCACTAGACTGATTTATAAGCTTAATAAGTATGGTACAGTCGGAAAACTTAATTACTGGATTGAAGACTTTCTTAAAGGCAGGAAACAATGTGTGTGTGTGTGTGTGTGTGTGTGTGTGTGTGTGTGTGTGTGTGTGTCAATGGTAGCAAGTCATCTTTATTGAGAGTAATGAGTGAGGTCCCTCAAGGCTCGGTCTTAGGACCTGTCTTATTTTTAGTCTTTGTTAATGATTTGTCTGGTATACTGACAGCAAAAAGTAAAATCTTTGCCGACGATACAAACTGTTTTTATCCAATACTTTCCTTGGTAGACTATGATTGTGTTAAAAATGATTTGGAAAAATTAGATTCATTGTCCAAATAGTGGTTACTTTGCTTTAATAGCAAAAAATGTAAGGTTATGTACTTTGGGGCGAAAAACCCCTGTTATGATTACAACATGAATGGAGAAAAAATTGTAACAGTGTGAGAGGAAAAAGACTTAGGTATATTATTTACAAACAAATTGTCATTTTCAATGCACATTAGCAATGCAGCTGCAAAAGCTAATAGAGTTTTATGACTCATTAAAGGGTCCTTCAATTATATTACCAAAGAGTCTTTTTAGTATTGTATAAAGGCTATGTCAGGCCACACTTAAGAGTATTGTGTTCAGGTATGGTCCCCGTTCTTGCAGAAGGACAGGGACATTTTGGGAAAAGTCCAGAGGAGGGCTACTAAGATGGTCCCTGGGAACTTGGACTAACAACTTTAGAAAATAGACGCATCAGAGGAGATCTCATTGAAGTTTTCAAATTTTTGAATGATTTTGAGAATATTGACAGTAGTGCTTTCTTTGAGATGAGGGAATATAGTGGCCTTAGGGGCCATTCCCATATGATGCAAGTTAAAAGGTCAAAATTGGATGTTAGAAATTACTTTTTTAGTTACCGTACAGTCACCATGTGGAACAGCTTACCACAATATGTTGTCAGTTCCTCAACAGTAAACGACTTTAAAAATAATTATGATTATTATTACAGCATAATGGTTTTTAAGTTGTTATAAGTTTTAAGTTGTTGTTGTTATTAGGCAATGACGTGTGCTTTTATGTACAACTTTGTACAAATTTTATTTACATAATAAAAATGTTTTTAAAAAAAATGTTTACACGTGACCCACAAGCAAGTAAAGAAGAGGAGTGCAATGGTATCTGATAAACTCATCATCATCATCTTTTTTTGCTTATTCCATGTTCGAGTCGCAGGGGCAGCAGCCTAAGCAATGAGGTTCACACGTCCCTCTATTAGCAACTTCCTCCAGCTGTTCCAGGGGGACACCGAGGCGTTCCCAGACAAGCCGAGTGACACAGTCCCTCCAGCGTTTTCTAGGTCGACCCCGGGGTCTCTTCCCGGTCGGACATGCCTGAATCACCATACCGTGGAGTTGTTCGGGAAGCATTCTGACCAGATGCCAGAGCCACCTCATCTAGCCCCTCTCGATGCGGAGGAGCACCGGTTCTACTCCAAGCTCTCCCTGGATAATAGAGCTTCTCACCTTATCTCTAAGGGAGAGCCCCGCCACTCAGCGAAGGAAGCTCATTTCAGCCTGTTGTATCCGCGATCTTGTTCTTTCGGTCACTACCCAAACCTCTTGCCCATAGGTGAGGGTTGGAACGTAGATCAACTGGTAAAATGAGAGCTTCGGCTCAGCTACCTCTTCACCACGACGGACTGGTACAGGCTCCACTTTATAGCAGAGGCTGCAGCGATTGATCTGTCGATCTCCCGCTCCATCCTTCCTGTACTCGTGAACAAGACCCCAAGATACTTAAACTCGTCCACTTGGGGCAGGACCTCATTTCCGACACGGAGGGTTCATTCCACCCTTATCTGACTGAGTCTTATAAACTCCTTTTAAGATTTAAAATATATACTCTGTGGAAACATAAAGTCTAACTTTCACATTCTTACTACAAAAATGGATGGGAATCTTAGAAAAGATATACAAACACACACAATTTTAATTTACTTTTAAACACCTGAGTAACACAGCCATAAGTGACTCAGATTAGTTCATGCTTACCTAAAGTTGGAGAAAGACCCCTGGAACACGGAACGCAAACATGGGGACAATTTATCTCAGACAATCGACCAAACTACATAGTTTTAAAAGTTGAAATTAAAAAAAAAAAACAGTTTCATTGTGCAATCAGAGAATTAGTCTGAGTGTTTAAATAGTTTATTAAATAATTAATATAAATTAATAATTAATATTAATAAATTAATAAATTAATATTAATAAGTTTGCTGTAACTGTGTTTTTTTTCCGGTAATGGAATCCAAGTACTGTAGTCAAAACATAAGGTTACTTTTAGACACTTGTGTATCACTTCGATAATAAATTTGCAAATAAAGACAAGAACATATATCATCTGCATTGTGCCAAAAGTTCCTTCAGGTAAAGGTTAAAGGTGTTAATACAGCCATGACTTCAATTATAAGAAATAGATTACTGTCCCGGCTTAGCTCACGACATGTTCCAACCTCAGTGTGGCATACGTGTGGACACCTGATACAGGAGATCATTTTGTTCTCTGAAACAAGTCAATAGAAAATACTTGATAAAGTAAACAATCATTTTCAAAGTTCTAACCCTAAAGGCTGTCTTTCAGTTAAAGCCACCCTCATCGACTGTATGGACATTACAGGAGGGACAAATTTATCAAATGTGTGCCAACTAACCCCAGTCTCCCCATAGCTGGGTCACTCGTCTTAGCAATATTTCATCTAAAGTCAGTGATTTATCCTCATACAGTTATATACAGTATATATATATACAGTATATATATATATATATATATATATATATATATATATATATATATATATATACACACACTCACTATCCGAGTTACGACCACGTCTAGCAGATGCCTATTATGCTATTATGAGTTTCCTCTATAATCTGGCAGCGCAGCGCGTAAGATAGATGTGGCAGCACAGCATCCCAGCATCTCACACTCACAGCATTCTAGCACTACACTCGGTGACTAGACACCGTCGCAGTAACATCTCTTTTACAGTACAATTTTACATTCATTTAATGTACACCATTACCATGGCCCCCAAGAGGAAGTCCGATTCATCAGATGGCAATTCTACCAAGAAAGCAAGGATGGCACTGTCGTTAGAGACGAAGATGAAAGTGAAAGTGTGAAAGTGAAAGTGAAAGAAAGTCTCCATCTCTCCCACTCCACGGTGTCTACACTTTTGAAGGACAAGGACCGCATTAAGGAAGCAGTGAAAGCAGCCGCCCCAATTAAGTCAACTATCATCACAGAACAGCGTGAAGGAGCGATTGCAGAGATGGAAAAGTTGCTGTACCCGCAGTTGGAAGATAATAGGCAAAGAAATGTGAAAGTGATGTTGCAAGCAGTGCAGAGTAAGGCTACACGTTTATTTCACATGTTGAAAGAACGTGCAGAAGAATACGCCTCACATGAATTCATAGTAAGTGCTGGATGGGTTCAGTTTCATTGTGTTAAATATCCGATTTACGACCAATCTGACTTACGACTGGTTGAACGGAACCGATCTAGGCCATAACTCGGATAGTGACTGTATAATGTTTTTATATATTTATATGTGTAATCTCTGAATGATTTTTACAGCTGATAAATTTTCCACCCAATGATAGCACAAGCAGCCATTGTGATAAACATAGCCAATGAAGTGATACCGCTCGCACTTCATTTGCCAAAATGTGATGAGAATTTAAGATAAGTGACGTCGTACACAGAGTCTTTGCTCCTTGCAGCGACATGCCATATTCGACTTGATAAGTGCCCAGGGCGCTTAAAAAATTGCAGTGTGTGGGCGCTTATAACAATGTTACCAGTGGAGTGGAAATGCAAGTGCTTATTACCATCAAGGTTGAAAACATGAACAATAACAGAACAATAAAAGAGTTTTACTGGTATTTGTCATTCATTTTGTGGTATCAACCAAACTTCTTACATAAAAGTTGAAAATAAACAGAAAACAGCATAAATTAAAAAAAAAAAATTCCTTCCCATACTTTTCCAGTGCTGTTCCTTTAAACATTTCCCCAAGTAAAATGAGCCAATCAACACAAATGTCAACTTTAGCACAGGACACATTGGACCAATCAACAGGAACATACAGTAAATAAAAGCACATGGCCAGGAACATCTTTAAATGTATGAAGTTAGTGAGCAAGAGAATCTGGTGAAAAATACTCCTCATCACTTTCTGATAGGTCCATATCTGGCTCATCGCTCCACTTATTCAGAGCATCCCATAATTTTACTGTAGCAGTTTTTAATGGTTCATCGGTTGTTGGACATTTACCAAGAGAACACAGAAAAATATTTTCCTGTTTTTTAAAGCACGGCAGAACAATCAAATGTGTTGTTACTGATGAACATTATAGACATTCCCCAGTGGCAGGGAGTCTTGAAATACCGTGTAAGCTCACTTTTACAGGCAGTGAACACCTCGTTTTACCGTTACAGAGACTGATCGAATTGGTAAGTTTGATCTACCATTTTGCTCCTAGTACACATGGGCGGTTATTAGATGTAAGATAAAAAAAAACATTGGGGGAGAGGGGGGTTATTGGAGCAGAGCACTTATTACGTCGAATACGGTAACTTTCATTGTGATCATTTCACTTAGAACCACAATCTGAACCACAGAAGCAACAGGAGACATATTTATCCTCTGCGGTGCTGCATTAAGAATTCTGCCATACTGATGCGGTCCAAATATAGAATATATACTGTACATGTGTTTGTAGTGTATCCTGTTTTGAATGATTTCAAAATGTAATCTGTTAACTGCAATCTCAGCTTTCTTTAGATAACAATAAAAAAAAAGGTATCAGTAACCTGATTTATGCGAGGGGGGGCGCTGTACTGTAATCGAATACAGTTACCTTTTATGTATCCAGGTTACATATTGCTGGTACAAGTAATCCGTTACACCCCAAACCTTTCTAATCAGCACCAGAAAAGTGCTAGAATTCACAAGCATGTCCCTACAGTTAATAATTGCAGTCTTAAATGGAACGCGGACCCATTTATTCTGATAAACAGTCACGCTACAGCATTAACCGCGTTTTATACTGTTTAGATCGAAGAAAAATGCTGAAATGTAAACTTCACATTTCACTGTTCTATACAGATCATTCGTAGTCATCATTTATTACCATTACAGTAGCAGTAGCGTATCTCATGCCTTAAACCTGAGATGCTGAATCAAGAACGCACATACACACACATGAACGGATTACCATTCATACAGTGATTTGTGTTCAGGTTTAAAAGTGAAAGTCATTTTTAGTTCTAAACTAAAGCAGATGAACAGAATGAACAGAAAAGTCAGACACAGTATGAAAGAGATTGACAGGAATTGCCGTCTGTCTACCAGTGAAGCACTTGTGGCTCGACCGGCAGCGATGTCTCGGTTCACTGATGCACTGACATGTACTATAGTGTGAACGATACCATTAAATCCACTGCTCTAATCTGATACAGTAATGATGTCACAGACTCAGTCATGAATAGATACACACACACACACACACACACACACAGACAGACACACAGTTTCTAAGTAAATGAAACCTCAGCAGGCGTGCGATGATTATCACCACCACGTTTAGGAGTCTTTCCCCTTTATGATCAGTGGACCCACGTTGTCTCCGGTCATCTTGTTGTGTTTGGTGTGAGAGCCGTCGCAAAAGGGAAACTGTTACACAACAACACAACAGACACTTTTGTTTAAAAGTATAGTGACTGACTGCTGAAAAATATATTTTACACATTTTATTTAACATAAATCAATTTTTAACAGTGGTGTGGTGGTGAAAGTGCTGGACTCATTATTGAAAGGTTCGACTCACTGTTACGATGCGCGCACACACACACACACACACACACACACACACACACACACACACACACACACCCCCCTGTGGTAAGGATTACCCAGCGGTATCAATGTGTTTTGATTAAAATACTGGGAAGGTAAACTCCAATGAACGAGCCAGGAAGAATTGAACTCCTCACATTACGGAACCCAGGAAAAGCTCCAGCTCTGATGAGTCAGCAGCATCGGGTCTAAAAAGCCAAATCTTACTACGACTACTACTACTAATAATAATAATAATAAAATGATAATAATACTAATTTAAAAGGAAGAATGTGCATGTAAGTAGATGAAGATACTTAAATTATATTGTGCTACCGACTTATTTTTTTAATATTTTGAATAATTATACACGATGGAATTACAACCGTATTTTCATCAAGATGTTATTACAGTAAACATCAGACAAAATTTACACAAACAAGATGTTAGCTTTGACAGTACAGAGATCTCTCGTCACTTCTGCGGCTTCAGTGCATGAATTTTTAATATTCATTGAATAGTTGGAAAGTTAAGGAAAATGCCACAAAAACAAGGCCAATTATGCAAAAAAAAAAACAACAACAAACAAACAAAAACAAAAAAACAACCCAAAACCTCCCATCAAAACTACTTACATATTTATGTGAGGTGTGCATCTGAGTGTGTGCGTGCACGTCTGTATGCGTGTGCACTTATACTTTATTTACATCTTGTGCATTATTTTTGAATGTTTAATTGTCATTATACGCAATTATAGCGTTGAATATGTATTTATTGATATTATAGACATATATACATGTACGGAAATGTCACTCAGGGAAGTCGATCCTACTTCGCGGAAATCGGCGGTCGTGGGGGATTTCGGTGCCTTTTAACCGCGGATCCCTGTATTAATAACTTTACGCATAAAATATTTACTAATGTAGTGGAGGAGCTTCATGTTAAATGTTTATCATAATGATTTGATTCCTTAAATGCATAGATTATTATAATGCACTGTAATACACAGAATGGCCCCCCCGACCACCTCTACACACACACACACACACACACACACACACACACACATATACATACACACACACACAGACACACACACAATCTGCACTTATCACCCACCTTTTTGGACCTCCAGCAGCGGCAGTAGACAGCTTTCTTGTTGATGTCCTCAATATCGAAGCTGTGTACCACCTTGCTACTCTCCTTGTTGATCTCCAGGTTCACCATCCCTGTGGAGTCACTCTGGCTGCTGAAATACCTGGTAAGCAGGTACGTTCCTGCTGCCGCAGCCACTGCAACAGGAATCGCGATGGTCAAGTGATCTGAAAGTGTACACAGCCGGGATGCTTCTCATGTCCACATAGCAAGTACATGGATTGTGTGTTGATATGAAATGTATGAACAGAAAAAGGTCCAGCTTCCTCAGAGAGGGACACTGAGTCAGTATTTGGTAATGTGATGCTTCAAGAAAAATATATTTAGTACGCTTCAAAACGAGACGACTATAGCAGGAAAATGGACTGAGTTACATCACTTGGTACGTCGCTAATCAGGAAATACTGCTTTTGGGGAAAACAGCAATCACAGTTACAGAACCAGTTTCTGAATGTTTGCATTTGAAACTCTCCAACATCGATACGGCAAACGAATCCGCCGCTCGACCAATCAATACGATTGTACTAATATCTTCCCAGCAACAGATGAATTCTATTTGCACCGACTCAGGCCTGTTTTCTGTCTTCTCATTGGTTTACCACTGTATGAATGAGGAATTCTGGGATTCTATGAGTAGGTGGAGTATTCTGGTAGTGAATATAAATAACCAGGAAATACTGTGAACCATCACAAACGTGATTTCAAAATCTGAAAAATAACTGGCCTTGGACCCATTTCATAAACATGCGAGTGTGGACAGACTGTGTTTATAGATATTTGTACATGGACATATCAAAGATTATACTTTGAATGATGTATTATTGGAGATATCACATTTTCATCCAGGTAAAACATTTTCACCTGACTTTTGCTCTTATTTAAAAAAAAAAACACGATCATGCAATTATTCTGGTGCTGGTCACACATGTTAACCTTCAAGCGACCATGTGGGGTCATCGTATATGACACCGGGCATATACATTCAGGCGCTATTTTTATAATTTTACGCGGAAAAAAGTTTCCTACCAAGAATTTGTCAATCTATTTGTCCTGCATTTGTTGATAGAATTTTGTAAGGATCAGCCAATCCGTGTGACGAGTATAATCCAAACTTGTGCGGGTCGCTTCTGACCCCAGGGAGATCTATCAGATTTTTGATATTATAGCTTCAGATGGTACTTACTGTATTGATGGTTCTTCATTTTATCAGTTACATGTTTCAGATATAAATAATAATTATATGGCTGAATTATTACCATATCTAAATTATCCTACCACATTGGAATACATATTATATACAAAGTAACGTTACTTTTTATAATTGTTTTTATTTGTGATGCAAAAAAAAAAAATGCAAAGAAATAAAAGGTAACCTGCATATTACAAGATGCAACAGACAAAGGTTGTGTAAATAAATGTAATATTGTTCTATCATTGTGTGGTTTTGCTTTTTTGTACAAGATATATCAAATTCCATCTTATTGCATAAGATGATGGACAAATATATTAGAGACAGAAATAAATATGAAGAACCCGAAAACAATCATTTATATAGAAATATTCTTATATAAAGTTAATGGGGTCACAAATGACCCCACTTGATTATATTAGTCGCTGACATAGCTTGGTCGCTTGAGGGTTAAAACACCTTCCAGGGAAAACAGAGTAACTTTGACGTCCTTCTCCCCCCAACACAGTGGATTTTGTGGTTACTGTAGTCTGGCATGTCAGGGCAGAAAACTGGTGATCCAGATAAATAAGATACTAAAGGTGCACTCACACTATATCAATTATAATCCCAAAACATCAGAAATGACAACCGGAGTAACACTGGTACACATCGATGAACAGCCGGTGCACATCGGTAGTGAATGATGTAACAGTAGTAAATTTGGTGTGTGTGTGTGTGTGTGTGTGTGTGTGTGTGTGTGTGTGTCTGGGGGTGGGGTGGTCAGATCAGGAGACTGGGAGGAATAACATTAGATGAAAGATCAAAATAATATCAATATACATAAGAGATTAATTGATAGATATTTGAATACCACCGGAGTATGATCAGCTCAAACTGAATAATCAGAATCGTGAGCACACCCATTTACGCTTGAAAACTTCAGCTAACAACCAATTATACGTGATGTCACAGGAGAGAAACACTGCTGGTAATTTCTATTACAAAAAGTTTACAAAAATCATGACATAAAATAACATCAAGGAAGGGCTCTGCAAGATCACAATAAAGGGGCAGCCACAGCCTAATGGTTTGAGAAGCAGCTTTGGGACTGAAAAATCGTTAGTTCGATTCCCAGACCAGCGGGAAAAATGTATGGCAGTGGGGGGAGTGAATATAAATTACTAAAGTGCCCTTGAGCAAGGCCCCCAACTCCCAACTGCTCTCCGGGTGCCTCCAAGTGTGTGTGCTCACTGTTTATATAGAACGTGTTTTGTGTGTTCACATTGGATGGGTTAAATACAGAGGAAGTAAATTCCCATAAGGGCATGACACTGGGGAACATGCTTTTCTGGAATAGTGTACGAGAATTAAGTGTAATCGCACCTCTCCTCCACTAGTTCGCAGTGGCGCTCTCATTGTTTTTTCACACGAGTAAATGATATGAAGTGCAGTAAACAACCCCTGAGGATACACCCCGGAAAATTTTCCAACAGGAACGAAGAGAAAGGTGGAGAGAGACGGAGATATTAAGACATAAATAAGTTGAATGAATTTAAATAATTATGTATTTTTTAAATTTCAGGCACATTGGTACACTTTAAATCTTTTCTATTAAAGATTAAAAAACGTTAATGAAGTTTTTCTTTATTGTAAGTTGAACTATATTTCTTTCCATTTTTGTTTTTAATGTTAATAAAGATATATTGTTGTGCAGAGGTGTACTGATAACAATTTTATAGACAATACTATTTATAGTCGCTCGTGGAGCGGTGGGGAGCGTGAAATGTTTTTTTATTCCTGGGGAGGGCGCTATCGAAAGTAGTGTAATTGAGAAGCACTGCTGTACTGTATGTACACTGAAGTACAGTCGGCCCCCAACTTACGAAATTAATCCGTTCCAGAGCCATTTTCGTATTGTGGGGATTTCATAAGTAGGGGTCACATTTTACTTGTTAAACGCCTAATTCGTTCTAAGGCTCCAGTCTTTGGACTGGATAAGCCCCATAAACCCTTTAAAAATGATAAAAGTACACACCAATTTTGCATGAAATATGTGTTAAAAGTAAAAGAAAACTATTTATTAAATCATTTAAAGATGGGCAGTGGTGGTCTAGTGGTATAGGGTGCTGGACCGCTGATCCAAAGGTTAGGGGTTCGAGTCCCACTCTCCACAAGGTTGTCACTGTTTCCCCCCAGTGCAGCTAACTGGGTTATCAAAGGCCGGCCATGTCTCTATGGTGAGAGGTTCATGTAAAAGAACCATTACTGATTTTCGACAAGAGTAGGCTGCAAAGCCGTCGGCGTGTTTCCGCCCTGTGATAGCCTGGCGAGCTGTCCAGGGTGTACTCTGCCCTCACCTGAAGTTGGCTGGGATGGGTGCCAGCCTCCCCACGACCCTAATTAGGATTAAGCGGGTATAGAAAATGATGATTATGAACATTTAAACATTTTATTAACATATTAAACCATTTTCAGTTCATCAGTTCATTCGCACTGCGAGCCATGCCCACAAGACGTGGAATTCAAAGCGCATTCCCTATTTGACGAACTCAACTTTAATTTGATTCCTTGAGGGATCGGAATTCCAGATGAGCTCAAATATTTAATAAACATTTACTGAATTAAAACAACTTAAAAACTAAACTAAAAACTAAAGAGTGAAGCTTCCTTTTGTGTCTATCTGGTCAGGCCAGCGGGGCGGGATGTTGAGAGACAGCCAATGAGAGAGCAACTCGTGCGTCGTGTGAAATTTTGATTGGCGCGTTTGAATTTCTTTTCGTAAGAGGGGGTTGTGTCGTATCTCGGGGACGGAAACTCAGGAAAATGTTTTTCGTAACCCGGGGATTTCATGCACAGGGGTCCTCGTAAGTTGGGGGCCGACTGTACCAAGTTCCAAGTAAATAAAAAAACAAACATTTCGAACTGAATTGACAAACTTGCATGTCGATAAGGCCAACAAACGATACAACAGTCAATAAGATCCCATTCCTCCTTTATTTTGAATGGTGATAAAACACAAGCTGTAGTTCTTTCCCTAGACATGCAGGATTTAATGCACCGTTCTGTTGTCACGTGATTAGGTGATCTGACGAGTTCATGTTACAGGTGTGTGTGTGTGTGTGTGTGTGTGTAAATGATTTTGTAAGATTATTTTTTCATGGAGAGTCGGAGATATAAAGAGAAATCAGAGAGCATGTTATTGTTACCTGAGTACTGTGGTGTATGATTATTGTTATTATTATTATTATTGCCTGTCAGGGAACCCGCTGTTGACACAAAAACAAGGGCGAACTCACCTTTAGAGACCCGCCATCCAGAGGTGTTAGGTTTACTTAATCCTGAAACTATGGTTTGTAGCGACATTTTGTTTTTGGATGTTTGTTTTATTTACTTGCTTGTTTATTTACTGAACGCTGCTCACTACAAGGTCGCGTGCGACTTCTTCCTGAAAAGACTTTGTACAGGTAACGTCACAGCTCAACTGAGCAATCACAAAGCTCGGACGTCTTCATAGGCACACACCAGAAATACGTCGTTGACTGACACCGCACCCTAACCAATCAGGTCGCAGTTTGGACGACTCCGGTTTTTGAAAGGAAGTATGGGCGGAGCTTCCTGCATCTGGGTTTTCATTTATTTACAGCTAACTTTTACGTTTTAGTTATAGTAGTAACATTTCAAAAGCATTTTAAAAATTACAAATCACAGCGAACTGTAAAAAATAAATAAACAAAATTTCGATAAACATATAATAAATAAACATATATGACTCTCATGGGGCAGTGCTGGCCTGGTGGTAAAGGATGCTGAATCACTGATCCTTTGGTTGAGGGTTCGAGTCCCACTCTCCACAAGGTTGTCACTGTCCTCCCAGTGCAGCTAACTGGGTTACCAAAGGCCGGCCATGTCTCTCACTGTATATGGAGAGAGGTTCATATAAAAGAACCATTGCTCACTTTCGTAATGAGTAGCTGCAAAGCCATTCGCATGTTTCCACCCTTCGATGGCCTTGCGAGCTGTCCTGGGTGTACTCTGCCCTTGCCCAGAGTCGGATGGGATAGGCGCCAGCCTCCCTGCGACTCTAATTAGGATCAGACAGTTATAGAAAATGAACGATATAACTAAGTATTACTTGTATTTAACAGCAGCCTTGATATTAGCTTTGGCTGCAAATCAAATCACATTATACATTAAGGTAGTTGCTATGGTAACAACAGCTTACTGATAGGAACTTATTTATTAAAGACAAAAAAAAATTAATGTGCTGTCACAGTGGTGCGACACGGTTGCCTTAAGATAAGATAAGATAAGATACAGCTTTATTAATCTCACAATGGAGAAATTCACTGTTACAGGCTCTTGAGGTACTATCAGTAGGGGGTGCAAAAATATATACAAGTACAAACATACACACATACATATATATTATATAAGTAAATAAATAAATAGATACATAAATAGTATAAATTAATAAACAATAAAAGAAAAGAAAAAAAAGGGGAGCAACTTTGTAGACTGGCCTATATTAAAGTGTATATGTATCTGAGGGCAGAGTAGATGGGTTGATATGGTTGACAGTCAGTGGGGTAGATGTGGTTGATTAAAGTGCGTGGGGTTTTTATTGCACATAACCGGTATTTTCACAGACAGTTACAAAGTGGCGTTGTATAGTCTGACAGCGGTGGGAATGAACGACCTACGGTAGCGCTCCTTCCTGCACTGAGGATGCCTCAGTCGTCCACTGAAGGAGCTACTCAGCTTCTCTACAGTCTGGTGAAGTGGGTGAGAGCTGTTGTTCATGATGGATGTGAGCTTTGCTACCATCCTCCTCTCACTCACCTCCTCCACAGAGTCCAGTGGGCAGCCGAGGACAGCGCTGGCCCTCCTGACCAGCTTGTTCAGTCTCTTTCTGTCCCGCTCTGTGCTGCCCGGGGCCCAGCAGATGGCAGCGTAGAGGATTGCAGAGGCTACCACAGAGTCATAAAAAGTTCTGAGCAGAGGTCTGCATACTCCGATGGACCTGAGTCTCCTCAGAAGGTGGAGGCGACTCTGGCCCTTCTTGTACAGGGCGTTGGTGTTGTGGGACTAGTCCAGTTTATTGTTAAGGTGAACACCCAGGTACTTGAAACTGTCCACTGTCTCAATGTCCTGTCCCTGGATGTTCACTAGTAAGTGTGTGTGTGTGTGTGTGTGTGTGTGTGTGTGTGTGTTCGAGTGCTTCTCCTGAAGTCGACCACCATCTCCTTCGTCTTCCTAGTGTTCAAGCACAGGTGGTTGCGCTCACACCAGTCCACGAAGTCAACGATGACCGACCGGTACTCCAGCTCGTTCCCCTCTGTCACACGGCCCACGATGGCGGAGTCGTCCGAGAACTTCTGGAGGTGGCAGCTGTCTGTGTTATATATGAAGTCCGAGGTATAGATGTTGAAAAGGAAGGGTGAGAGGACGGTGCCCTGCGGTGCCCCCGTACTGCAGACTACCACCTTTGACTTACAGCCGCGCAACCGCACGTACTGTGGATGGTTAGTAAGGTAGTCGATAATCCAGGCAGCAAGATGCCCGTCCACTCCCACGTCCTCCAGCTTCCCCCGCAGACGCGCTGGCCTGATGGTGTTGAAGGCGCTGGAGAAGTCAAAGAACATAACCCTCACAGCGCTGCCGGCGATCTCCAGGTGGGTGAATGCCCGCTGCAGAAGGTAGATGACGGCGTCTTCTACTCCGATGTTGGGCCTGTAGGCAAACTGCAGCGGGTCTAGGGTGGGGCTCACCATAGAGCGGAGGTGTTCAAGGAGGAGCCTTTCCATGGTCTTAATGAGGTGGGAGGTCAGGGCGACAGGTCTGTAGTGGGCTGGTTCCTTCGCTTGAGCTGTTTTGGGAACCGGAACCACACAGGAGGTCTTCCATAGGACGGGAACCTTCTCCAGGCTGAGGCTCAGGTTGTACAGGTAGCATAGTACCTCACAGAGCTGGTCTGCGCAGGTCCTCAGCAGCCTGGGACTGATGCCATCAGGTCCTTCAGATTTCCTCTGATTTAGTCGCCTCAGCTGTCTCCTCACCTGGTCTGATGTGAGGGAGAGGGGGGGCTGGAGTGGGCTGCAGAGGGAGGGGGATGTGTCTGTCGGGCTGTAGCAGTCAAGTGAAGTTGGCCTGGGGAGGGGGGAGGTGTTACAGCAAGAACGTCCTGGGTCTGAGTCCTGGGCCTGAGTCCTGGGCCTGAGTCCTGGGCCTGAGTCCTGGGCGCGACTCTGGCATCTTTGTGCGGAGTTTGCCTGTTCTGTTGTCCCCTTACTTGCACAGGTTTCTTCAAGGTACTCTGGTTTCATCCCACAATCCAAAGACATCCACAGTAGGCTTACTGGCTATTCCAAACTGCCCCTGTGTGGAAGTGTGATTGGTTGTGCATGTGTTGGCCCTGTGACAAACTGGCAAGCTGTACCCTGCCTTACCCAACGTCAGCCTCCCGGCAACCCCAGTAGAAGTAAGCAGTTTGGCAGATGAGTGAATTAATGAGTATTAACTAGTGGACTTGGAAAAAAAACGTGATTGTTAAAAATGATTAGTATGGTGGCTGTTTCATTCCTCGTTTATGAAAGGAGTTTGTGGGGTTAAATCTTGGAATGTATAAGGACAGGATGCACTTCCTGAGACTTCCTGAACCGCCATAAACAGTTCGATTTCAAGTGGCTGTCACTTTTAAAAGTTTAAACCCGAATCAAGTTTTTAAAAACTGGTGATTTATATCCAATGTATAAAAAGTGGCCTTGAAACAAGGCCAAGATGACACATACGTATACAATCCCACCCTATTCACCCCGGTGAGGGGCATACAGTACTTTAAAGTTAGTGATCCTATATCATTTCCTTTTAAAGTTATTGCATTAAGAACCCATTTCTATCGCTCCTGCTCTGAGTCTCTTTAGTGACAGCAGTAGTTCAAACCTGACCCTGAAGGTTGTAATCTAGGTCCTTACGAGACAGTGAACAGTCATACCATTAAAACCAATCAGAGGTGATGCTAATAAGGGCTGAGAAATAAACACGCAACATGTATAACGTCATCCTGAAGTCCTCAAATCCAAATTGTTATGACTTAATGACCTGATCGCCAACATGGCAAGTCTTGCTGGGTGTCCTCAGTACAGTATATAGTAATAAGCACCTTAAAAAAAAAAGTGGATCAAGAAAGGGCAGCTCATGGTCCAGCAATAGACTCATGGGCCATTGAAGGTCATTGATGTGTAGGGAGTGAAGGTGCAATCCAATTAAGTTACTATAGCACAAATTCATGGAAAATACACAGTGCTGGTATGAAAAAGATCTGAGCCCATCACATTAGAGCTTCCAGTGTGCTCAGCTGAGTACCTGTAGACCAGAGGGCCCATGCTGGCTCTGTCGACTGCCGAAAGCATCTTTAATGGGCACAAGTATCAGCCAACAGCATCCAACAGCATATGGTTGGGAGTGTGTTACTTACCTGGGGAGAGGACGGCACCAAGATGTACAATTGGACTAAAGCAAGCATGAGGAAACCTGTAATGTTCTGTGCAATGTTCTACTGAAAAACCTTGGGATCTTGAGTTTCATCTGGATGACCTTTCAACTAAAACAAACAAAAAAAACAACAACCAAACAAACAAAAAAAACCACACGCACACACCACCTACAGTACATAGAGTGGTGTAGACCAAGTACATGTCTTCATGACAACAGCATAGACTAATAGCGGTGACCGCTTCCAGCAGAAAGAAGGGCTTGAATAAGCTCAAGGTGGAGATTTTAGGCCTCCATCCCACAGATCACTTTTTGATAGACAGTCTTTGGGCCGTCCTGGACAAACAAGTCTGAACTGTTGAAATTCCACTTCATCATTCACAGAACTTTTAAGTATGTTTTACCAGAAACTGCAACATACAGTACATTTAGATGTGTTGTAGAATCCACAGCTGGACAGGCCAGAGCTGTTTGGATGGCACTGGAGGGCCTACACAATATTAGGCAGGCGGTGAGTGCCTCGTGTATGGCTCTTATTTCCAGCTGTAAATGAGTAAGGGATTATAAATCATACTACCCAGTATCCCTCAGATGACCATAGGTTCCCTTTTAAGTCTGGTTCCTTTAAGAATGTTCACATCCTCTCAGTTTTTCCTTGCCACTGTAGCATCTGGCTGGTCTGAGAAACAAATCTAGCATACAATAAATAGCTAGGTGAAGTCTGCGGAAAGCGGCAGCATGGAGGTGGTGTAGTGGTGAGCACTTCTGCCTCACAGCGAGAATTCCTGGGTTTGATTCCCAGCCTTCGAGTTCCTGTGTGGAGTTTGCATGTTCTTCCCATGCTTGTGTGGGTTTCCTCTGGGTACTCCGGTTATCTCCCACAGTCCAAAAACATGCTCAGTAAGCTAAGTGGCTGTTCCAAATCCCCCATACTGTAGGTGTGTGAATGGTAGTGAGTGTTCGCCCTGCGATGGATTGGTGAGCTGTCCAGGGTGTAGCCCACCCTCGCCCAGCGTCAGCCGAGATGGGCTGTAGCCACCCTGCGACCCTAAGGGGGGTTAAACGGTTCAGGAAATAAATGAAAACCATTGGGCTTTTGCACCCGAGCCTACTGGCTCATCAGGCCGAAGCTTATCCATGGTCTACGTCTAGGAGTTCACCTCCTCCAGGATGGAATGCTCATCCATCGCAGGTTTCCTTCCCAGTATTTTAACTGGTACCCATTTATACTGCTCAGCGGACACAGACACACCTGTGATTAAGACCGTACACAGGGATCTTAGCACAGTGGACATCCAACGAGGATTCAACCTCACAACCTTGCAAGCATGAGCTCAGCACCCTAACTACAGTGGTACCTCACCTTATGAAATGAATCCGTTCCAGAGCCTTTTTCGTAAGTAGAACCGCATTTTACATTAAAACACGTGATACGTTCCAAGGCCCCCAATACTACCCTTTAAAAATGATAAAAGCATACCTTTTAAGGTACTTGCTTCGTGTTGACCATGTTTTATTAGCGGTTATAATCTTACAAATGTTTATGCAAGGTTAAAAGCTTGAGCCAAAAAAAAAAAAAAAGTTGCAATGAGCACACTCAAAAAACTCATGAGCAAGCTGCTGCTTAAGGGAGCTGCGTCATCCCTCCTAGCCAATGGGACGGGATGTTGGGAGATAGCCAATGGGAGGGAGCTGTGTCAACCCTACTAGCCAATGGGAGGCCAGCTCATGCATTGTTTGAATGGCACGTTTTAATGTTTGATTGGCGCGTTTCGTAAGGAGAACTGGTTTCATATACAGAGACAAAAAATTTTGGAATATGTTTTTCGTAACCTGGATTTTTCGTTTGCTGAGACTATCGTAAGGTGAGGTACCACTGTACTCTACCATTGGCCCCAACAAAAAAGAGAACATGTCAAGATTTCAACAGACAAATTTAGCTGATTTCATTCTTTTTGATTTCTCGGAAACAAGCTGTTTTTCCCCACCTCCCTTAAACTTCTGCTATCGGTCTTAAAGTGAAGAACGGGGGGTTGGGATGGCAAGGGACTAATCCCATAACTGCAATATCACAAGTGCTATGAGGAACCATAAACTGTTTACGGTGTATAGGAGGAAGTAACCGGTCTCTGGATGTTCCCTAACAGTAAACAATTACAAACATTTAATAAATAAATAAATAAAAATATTGATACATTTTCAGGGAAAACAAGAGCATCAGCATTTATTGTTGTCCTATAACTGCCTGCCCCGAACTGGTTGACTCCTTGCATAACAAAGCGGCCCTGACTCCTCTGAATGTAGCATAATATTTAAAGTTACAGCATTTGGTAGAAGCTTTAATCCCAAGTGACTTCCAATGATCATGTTTACACAACTGAACAATTAAAGGTTTTGCTCAAGAACCCAACAGTGCTGAGTGGGGACTGAACCACTGACCCATGGATCAGTAACCCATCGCCTTTACCCACTACACCAACACCGCCCTAGGAATGAAATCTGTAAATGCTTCAAGATCAGAAAGGGTCCATCATGTTCCTACTATTACACGACTATACGTAGTCTTAATCACACAGGGATTGCGATCTCCTCAATCACATGACACACTTCCATTTCTCATACTATTCATTTCACTGTGGTGGATTTCTTTAGAAATAACTCCTGTTTAAGAATTATGGGCCGAGTGACTGTAAAGCACTGATTGCAAGTACACTGATCCGTCATAACATCAACAAATTAAATTAACATCAGGGAGTCCTGTTACAGAGGCATCTGCTGAACAGTGTTCATTTAAACAAATTAAACAAAAAGTGAAAAACATTTCAAATGAAGCCAATTCTGGAAGTGGGCGGGTGGGGGTGGGGGTGGGGGTGCGCCAAACAAAAGATCTGACTGATTTTGACAAGGGCCGCATTATGATGGCTGAACAACACTGTCCTTTCAAGCCTTGTGGTGTGTTTGTTTTCTCAGTACCTACCACAGATGGTCCAAGGAAGGGCAACCACTTTACTGGCAAAAAGGGACAGGGATGCCTGAGGCTCATTGCTGCCGCCAATTGTCAAAACTGTTAATACTGCCTATGATGGAAAGCAGTCAGAACACTGGGCAGCGCTTAAAGCCCAGGTCACTGATCAGAAGGGTGGGAGTTCAAGTCCCATTCCCACCTATTTGGCACTGTTGAGTTCTTGACCAAGGTCCTTAACCTTCAACTGATCAGTTGTATAAAAGATAAAAATGTAAGTCACTCTGGATGAGGACAGATGTCTACATACAGAGCGCCCTGACCACAGACCAGTCGGGTGGATTTAATATTATTGATTGGTGAATGAGCAGTGCAAAATTTTGCCCAATTACTATGGTACAGTAGGAAGAAAACAAAAGAAAGAAAGAAAAACATCTGTACAAATAATAAAACAATTAACAGTCCATAAAGGGAGGTCTTTGCATCTGTCATGAACTTGACCTGAAACAAACAAACTGTTAAATGAAGCATCAACTCCCAAGATCAGACTTTAGTAATCATTTTATTACACAGTTTTAATCAACACACAAAGCTCAAAGAGCCTGTCAGGAAATTAAATATACAGAAGTTTGTCTGTGAGGAGTTTGTGTCCTCTCACCCGGGGACCCAATCAAGTCTGTCTCAGCCATGTTAGCATCTAATTTATCAAGAGCGGGGGGATAATGCAGCTAAAAATGGAACCAAGAGTTACAAGGGTGATGCGGTGGCGGTGGGCGGGGAAAATCACACGGTTATCTAAAAGTCTGTTTTTAAATAACCAGTCCAAAATCCTCCAGAAGTGTTGTGAATGAATGCACGAGAAGTTGCTCGTGGCTAAGAGAAGGGGGAAGAGACAGTCTTGGTTATGGCAAATGGAAGACAGGGAGGAAAAAACAAAACAAAACAAAAAAAAACAACAAAAAATATATTCATAATTTTTGAGTCCTTTAGAATGATTCACAAGAGAGGACCCAAAGATCTGACACTGTTCCATTATTAACCTGCTATGATCTCTAAAAGAACTCCATATAGATTTTATACAAAAAGATAGCCAGCATATGCCCCTCCCTCCCCCGCCAAATGGAAAACACAAAAACAAAGAAAACCTCTTTTCCTGACCCGATATACATTTTGAAACCCAGGAAATGGAAATAAACAAGGGGGGAAATAAGAAAAATTTCCACTACATCACAAAATGGAAAAAAATATGTCCCTCCCTCTCCGGTGTTTAAAAACAAGGAATGCTTTTTTTTTTTCTTTCTTTTTTTTTTTTAAGCCGTGGACATCTTCAACTGCAAAAGAATTGAATCTGGCCCTAAGCAGCAGGCAAGTCACCACAGCAACGGAGACGCTAAAGCAGAGATGCCGAGCGCAGGGTGTTCAAGAAGATGGTGGTGGGATAGTTGAGGACAAATAAGTTGGAGTTGGACTCAAAGTCTGAAAGTATGTACACCATTGGCTATGAGGGGAGAGGGCGGGGAGAGGGGAGGGGAATGGGGCAGGTGCTCTGGTGAGGGAAGTGTGGCTTAAACAAAGCACTCCAATGGAAACCAACAAGAACTGGGTTTTTTTTTTTTTCATAATCTTTATCTCTTAAACTTTCAAATCTCCCCTAACTTTAAGACGGAGAGGTGTAATTTTTTTTTTTTGACATTTCCCGCCATGATTCGAACTCCACAACTACATTGCATACTTTTGTGTCCATTCCCGAGCTATTCTGTTGTACCTGGAAGAGACAGAAGAAAAAGAAACAAGCATTAAGAATGAAACCAGCACATGCAGGAAGACAAATTCCACATTTCTCAACTATCAGACACTGAGTCATGTGACCACCATTCCACACACAATTGGGTTCTCTTTTTTGTGGGGAAACAAAAACTGAAAGTTAAGAGTTGATAAGAATACAACGCTCGATAAACACTGGGGCGGAGTGCAGAGTCAAACTCCGGCATCGAGTCAACGCCCCAATAGCAGAGCGCTTCTCTTTCGGTAGTGCGCTTCTCATGATTTCAATCTGGACAGAAAAACACTTGCAGCTTTTGCCTGGACTCATACACTGATGCATATCTGTCACTGTCCTGTGCAGGCACATCTTCATGCATGCAATATCTCATACAAATAAATTCCACCACCCTGAGCACAAGAATTTAAACGTGCCCTCCAGATAGAACATATATATATATATATATACACATATATACACACAAATTGACTGGATGTCTGACTGCATGACTAGATGATCTCAGATCAGTTATATATCATTATCCTAAAGTCGTACACTGTCGTGAGTCTCAGCCATCGCCCTAATAACTGGCACAAACAGTCCTATTTATCAAATCTTGGTTTATGGAACAAAGTGCCTCGGCCTGAGGTATTTATAATAAATTAAAAAAAAAAAAAAAAGTGACTGATGGATTATGGCCAATAACTGGAATATTGCTCTCAGTAGAACAAGTCCTAAAGGAACTGCTGTAAGTTATTGTGACAAGGACGCCACACCCGTGTTAGATGTGCTTAAAAAGTAAATAAACATGACTTCATTATAAATTGCAGATAAGCCTATGACCTTTCTGCACATTTACAGCGAAAAGCAAGAATACTCATATGCGCGCGCGCACACACACACCCACACATGATGCCATCATGAAAAAAAAAAAAAAAATCGGGGATTGGAAGAGGAGACGATGCTCACTGACACTTGAGGCGGCAATTTTATCCCAGTTAAATGTGCTAACTATTTTAGCCACTTGACTTTTTTACATTTTCATACTTTACTGGTGGCCTGGTGGTAAATGGCACTGAATCGCTGATCCGTTAGCGGTTCGAGTCCCACTCACCACAAGGTTGTCACCCCACCCCCAGTGCAGCGAACTGGGTTATCAAAGGCCGGCCATGTCTCTCAATGTCTATGGTGAGAGATTCATGTAAAAGACCCATTGCTGACTTTCGTTAAGAGTAGCTGCATCGCCGTCAGCGTGTTTCTGTCCCTTGCTAAAGGGTTGTGTCAGGAAG
>CM045742.1:37552500-37632500 GCA_024760905.1 Plotosus lineatus | reverse complement strand
CTCCTGCACTTCCTCATTCCACCACCAAGTCTCCTTATCTACTTTCCTTCCAGATGACACACCAAGTATTCTCCTACCTGCCTCCCTGATCACATTAGCTGTAGTTGTCCAGTCATCTGGAAGCACTTCCTGACCACCCAAAGCCTGTTTCAACTCCTCCTTGAAGACAACCGACACTTCCTTTTTCAGCTTCCACCACTTTGTCTTCTGCTCTGCCTTTGCCTTCTTCACCTTCCTCACCATCAGCATCATCCTGCACACCACCATCCTATGCTGTTTGGCAACACTCTCACCTGCTACTACTTTGCAGTCACTGACTTCCTTCAAATTACATCGAATGCACAAGATGTAGTCTACCTGTGTGCTCCTACCTCCACTTTTATAAGTCACCCTATGCTCCTGTCTCTTCTGGAAGAAAGTATTCACCACAGCCATTTCCATCCTTTTTGCAAAATCTACCAACATCTGTCCTTCTGTCCTTCTGTACCAAACCTACCCATCACTTCCTCGTCCCCTCTGTTTCCTGCACCAACATGTCCATTGAAGTCTGCCCCAATGACCACTCTTTCACCTCTGGGGGTACTCTGCATCACTTCATCTAACTCCCTCCAGAATATCTCCTTCTCTTCTCGCTCACATCCTGTCCGTGGGGCATAAGCACTAACAACATTGACCATCACGCCTTCAATTTCTAACTTGAGACTCATCACTCTGTCCGACACGCTTTTCACTTCTAGAACATTCCTGACAAACTCCTCCTTCAAGATGACTCCGACTCCATTTTTCTTCCCATCCACACCATGATAAAACAGCTTAAACCCTGCTCCTATGCTTCTAGCCTTGCTACCTTTCCACCTGGTCTCCTGAACACACAGTATGTCCACTTTCCTCCTCTGCATCATGTCAGCCAGCTCTCTACCTTTTCCTGCCATAGTTCCAACATTCAAAGTCCCTACTTTCAGTCCTCGGCTCATGCCTTTCCTCTTCTCTCTCTGGCAACGGACATGCCTCCTGCCTCTCCTTCTTCGACGTCTTCGACCAACAGTAGTCCAATTTCCATCAGCACCCTGTTGGTTGACAGCACTGATGGCGTTCGTTGTTAACCCGGGCCTCGAGCGATCCGGTATGTCATTCTTTCTTGTGATTCGCATAGTTTATTTGGCATAAACCAAAAATAAAGAGCCCCCCCAAAAAAACCCTCTACATTACTGCTCACCACTGCTGGACTAGGTGGGACCAGTGGTGTAGCGGTTAGGGTGCTGCACTCATGATCGGGAGGTTGTGTTCTCAAATCCCAGTTAAAATCCCACTGTGCTAAAACCCCCGGGCAAGGTCTTAACCAAAAGTGTCTCTCTGTTCACCCAGCAGTATAAATGGGTACCAGTAAAAATATACTGGGAAGGTAACCTGCGATGGACTAGCGTCCCATCCAGGAGGAATTGAACTCCTGGTCACTTCATGCTACAGAATCGGGGATAAGCACCGGCTTGATGCGCCACTAGGCTCGGGTGTAAAAAGCCCAACCAGACTTTACCTACCTTTACTGCTTGATCAAACACCCTAATACTACCCATCATTCCACTTAAACTGACTTCCAAGTTCATTCGTTTTATTAGCTACAAACTTCCTGAAAGTGAAAATTTTTTGGTGACCCCCCCCCCCCCCAAAAAAAAAAAAAAAAAATCATCGCTACATCATTAACTCAAAGCGCAACAAAAACAAGCAGGTCAGGAGGTTCCACAAGCGGATAGGTGTCAAATTCAAGGCCAAATGCAGAACCCGCCAACCCATTTTATGCGGCCCGTATGAGTTTTCAAAGATTATGATTATCGTACATCCTTTGCATCAACCATTACCTTGAAACCTAATTCATCACCCTTTCCATCCATCATCCATTCCACTAAGTAGCAGCAGCAGCCTTTAAGTAAAAAGCTAGCCACCCATGACTCAAAAAAGATTGCATGCTTGCTTATTGATGTTAAGCTTTGTCAGAAAATGCGAGTGACAAGGAAAAGAGGTCAAAATTCTAAACATATCATTTTGCGATGGATTTCATGGTTGATTTTTAAGAACAGATGTTCTGTGATTTATTTGCTCATTAATCACCTTTAAATTTAGTGTAGTGGCCCTCAGTTAGACTCCCTTGAATTAGAGCAAAATTTCAATTTTACTAAAAATATTTAGGACAAATCCTGAATACATAGAGTTCATCCATTCACAAATCAACTATATGTATGTCTGTCTGTCTTCCTTTCGGCTTTTTCCCTTTTACTCGGGAGTTGCCACAGCGAATCATCTGATTCGCACGTTTGATTTGGCAGAGGTTTTTACGTCGGATGCCCTTCCTGTCACAACCCTTTTTAGCAAGGGACAGAAACACGCTGACGACTTTGCAGCCTACTCTTTACGAAAGTCAGCAATGGTTCTTTTACATGCCTGTCACCATAGACAGTGAGAGACATGGCCCGCCTTTGATAACCCAGTTAGCTGCACTGATTTCTCTTTATATCTCCGACTCTCCACGAAAAAATCTTACAAAATCATTTACACACACACACACACACACACACACACACCTGTAACATGAACTCATCAGATCACCTAATGACGTGACAACAGAACGGTGCATTAAATCCTGCATGTCCAGGGAAAGAACTACAGCTTGTGTTTTATCACCATTCAAAATAAAGGAGGAATGGGATCTTATTGACTGTTGTATTGTTTGTTGGCCTTATCGACATGCAAGTTTGTCAATTCAGTTCGAAATGTTTTTTTATTTACTTGGAACTTGGTACAGTCGGCCCCCAACTTACGAGGACCCCTGTGTACGAAATCCCCGGGTTACGAAAAACATTTTCCTGAGTTTCCGTCCCCGAGATACGACACAACCCCCTCTTACGAAAAGAAATTCAAAATTCAAACGCGCCAATCAAAATTTCACACGACGCACGAGTTGCTCTCTCATTGGCTGTCTCTCAACATCCCGCCCCGCTGGCCTGACCAGATAGACACAAAAGGAAGCTTCACTCTTTAGTTTTTAGTTTAGTTTTTAAGTTGTTTTAATTCAGTAAATGTTTATTAAATATTTGAGCTCATCTGGAATTCCGATCCCTCAAGGAATCAAATTAAAGTTGAGTTCGTCAAATAGGGAATGCGCTTTGAATTCCACGTCTTGTGGGCATGGCTCGCAGTGCGAATGAACTGATGAACTGAAAATGGTTTAATATGTTAATAAAATGTTTAAATGTTCATAATCATCATTTTCTGTACCCGCTTAATCCTAATTAGGGTCGTGGGGAGGTTGGCGCCCATCCCAGCCAACTTCAGGCGAGGGCAGAGTACACCCTGGACAGCTCGCCAGGCTATCACAGGGCGGAAACACGCCGACGGCTTTGCAGCCTACTCTTGTCGAAAATCAGTAATGGTTCTTTTACATGAACCTCTCACCATAGAGACATGGCCGGCCTTTGATAACCCAGTTAGCTGCACTGGGGGGGGGACAGTGACAACCTTGTGGAGAGTGGGACTCGAACCCCCAACCTTTGGATCAGCGATCCAGCGGCCTATACCACTTGACCACCACTGCCCCAAAAATCAACTGTGTGTATATTCAGCTATGAAAACCTAATCAAGAATGAACCGATTCAAGCTACGACTCCAACACCGAACTGAACCCCTACAAATTTAAAGGTGTCTTTTAGACATTTCCACCTGATCAGTGTCTGAATGAAAGCTTGGGAATTGACGAACAGCACCAGCGCGCCCAAAATCATTTGACCGATTTAAGAGATGAAGTGGGCAAACGCAGTCATACGGAGTCTCATTTTCAATTTGTTTAAAAAATGTACACTTTTAACGACATACTAATTTTTAAGTGGTGCTGATAGGCAAAGGAAATTCACAGTTATTATTAAATTCAAATTATAAAATTTCTGCAAAGGCAGTTTACATGCCATGAAGCCAGAAAAAAAAGAAGGCAGTCTGGAGGTAAAGGTGCCAACAAGTGAACAACATGAGGCGTAACTCACCTTGGGAGGGTCAGTACTAAATTTGTACAAATTTTGATAATTTACAAGTTATCATGAACTTATAAACATGTTTGTGTTTTTACAGCAACAATATAAAAAAATAAAATAGAAAAACCAGCCTTGGACTTTGTATTTTTAATGCTATTTTAGGTTCAATGTCTTAATACGATATAACAAAATAAATAAGGAACTGTAAGGTCACACGTGACTTTGTGCTGAAAATAAATGCCACCAAACAAGGCTAGGTAATCAGTTTAAGGTGAAAAAGGTAAAACCAAAAGTCGTTTAAAAATAAATAAATAAAAAATAAATGATACCTCGCATCCTAAAAAGTTCGACTTTATGACCCCACGCAGAATTGTGTTAAATTGCTGCCAACTGACAAAACTTTAAGCTCTTGAGACCCCACTGCCCCCCAACAATTAGTGTTGATGTCCTTCAGAGATCCTCGTATGAGAGCCATTGGGTTTTACGCTTTTGCCAAACTTCCTGTTTGTCCTTGCTCAATTTCAGTGTTAGTTAGGGACGGAAGCCGTGTGAAGAAATGACAAGACACACAACGTTAAATTTTGGGTCCTAGGAGGTTAGATATTCAAGAACAGTTTGGCTCAATTTATGAAATGATTAAAAATAAATAAGTATGCATGATTTAGTGTTAGTGTTTACAAACTCACTTTTCCCTGTCAGTCTTGTAGATGCGGGCGATCTCGGGTACTAAGGGATCATCCGGATTGGGGTCACACAGCAGAGAGCAGATAGACAACAGGACTGTTAGTGAGAAAGAAAAAAGGCAGAGGGAAATAAATGTAAACAAAACATTAAGACCATGTACACAGTATCTTTAAAAGACCAATTGGTGCTCAGGTTCTGTCAGACTGATACTTCACTTCACTAATCACTCAGAACTGTTTTTATTTAGCTGCCTCGAGTCACAATTTCAAATTTAAATAACAAAAAAGTGCATGTGACCTTACAGTGTCATAAAGCGTGTCCCCTCTTCCTGCATGCCAAGTTATTATCTGACTGATAATACTGCACTTCCTCAAACTGAGAGCAGATCTGCCGGTCTAAATTCTTGTTCAAGTTCAAAACTCAAAGAATTTACTCGGCATTCCTCACAAGGGCAATAGAGGGATACTCAAGGGCGTGTGCACACCCAAAACCCAAACCAAAATCGTTCAATAAAAGAAATTAATTATTTCCTTGTATGCTGCTAGATCAATTCCACAGACTCAAAAGATTATTCCCATACTGAAAGTCATGACTGCTTTAATAAATATATTACTCATGTTACAGTAATACAGACTGGATATTTCCAAGAAAAAACTCCACCACACAGCATGTTTTTAGTTCCTTGTGTCAGGTATGAACTTTAACCCATATGCCAATCCTCATTCCATACAAGGAACCAATCATCACTTACAAAGCGTCAGCAAACAAACATTTGCTATTGTACAGGAAAACATTCTGTCACAGAAAAACGAATCTGGTTTCATTTCAATACCCAACAGAGTACATCAAATGTGCTCCAGTGGGTTTCAGACGTACAACCAGAGATTTTCTACAAGTAGTTGGAAATCATCAGACATCATTTACATCATGTCTTTAAATAGTGTCAACTGAAATAAAGTGACCGAGCAATATTGTTAGCTCGGGCCACTAATCTGATTGGGTGGATGAATTTTAGTGCAAACAGCAAGTCACAGTCCAGGAAACATTTATTAAAAATGTGGTTTAGGAAAGAGGAAAAAGATGGATGGCAAAGGAGAGAGAGAGACACAGACAAACGGCACAAGACGCCCGGTGAGAGAGAGGGTGAGAGAGTGGGAGAGAGACACACACAAACAGCACAAGACAGCCGGCGAGACAAATGGCACAAGACGCCCGGTGAGAGTGAGAGAGAGAGAGAGAGAGAGAGAGAGAACAAGGCGCCGACCAGAGAGACGGACAGACAGACAGAACAAGCAATAGAGACACAGTGCAAGACACAGTGAGCAAGACAGACTGACAGCGCGACAGAGAGAGACAGAGGAATTGACTGTTTATCGTGTCAATAATAAGTAAAAGCTTGTGTCAGGACTCAGTAATGTACAGCTCGCTCGAGTTATCGGCAGATGCATCGAGCGAGTTATCAAGCATGAGTGAGTGGATACTGTCAGCTGTTTTAAAATGTTTTCAAAACATTCATTAAAAAAAAAAAAAAAAAAAAAAAAAAAAAAAAAGACACATGATTTGAAAAATAGCAACTTCAGCCACAATATTTTCACTAACTTAGGAAATGCAACATTGAAGATAGCACCAACTAACTTATTAAAAAGTTAACTGAACCAACGATATGCAGGAGATATTATATTGCAAGTAAATTAAATATCAGTCGGGGGAAGGATGAGACAACACAAACTCCTGATGGGAGGCTGGTAAGTTTATCTACAGCAGGGGTCACCAACCTTTTTGAAACTGAGAGCTACTTCTTGGCTACCAATTAATGTGAAGGGCTACCAGGTCAATACACACCTCTGAAATTACAAATTTGGCTCAAATTACCTTTAATTGTGTTACTAATAATAATTAATGATATTCATCTATGTGAAGATTTTGATTTGATTTAAAAATACAGTATATTCAGAACAATTAGATGCAGTTCAATGGAGAGTGGCACTATGGCGCTGTGGGCCTGTCCTAACAGGTCCGCGGGCAACTTATATTGTCCTTGCGGGCTACCTGGTGCCCACGGGCACCACGTTGGTGATCGCTGATCTACAGTCTCACTGCCTGAAGCATTACCACACTAATTGTGCAATTTGTTTTCCCCCTCGTGTATGAGCAAGTCGTGGTTCTGTGGAGAACAGCGAACACATACAGTAAAGAGAGAAGTTGACGGTCCATGGGAGGAACAGACAACAGTTTTCTGGTGCCTTTCCATATCTCTCATTTTGATCACCAGAACAAATACGGAAGCGGCAAAGCCAAACTTAATCTTTTTTTATATGCACATTACACACCGGTCATGCTAATAAAAACAGAACTCAAATTGATTACACGTGACCCATCACAGGAAAGTAGGTATTAAGTCAAAACATAACTTTCAACATAATATTCTCTTGATTCAAGTTACAAGAAAACTAAAGGATTATGTTCAAAAATCAGGCATTATTTTTAAATCCTTGGGTATTAGCTACAAAATAATACCAACAACTCAAAATAAATCAATTCCAAATTAATACCCACTTCGCTGTGATGGATCATAAATATTTCCATGTGGTGTTTGGGAATTCACAATGCTTAATATTACAGATTTCCCATCATCCACAATTTGTACCTAAAAAAGGAATAAAACAAAGACTTTCGCCAAGTTGTGTGTGGAGGGACAGAGAAATAAATAAATATTTACCACTGTGTGTGTGTGTGTGTGTGTGATCGAGTGTGTGCCTATACCTTTGGAGATGGTGAGTGCAGGAGACCACTGAGACCGTAGAATATCCAAACAGATGCTGCCATTGCTGTTGATATTTGGGTGGTAAATTCTTGTGGTAAACGCGACCTAAGCAACATAGGAGAAATGAAACAAGCTGAATAAGAGAACAAAGTCATAATCCATCAAAATCCTAATCTAGAGGGTTAATCCATTACGAAATGTATCTGCATGGTGTGAAGCATGACTGATTGTTTCCTGAAACAGAAAGTCAACCCTGCCGCTTCTTTCATAAGAAATCATTAAAATGAGGATATGATGAAAACTATTAACTGCATACTGAGAGGACAGAGACAATTCACAAACATTCCATACCACACACTTAACATGGGGGGGGGGGGGGGTGAACAGAGAGAAAAACGAGAGCAAGGGTTGAGAGAAGGTCAAGAAACAGACAAGATGGAGAGACTCACAGGCCCAAGAGAGAGAGATACAGGCAACACAGAGTGAGCGCGCGGAAGAGAGAAAGAGAGAGAGAGAGATACAGGCAAGACAGAGCACGCGTGAGAGAGAAACAGGCAAGACAGTGCCAGTGAGAGGGAAAGACAGAGCAATAGGCCAGAGAGAGAGTCCACACGAGAGACAGAGCGACAGGCCAGAGAGAGAGAGCGCGACAGAGTGACAGGCCAGAAAGAGAGAGTGCGTGCGAGAGGCAGAGCGACAGGTCAGAGAGCGCACGCATGTGAGAGACAGAGCGACAGGCCAGAGAGAGTGAAAGACCAGACAGAGTGCACACGCGAGAGACAGAACAACAGGCAGCGAGAGAGAGAGAGAGAGAGAAAGTACACGCGAAGGACAGAGCGACAGGCAAAAAGAGAGTGTGTGCACGCAAAGGACAGAGCGACAGGCAAAGAGAGAGAATGCGCACGAGAGACAGAGACGGAGCGAGACATCCAGGCAGAGACAGAGGCCCAGGCAGAGACAGAGGCCCAGGCAGAGACAGAGGCCCAGGCAGAGACCCAGAATGTGCAAAGCAGGGTGAGAGATACAACGGCCAGACAGACAGAGAGAGAGGGACAGGCCAGACAGGCAAAGAGACAGGCCAGACAGAGAGAGAGAGAGAGAGAGAGAGAGAGAGAGAGAGAGAGAGAGAGAGAGCCCAGACACAAACAGGGATACACAGGCCAGACAGAGAGAGAAAGAGAGACAGGCCAGACAGAGAAGAGAGACAGGCCAGACACAGAGAGAGAGAGAGAGAGAGAGAGAGAGAGAGAGAGAGAGAGAGACAGACAGGCCAAACAGTGTGAGAGAGAGAGAGAGAGATATGAACTGACCTTTGGCGGTTTGAAGGGGTAATCTGTGGGGAAGTGAATGGTCAAGAAGAACACACCACCCTGATAAGGACTGTCGTTCTGTCAAAAGACAGGGGAGGGACACACACACACACAAACATAAGTGACGGATCACAAGTGTTCAGTAAGAGTCCTGTTACACACAAGAAGGAAATAAAACAACTTACCGGTCCCATTATTGTGGCTTGCCAGTGAAACACTGCAAAACAAAAACAAATTTCAACAATGATTCCAAAAGAGCCAACGTTCTTACAAGCTTATTTCCTTCCTAATTAACAAAATCAGTAAACACAACAACTTCACCCCTCAGAGCGAGAAAGCGGGTTACATTACTAAAAGTACGAGGTGAAGGTGGGACGAACGCCAATGATCAATCCAAAAGGATCCCAACCAAACCAGAGCAAAAGCTCCAAACCTTACAGATATCCCACAAGGCTTGGAGCATTTGTCCCGTTAGGATTCACTCGATACTTAGGAATTACATTCCCATTTTAAAGCAACTCGTAACGGTTCTCGGATCACATGAAGAAAAAAGGACCTTGTCGGCTTTCTGTAAGATCTTTACCAATAAAATACGACAAAATATTAATCCATCTTTTCCCGACACTTCCCACATGACAACTTTATTACCTCAACAAGAAGAAACGGGGCACAGCAAGAAGGTCCTGGGTTCGATTCCTAGCCTGGGCGTTTGCGTGGAGATTGCATGTTCTCCCCATGCTTGTGTGGGTTTCCTCTGAGTACTCCGGTTTCTTCCCACAGTCCAAAAACATGCACAGTAGGCTAATTGGCTGTTCCAAATCGCCCCTAGGTGTGAGAATGGTTGTGAGTGTTGGCCCTGCAATGGCCTGGCAAGCTGTCCAGGGTGTACCCCGCCCTTGCCGGGAGTCAGCTGAGATGGGCACCAGCCTCCCCGCGACCCTAATTAGGATTAAGCAGTTCAGACAATGAATGAACAAACAAAAACAAAAGGAGTTTCCCCATGCAAGTTCAAACCCTATAAGGAACACAGTCAACATGACCTCACAAAGACTGTATATTCAAATACAAGTGTTCAATCCTGAAACAGAAATCAGAGAATTTTCGAAAAGTCTTCATACTTTTTCGGCCCTCTGATCTCAAGCTCAGTGGGGGTTTTTGTTGTTTTTTTTTTCCTAAAACAAGAAAGCAAGCCTGAATTCTTGCCTCAAACATTATCTGCCTACTCGTCTGTTCTTGAGGTTCACATCTCCCTCTGGCACATTTTGAACGTGAACACGACTTCTAGATGTTTTTGTGATCAGAGAAGTTTTTGCCTGGAGAGAACCAAGCATTTAAATAGATTTTTAAAGGTTCGTTGGAGAAAGAAGTTATGTTTGACAACATTAGGTCTCGAACAATTTTGTCTGTGTGTGTGTGTATGTTGCAGTTTACATTTGTGCTCAGGTTAGGGCCTATTTTTTTTTTTTTTTTGATTTTGATTTTGATAAACTGTCTTCATCCACCAAGGGATATTATTTCATCTGCATTCAAACCATCCAAAGTGAGCACACACACTCGGACCAGTGAGCTGCCACACACATTAGGGCACCCACAGAACAGTTGGGGGCTGGGTGCCTTGCTCAGGGGCACTTCAGCTATGAAGGTGATGGAAGGGAAGGTGCAACCGACTCCTCCATATCAAAATATTCACACAATGTCGGGATACAAATACTTATTGTACCTTTAATTTTCTTGTATCATTTCCCAACAGACTGTGACGATCCACATCCTGAACCTTTTCGATAAAAACGCACCTCTGAAGTAGACCTGTGTGCCGTCTCTTACAGACGTCGGCGTGTTTTAGTCACTGAAAAAGCCAGCCAGCGTTCATTAAAATTCTTCAGCATATTATCACCTCTGATCTGATATAAACTATGACGTAGCCGCCAACCATAGATATAAATACAAGACTGGACGAGACCTTCACATGACATGCCTTTGGTAACTGCTGTATTACGAAGGATTAAAATCCTCCAATCTGATGGGATGGGTGTTGAATGTTGGGCTGCTCCAACAAGTGAAATCGTCTCTGTTAAAACGACAACTTCAGCATGTTACAAATACACAAGCTATACCGAGTAGTTTCGATCTTGTGTTTGTGTCTCGCCGGGCCTTATGTCTATGCTAATGCCGCTAGCAGAAGAGCCTCAGGAGTTTCAACAACTTGCATGATTGTTATTGAAACGATCAAGCAGCACATGGAAGTATCTTCAAGTTCCACATGTACATTACACATCATAACCCGTAACCTGCCCCTCTAATAGTCGGGACCTAATACGAATCTATATATTTACTCCAGCCTAACAACTCTCCAGTATCATCATTACTTTTGTAATAAACTGCCTGCTGAAGATAAGGTTATACTACCTTCAGCACTTTAGCTACAGTACAGACCTCGCTCTGCTCCAAGCCTTGAAACTGTTAAAAAAATTAAACAAATCTAAGAATTTTAAATGTGAAGACATTCTTACATGTTTGCATACACATGCGGCGATTTGACAGAAGGCGGCTCCCAAATGGCACATCTACAAGGTGCGTTACTATTAATTCCAAGATCGCAAGTCCGAATCCAGGTTCATGCCACAGCCATCCATAGCTGGGAGTCCGTAATGAGGGCCAAATGAGCGTAGGAGCCAAATGTTCAAGCTCACGAGAGGGAGGAACGGCATGCGCTCACTTCTCTGTCTCTCACTGCGATCAACAGCCAATCATGGGCACCTGTGATCTTATTCCTACAGGTGGGTGGGGGGGCAGCAGATAGCACTTTCCCATGGAGTGTGGTAGACCTCCTCCAAAACACGCATGTGCTGCAGTTCGAAAACAGGTAAGTGGCTAGCATTGCACGCTACACAGGGGGAAATATACATACTTTTGCCCCTCCCTGATTGGTGGTGATTGTGTGTGTGATAGGGAGGCAATATCTGATGGGTGGGAATTAGAAATGATGAAATTAGAAAGAAAATGGGAGGGAATCCCACCCACCCAAAAAAAAAAATTCACATAAATTCATTCCAGATTTTTTTTTTAGATTATTCAGAGCTGCAGTCCCCAACATTTTGGTGCCACAGAAAGCACAGGAAAATACAACTCACCATCCGTCTGAATTATTGGGAAGTTCTTCAAAGATGGCAGTTTTTCACTTATTATTGCCAGTCTGCGAGTTTAGTTTTTGATGTAATGCAGCAAGTGACTGAGACGAGCAGTTTTTCAAAATAAAAGATCTTTTAGCATCGGATAATTAATTGTGTGCGCACATGTGTGTGTATATTATATATACCCCTCGCTACTTTGCACTTGAATTCATGCAGCTTCAATGCATTGAGCTTTTTTTTTTTTTTTTTAGTATTCATCGAATTAAAAAAAATTATGAAATTAAAGAATGAGGGGGGAGTTAAGGAAAATGCCACAAAACAAGGCCAATTATAAAAAACAAAAACAAAACAAACAACCCAAAAACAAACAAAAAACAACCCCCCCCCCATCAAAACTACTTGGATTTTTATGTGAGGTGCGCATCTGAGTGTATGCACGCGCATCTGTGTGTGTGCGCATTTATATTTTATTCACATCTTATGCATTATTTTTGAATGTTTGTTATTATCAGCATTTATAGTGTTGAATATGTATTTACTGATACAGGCAGCCCCCAACTTACGAAGACCCCTGTGTACGAAATCTCTGGGTTACAAAAATCATTTTCCCAGGTTTCCGTCTCTGAGATACGAAACAACCCCCTCTTACGAAAAGAAATTCAAAATTCAAACGCACCAATCAAAATTTCACACAACGAGCGAGTTGTTCTCTCATTGGCTGTCTCTCAACATCCCGCCCCGCTGGCCTCCCAGATAGAGACAGAAGGAAGCTTCACTCTTTAGTTTTTAGTTTAGTTTTAAAGTAGTTTAATTCGGTAAATGTTTAATAAATGTGGGCACATTTCAGCTCATCTGGAATTCTGATGCCTCAAGGATAAGCTTTGAATTCCACGTCTTGTGGGCGTGGCCCGCAGCACGAGAGAGAGAGGTGTGTGTTAATAAAAATGTTTAATAATGGTTTAATTAGTAAATGTTAATAAAATGTTTAATAATTTTTTTTATTTTTAACACATTTCATACAAAATTGGTGTACTTTTATCATTTTTAAAGGGCTTATCCAGTCCAAAGACTGGAGCCTTGGAACGAATTAGGCGTCTAAACATGTAAAATGTGACCCCTACTTATGAAATCCCCGCGTTACGAAAAGGGCTCCGGAACGGATTAATTTCCTGAGTTGGGGCAGACTGTATTACATACACATACGTATTCATCAGTCAGGGGGGTTGATCCTACTTCGCGGTTCGGCAGTCGCAGTGGGGGTCTCAGTCCCAATTAACCGCGAAAAGTGAGAGATCCGTGTGTGTGTGGATGTGTGTGTGTATATATATATATATATATATATATATATATATATATATATATAGTGATACCTCAGCTCACGAACATAATTGGTTCCCAGAAAGTGTGTGTGAGGCGAAAAGTTCGTCTTCCGAACATTTATTTCCCATAAGAAACCATTAAAATGAGAATAATCCGTTCCCAGGTCCCCATAAAACATAATTTTCTACTAAATAAGCCTTAAAACTACACAAAAATATACCTTATTTTATGTATAATAAATGTGCTCTTGTATTGTAATTAAAGAAATAAACTGTACTGTATAATAAAGTCGTTTTATTTACCTTTGTGATGGTAGTTGACGGCTTGATGGAATGGAGTGGGAGGAGGAGGGAGGGAGGGAGGGACTTACTGTTTGGAAGGAGTGTTTGGAAGAGTGGGGTCTTTTTCGGTCCCATAATAGCAAAAGTACACTCAATATGGTCCAAAATGTCTATCAAACACAAACCACTTCCGCACTCAAAGAAAGGGGTGATTTAACTGTGACGCCGTGAGCGCAAGGCCAACTTCTCGTGGCCGCCACCATGGCGCTGTTCGACCGCGTGGTTTGGTTCGTCCGCCGAAAACTAGTTCGTCAGCAGAGACTATATGCTCGCAAATTTAATGTTCTTGAGGCGAAAAGTTCGTGATCTTAAGCGTTCGTCAGCGGAGGTTTTACTGATATATATATATATATATATATATACACACATATATACACACACACACACACACACACACATATATATATATACATACACACGCACAGTGAGCCGTCGCTACTTCGTGCTTCAGTGCATCACAGGTTTTTCCAGAATATTCATTGAAAAATTTTAAAAAGGAGATTAAGGAAAAATACGGAAAAAGTTCAGGAAAATGCCACAAAACAAGGCCAATTATGAAAAAAAAAAAAAAAAAAAAACCCCATAAAACTACTTACATTTTAATGTGAGGTGCGCGTCTGTACGTGTGTGTATTTATATTTACATAATTTTTGAAGGTTTGTTGTTCTAAGCATTTATACCATTGAATATGTATTTATTGATATTATATACACATATACATGTATGTATATGTCAGTCAGGGGGGAGTGTGTCGATCCTACTTCGCGGAGGGGTCTCTGTCTACGTTAACCGCGGAAAGTGAGGGATGTCTGTATGTATAATTATATATTATATGGGGGCAGTGGTGGTCTAGTGGTATAAGGCGCCGGATCGCTGATCCAAAGGTTGGGGGTTCGAGTCCCACTCTGCACAAGGTTGTCACTGCCCCCCCCCCAGTGGAGCTAACTGGGTTATCAAAGGCCGGCCATGTCTCTCACTGTCTATGGTGTGAGGCATGTAAAAGAACCATTGCTGACTTGGCTGCAAAGCCGTCAGCGTGTTTCCGCCTTGCGATGGCCTGGCGAGCTGTCCAGGGTGTACTCTGCCCTCACCCGAAGTTGGCTGGGATGGGCGCCAGCCTCCCCACGACCCAAGTTAGGATTAAGCGGGTACAGAAAATGAACTGAACTATATATATATATATATATATATATATATATATATATATATATATATATACACACACACACACACACACACACACACACATATACACACAGTCATCCCTTGCCACTTCGCGATTTGAACTTCGTGGTCTTGGTACATCGCGATATTTTAATAAAAAATAAAATAAGCAAATTTTTTTTTCAAAATTCACACTGAAACTCGCACGTACGCAAGCGGAAGGCAGGGACCCAAGGCAGGCTGCATCCATTGTTTACAAATGACAGACTGAAGTACCCCTCCTCCCCAGTTCAGGCAGGGACTGCCCACTTTGGCTTAGATGCGTGACGCTGTCGCCTCGCACATTCTCGCGGGATTTTTTTTTTGTGATTTTGTGATCTTACAGTGTTTGTGAACATCCTGCACCATCTCAGACATCCAATGAGCCCAAGAAAGAGCGAAATATGATGACAGTGATCCAAAAAGTGAAGTTGCCAGATAAGCTGACGGCAGGCAATACGTATGCCCATGTTGCACACCATTACGGCATAAATGAATCTACCGTGCGTTACAGCAAAAAAGACTAAGATTAAAATCAAGAGGAGAAGGGCTATTGTCAGAGCTGAGTACAGTACTCCAAGTATTTATCTATAAATTCTATTTAAATATTAATACATTACAGTATTTACATATGCATATAACTGTAACATTTAATATACACTTCTTGATATTGTATAGATGCGAAAACGTATTGAAATGCGACAATATGGTAGAAATGAGAGGGGCGTTCCTACTTCGCGGTTTTTCGAATATCGCGGCCAGGTCTGGTCTACATTATCCGTGATATTCAAGGGATAACTATATATATATACACCCCCCGTTCTTAATTCAGCCTTCCTGAGGGCCCAGTACAAAATGGCCTACAGACAGATACTGGTAAGTGACCTGGGACCGCCGATTTTGAGGATGAACAATTTTGTATATGCAGTCAAATTCTAAATCCTCCACATGCTTAACTTTAATCAGGAACAGCCGGCCGTGTTTTATCATCGCTGGTTACCACCAGCTAGTAAACCAGCTGATTAAATGTCTATATACAGAAGTATAGCTCTAATCCCTTCCGATAAACATGGGTTCGAGTGCATGAGATGTTTCAGATGAACTGTACAATCGACATTTCTCTTCAGCATTTGAGTGTTGAATGAAACCTTACACTTGACAGATGAAACGCAATGATGAGAAAAAGTTATGAAGAAAACTGCTGATGGATTGGCAATCGATAGATCGCTCATGGAGAACATGAACAACCGACAACAGGTACGTACATCACGGAAAAATGTCAACATGCACAAGATGGAAATTAGAATCAATGAATATAATGAATGAAGTCCCTGGTACTGTACTTACTGTCATCCCCTACTGGTCCTGCTGAGCACTGGGCAGGGGGGTCACGACCCAAATCGTGCAGCTCCTTTAACATACACACACAAAATATATACATATATCAGAAATATTGTGGGAGGAGTTACAGCAAAGATACAGTGTCACTTCCTCCAAATGCAACACCATGGTCCAACCCTAATGTTTTTTTAAATCCATGTTAAATTCTCTAATTCAACTCCGTATACACCTCAGAGCTGATGCGATGCACCTCAACGCCTATAGCGCTCACTCTTGGCTTTCAACCTCATCACACACTTCTCTCCAACATTATTACTAAAACTGGATGAGGTCACTCTGGATTAATTCCGTTTGCGAGAATTGTGATGCTACTAAACACTCTTCCCTTCGCCTGCATGTTTCAGACATGCTGATCGACTTCAGGCCACAACCGGTGACATTTTGCTTGTTTTTTTTTTTTTTTGTGGTTTCCTTTTTATTTGCTTGTTTGTTTCCGAAAGCTGCTATGTGAACACGATCATACATACCTGTTCCAGCTCAGAGCACACACTGATTATTATCTTGGAATAACAAGTCCTCCAGCATGGAAAGATCAACTATACAGAAGAGCAACTATTTTCGTGTATCGACAAAAACTGCTGCCTGCACTTTGGCTTCAATTTTATTAGAACCATTTTTTTTTAAACAAAAAGGGCTCTCTTTTGAAAACCAGGAACTTGTGTTTAAACCATATTCTTGTAATCTGGCTTTAACTCCAGAGTGACAAGAAAGCAATACACAAAAAGACAGATGTCAAGATCAGAACCACTAGCTGCATAACATGGCATCATGAAACTGGCTCCACAAAAAACCCCAAAACTGGCTCCACAAAATAGGCCTGCGTTGGAAGAGGGGGATGGGAGAAAAACTTTCTACTTTCAGTCCATTAAAAAATTTTTTAAAATCTTAACAAGAACTTTTCCACTAAAAGTGAAAAGTTTATGTGAAGCCTTTGCCAGTCTACTTAAACCTTCTGAAAGATAAACAGTGAAAATTAAACTAGTCATCACCGTAATCAGAGTAGTCGCTTTTAGGTGAGCATCACGAGAAGCCAATCATTGCTTTCTTCACCACCTTAACCAGGTAAAAGGACAGATTTTGTTCCTCCTGAAAAACTGGGAGACTTGCTGCTTTGTATAAATGTTTACATCCGAGAAAGGCGATGAACGACAAGATTATATTCATACCATCAATTATGTTTAGTATATGCTACAACGAAAAGCTGAAGCCTGATTAGTCGATGATCAGGGGAATAACAGACATTATTTCAAGTGGATAATCATTGTCATTTGGAGCAGGCAACATAATCAATGTCATGGTTTAAAATAAAAAAATAAAGCAATATTCTCATTTTAGTTCGTTTTACTTGTGCTCCAGTATAGTACAGTATATACTAAAGCTGTGAGTGAGTGAAAAAGATGCCATTTGACAGCTTCATAAATTAAAAATACTGATTCAGCTTGCTATAATATTCCTATCCCCCCATATATTATGCACAAACAATTCCATGCCGAGACTTGTTATATAGCTTACAGATATTACATGTGACAATCTCCTCTGAAAACCAAGGGTAAACTAATCAAGAGGCATTAAAAACTACACAGATTTCAACTTTGAAAGATTAATATTCTGTAAGTCATTTGATTTCATGTCCAGGTATTTTTAGTGCAAACTTTAAGTGCTTTTTTGAAGTTTAAACTTTCATTTCAACATTTTCTTCTGAACAAACATTGCATATGCAAACTACATATGAGAAATTAAGATTTTACAATTATGTAATTTGAACAAGTTTCCACAACTGAATATTTTAAAACTACACAAGTTGTGTTTCTTAAATTTTTCCACTTTGAAATGCTGTAAAAGAGGAGAAAAATTAAAGTACATTTCTTGACTGAAGTAAATACTAGTATTAAGCAATATCCACCGAGTCGGTGGGGGGAATCCTAAATTGTGCACACGAGCTTGCTTGATACTCATTATCTATATTTCATTGACTGCAATCAAATCTCTCGTATTTCTAGTTCCTGATTTATTTTATATATATATTTTTTTACATCACTTTTCCCCCGATTGTCTAGACACCATGTTTACATGTGATCTCAGGCCACAATGGAAACAGATTATACACATTTTGTGCATATTATAGCATATTTTTCAACAATTTATAAAACTTTTTATTGAAATAAAATTAAATTCAGGAGTGCTCCATTGCAGCATTGAAACTTATTCAAAGTTTGACCAAACTGGAGGGTTCGCAAGTACGAACCCAGAGACCGCAAGTTCAAAGCCGGTTTAATGCACACAACCGTCCGTGGCCCGGAGTGCATTTTTCTCATTTCAATTTCTGTAACCGCTTCATCCTAATTAGGGTCGTGGGAGGCTGGTGCCCATCCCAGCCAACTTCGGGCGAGGGCAGAGTACACCCTGGACAGCTCGCCAAGCCATCGCAGGGCGGAAACACGCCAATGGCTTTGCAGCCTACTCTTATCGAAAGTCAGCAATGGTTCTTTTACATGCCTCACACCACAGACAGTGAGAGACATGGCCGGCCTTTGATAACCCAGTTAGCTGCACTGGGGGGGACAGTGACAACCTTGTGGAGAGTGGGACTCGAACCCCCAACCTTTGGATTAGCGATCCAGTGCCTTATACCACTAGACCACCACTGCCCCGGAGTGCATGGGAGTTAATTGACTGAACTTCTCACGGGAGGGAGGGATGGCATACGCGCACTTCCTTGTGACTCACAGCAATTGCCAGCCAATCACGGCCATCTGTGGGCTCATTCGTATGAGTAGGCAGATAGCATTTTCCCCTCACAGAGTATTAGACCGCCCCCAAACATGTGGGGCCACAGTTCAAAAAGAAGTAGGTGGCTCGCACTGCATATCACGTAGGGCACATGTGCATGGTCATGTGATAGCGAAGGCTACATGATCTGGCCTTCATTTTATTCATGGAGGCCACATTGTGTAGATTTCTTGATATTATTTCGAACAGGTAAATTGGGTTGAATTTCTAGGACTTCAGAATTACCACCCAAAAAAAAAAAAAAAAAAAAAAAAAAAGGATTTTATCCACTTGTTCAAGCATTATTCAGATTTCACAGATGGCCAAGAGCCAGCATTCAAAAACATATTAAACCAATCAGATCATAACATCTCTATATAACAATAAAACATTCAGCACAATCACCATCAAAATCACAATCCTAACTTTCAATGGCTAAATATAAAAACACCAAGTCATAGTAACGTCTACAAATATGGTTACATTATATTTGTCACAGAAGCCACAACAGCTTCGCATGTCAAACAAGAACGAACTAACAAAACAGCTGAGGAAATGGGTTCAATCCCATAAACATGACCAATTACGTAATTTTAACGTCGAATCCATCCAACAGCTGTAATTCCACATGCCAACACAGCATCAATGCTTACAGAGGAAACTAAGCCCACGTCATTGCAATGTGCCAAGCCTGGTGTCTGTCAATCTAAACCACTACATCTAATTAAAAACAAACATAGATGAAAAATTAATCAAGAGTTTAAAATGGAGCAGGAAGGACACTGGAAACAAATGAAGGTTAATTAACAAAATACTCTGAATGAGCAACGGACCAGTCGCAGTTTTACTAATTCACTTCACACACACACCAAAGGTGTTCCCGAGACTAACTGCCAGAGTTGTCAGACTTTAACTGATACCTTGACGGCTCAGTGATTTTAAACTAAAACATCAATAACTCAACCTACAAATACAGCCCTCTGAAAAATATCAATATAAACATTTGTTCTGTGAAAAGTTCAAAAACAAAAAGCTGTAGTCCTTCAATAATAATAACTCTGTATTTTAACAATTATGTGTTCCTATTTGTAAAGTTTAAGAACTATTTGTCCTAAACTGCTATAACATACCAGACATTTTTCCACCACAGTGCAAAACCTGAATAGCAACAATTGACTGCATTTCACAACAGATTTTATTTTTAATCCTGAAAGACCACTTGGACAGATTAAACCCCAAACACAACAGTAAACAGTAAGATCATCAATTATAAGTTGAAATACTGTGCATGAATATAAATGCAGGATGAGTTGGGTGACACTTATGGTGTATGAACAGTTATTTTTACTCTGAATACTAAAACATTGAATCTAATGTATTTATCTCAATTTATGTCTCATTATAACCCAAACTTTAATTTCTTTTGATTGGTCCTTTTGTATGTAGCCTGGCTTCATCAACCATGTTCTTCTGGACACTGTACACCATAAAACAGCAACATCGGTTTCTCCAGCTACAGGGGCATGATGGCATACAAAACCCACTCGACGGTGAACGCTGACAACCTGACTGCCGCGTCTAGCACATTCCTGGCATTACCACATTTGAACAGGCCTTGCTGGCCAGAACGGGACAAAACCACCATCCTGTCCTACTCACTCTCAATAATGCAAACTAATGGAAATGAAAGCATATTTGATCGAACTGATAGAAAAAGGTGTTTAAACTACACCGGACACTGATGGACCAATACTTATCTAACTGTTCAAATGCAACGCTTTGCTTCTCAACCTTGATCAGTGACTAATACTAACAGATCTGACTTGCTTGTAAACGAAAAGGGTGGGCGGAGACATAAGAGTGCAAACCTCTGCCAAGCCATAAAAATAAAGTGCACAGCAAACCTACTGATCCATATAGTTAAAGTGTACTTTAAAAAATATATATCTCTTGATCCAGAGTGCCTCCAAAATCATGGAGTCTTCCTTAACCATCTTTGGTTGAAATGCCAAGAAAAACTGCTTGTAACGTTTTCTGTAACCCTGTTACACAAAGAAAAGGAAACAAAAATAAACGTGAATCATAACCTCCAGGTAGAGACAATTACTGAAGTATACCTTTTTGTATAATTTTTCATTAGTTGGATGTCAACACATGAAATTTTAAAGGTTGATTGAAGTTTAAGAGCATGACATTGGGGAAACTCGAATTAAAACAAATCAAAATTAAAAAAATACTTAAATCCAATTAACCGACAAAATATTTCTTACCAAAAAAAGGACTTTGTATTTTATTAGCTTGTCATTTTCATTAGTTAAATTTGTAGTCAGGGTGTGGGGTGAAAAAAGTTGTTGACTTCAGTGTAATTTCCTTATTTGATATCAATTCCCGTAATACACACAGTAGTTGCATCCAAAGAATCATCAAATGGTGATAGGAAGTCAAGCTAAACACCATCAACTTATTGTAGCTTGAGAACACAGGTCATGTTTATAAACCCTGACAGGACACCCAGACAGGTTCAACCTCAAAAGTGATAAACCAAAACAGTGTCATAATAATGATTAAAGCAAACCCTTTACACACGAAGGGAAATTAAAAGACACGGAACAAAGGTTAAAGAAGAAGAAAAAAAACTTCCAGGGATATAAAATGTAGGCTCAGGTATCAGGACCGTGGTAACAATGGTGTAGGGTAAAGTTAGCAAAGTGAAGGAGAGAGATTAATTACAGCGTTAGTTGTGGTTAACAGTTATAATTCAGGGTGTGACTACTGTGTATATACAACTTGTAAACACACACTGTTGAATATTTTTATCCGAGTAATCTATCAAAATCGCGTTGGATTATCTCGCACTTTAGCATTGGAAAGTGTTTAAAATAAAACCCTGCGACTAAGCCACGGGTGCCATAACTTACTGTCACAACACTCTTCAAATAAAACCTGACACGAAAACGGTCAGCATGACGACTTCAACCGACAGAATAACCGGGTAGTTCAGCTCTGACGCCTTTACTAGCCGCCTAGTTGCTAAATTCCTGCTTCATCATTAGCAAAGAAAAAAAACTAGCCACCTAGCTCGCGAGCTAGCTCTCGCTAGCTTAGCCACCTAGCTCGCGAGCTAGCTCTCGCTAGCTTAGCCACCTAGCTCGCGAGCTAGCTCTCGCAAGCTTAGCCACCTAGCTCGCGAGCTAGCTCTCGCTAGCTTTGCCACCTAGCTCTCGCTATCTTAGCCACCTAGCTCGCGAGCTAGCTCTCGCTATCTTAGCCATCTCCTAGCAACGGGCTTAAATTAAATATATGTGTTATTAGATTAAGGTTCTGGTTACAAGATATGTCGCTATTAATAATCGTAAGCAATTTTAGAAAGGGCCTGGTGATCATTAGCGAACTAGCTAGTTTTAGCTTAAGCCACAGAAGTCGTGCCGGCTAGTTCAGCTTTCTGTCTATCTATTCATCTAACCGCCTATCTATGAATGTTCTACAGGATACAAGTGAATTATAAAACGTCCTCCATTTTGTCTCTCAATCAGATAATAATAAAATAAAAGTGATTATTAAACACGACTCCGTTGACTGACTTAGCTAACGAACATTACAGCACGATGCGTAACGTTATAAGCAAAACTAGCTTATTAATAAAACAAACACGAAATGTTTGTATAAAAACAGGCGCCGTGGGTATCCATCTTACACATGTGTCTATTTAATGACTTGGGGAAAGAAGACATCATGAAGATACGCTGAAAATCAATGTATCTGAAGAAGAAAGTCGAAGTGCGAAACGGAGGCCTCACTTCCTTTCCCCCCCTTACCTTATGAATTCTCTTCAGTGCCATTGTTGTGCTGCTGCTGCTGTCAGTGAAAAGCGGACTCGGTTATTTCTTCACTATTTTTTTTTTTTTTTTTTTTTAACAAACTCTCCTTTCGATTCTGAGCGCCGACCCACACCACGTAAAGGTGAAGACTTCTACCAAATGTGATCTGAGATGACGGAACCCAGCCGATGATGCTTAGTCTTTCTTTTTTTTAAAGGCGAAACTGAAAGGTATTAGCAACACTCAAAGAGAGTGAGTGAGAGAGAGGCTAACGCGCTCCTTCCTCCTGCAGCGGCCGCCGCGACCGAATCACACACACATTATAGTCGCTCAAATGGGGACTCCTCCGCGTACGCGCAGCACAAATTAGAGCCGTGTACATCATCAAGGGAGCTATCTGGGTCGCGTGATGGCGCTACTTACACCCCATAGAGTGCGCGTGTGTAGGGAGTGTCGACGCCGTTTGAAAGCGAACCAGTGCTTAGGTAACTTATCTGCTTGAGAAATCTGTGCAACTAGCTTGAATGTAGATCCAAAATGGCTGCATATGCGCGCATATCTATACTGTCTACTAGATATGTTTTGAGCCAAAATGGCGCTCATGTGCCTTTCACAGTTCATCTTTTTTTCAAAGGGGTTAATATCCTATTTGGATTGGAATACCGACACAAATGAAGGAAGAGGAAATAAACATGACTGCTTTACTGTTATTTTATTTTATTCGTGTGTTGATATACGTCCATAAGAGCACCAAACAGGTAAACTACAATCTTACTGCTTCCACATTTTCGCACTTTCACGAAAATACCTCGAATGAGAAGTTAAGCAAGCCAAAGCGGAGGGATATCATCGGTTTGCAGTATCGCGAGATTAAACGAGAATATGGCCAGCACAGGGGAAAAGAGTTTATTGCAACACTTGCTTGGTTGAGGAGTACGTACTTCATTTATCTATCCAACATCCTTAATATAAATCAGATAGGGTGTTCTATCGGGTTTGGGTCCATTAGACATGTCCACCAATGGCATGAAAAAAAAATCCTACTCATCATTCACAGAGTTAACAAGGATCAATTACAGTACTCAATATAATGCATCAAATTGTATTATTAGTACAGAGGCCCAGAGCCAGTTATTACAGTACATTTATATCAGAGGGAAGGTCCATTACTTCAAAGTCCAGTTGTTCTTCTATCTCAGTTATTTCCGATTAAATCATCTGGATTGATTTCTGTATGTGACTAAATGGACCAAGCATGTATTATATTCATGTATATATTCATCCATTTTTTGAACCGCTCAATCCTAAGGTTGTGGGGAGACTGGCGCCCATCTCAGCCGACTCGCTGCAAAAACAGAGTACACCCTGGACAGCTCGTCAAATCATCACAGGTCAGAAACACATTGACGGCTATGCAGCTACTCCTGATGAGGATCAGCAATGGTTCTTTTATACAAACCTCTCGCCATCACAATGAGAGACATGGCCGGCTTTGGATAACCCAGTTAGCTGCACTGGGAGGACAGCAGTGACAAATCCAGCAACTTACCACCGGGGCCACTATTGGCCTTGTTTGGAAACAGAAATGTTGCCATAGAATACTGTTTAAATGTTTGAAATGTTTCCTTTGTGAACGACCTCATAAATCCCAACAACGATCTCCTCTCTCTTTTCGGGTCAGGGAACTGTATCCATTCTTTGAAGGCAAACACAGGGCTAATGGGGAGGAGCTTTTTCCATTAGGTCACTCGGGTCCTCAACCAGAACTCCTAATGTCTTCACTTTATAGATATATTCCATACATGAACACTACATTCTACCTCAGCTGATGGTTGCACACACAAATTGCACTATTGTACACTCTGCACACACACACACACACACACACACACACACACACACACCTCTCTCTCTCTCTCTCTCTCTCACACACATACACACACACTACCCCTCTCTCTCTCTCTCTCACACACACACACACACACACACACACACACACACACACACACACTACCTCTCTCTCTCTCTCTCACACACACACACACACACACACACACACACACACACACACACACACACACACTACCTCTCTCTCTCTCTCTCTCACACACACACACACACACACACACACACACACACACACACACACACACACACCTCTCTCTCTCTCTCTCTCTCTCTCTCTCTCTCACACACACACACACACACACTACCTCTCTCTCTCTCTCTCTCTCACACACAAACACACACACACACACACACACACACACACACACACACACACACACACACACACTACCTCTCTCTCTCTCTCTCTCTCTCTCACACACACACACACACACACACACACACACACTACCTCTCTCTCTCTCTCTCTCTCACACTCACACACACACACACATACACACACACACACACACACACACTACCTCTCTCTCTCTCTCTCTCTCTCACACACACACACACACTACCTCTCTCTCTCTCTCTCTCACACACACACACATACACACACACACACACACACACACACACACACACACACTACCTCCCTCTCTCTCTCTCTCTCTCTCTCTCTCTCTCTCTCACACTCACACACACACACACACATACACACACACACACACACACACACTACCTCTCTCTCTCTCTCTCTCTCACACACACACACACACACACACTACCTCTCTCTCACACACACACATACACACACACACACACACACACTACCTCCCTCTCTCTCTCTCTCTCTCTCTCACACACACACACACACACACACACACACACATTACCTCTCTTTCTCTCTCTCTCTCTCACACACACACACACACCACACGGACTGAGAGAATTTATCATGTCTTCAATCGCTACTCCAATGGGTTTTATTTTCCCTTTTTCCCCATATATACTTTATTACCTATATCCCTGTACTTTTCTTGTTCACACTTGAATTTTTATTAATATTCTTCTTTAAATAAAGGACAGTGTAATAAGTATTTCACTGCATGTCGTCCTGTGTATGATTTTGTACGTGACAAATAAATATGAATTTAGAGTTATAGATTTGGAAATAAATAATCTTTTGTGCAGTTTTTTATTACTATGACAACTTTTTTTAGGAAATGGATGACTATGGCAAAGATAACAAAAAAGTAGTCAGTACTTTTGTCATATACTGTACTGTACTGTATTTACTTTATTTTGAATCGTATAAAATGTAAAAATGTTAATGATAATGATTATCAATACGATTAGCAACACAAACTATGAGCAAATTAATGAATGTAAAAGGAAGAGGGCTTTCATGTATTATTTTTGCATAACCAACCTGCCATAAAACAAACAAGTCATTCTTAGTTCGATAGATAAGTGGAGAGATAGCAGGACAGACAAACAGAGAGACACAGATGGACAGACAAATATAAAGATAGGTAGATAGGAAAATGATAACAAAAACAAACAAAATTAATCAGTTTTAATTTAAACCTTTAGTTAAAATATTTATTAGATTTCTAATTTTCCAAAGTGCAAAAAATAGTATCAGATATAAATGCAGATGATGATTATAATTAATGTAAACCTGTACTTTATTTTTTAAAAGGCACACAAAATACAACAATAAGGCAAGTCAATGAAACACAATAGTACCGATTGGTACGAGTTATTTTTATAATTATGGAATATTCATTTTCTGAACGGCTTGATCCTAATTAGAGTCACAGCGAGGCCATCGCCCATCTCAGCCGGCTCTGGGTGAGGGCAGAGTACATCCTGGACAGCTTGATAAGCCATTGCAGGGCAGCAACACGCCATAAGTTATGCGGCCTATTCTTGATGAAATTGTGCAATTTTTTTTTTACGCAAACCTCTCACTGCAGACGGTGAGAAACACAGCCAGCCTTTGATAACCCGGTTAGCTCCACTGGGGGACAACAGTGATACTGATAGTGGGACTTGAACCCCCGACCTTAGGATCAGTTGACCATCACTGTCCAGTTATGGAATAGAAAATGTTTATTGTAAAAGTGTTGTACAGACAACCATAAACCAAACAAAGAAACAAACACATAATTCAACAAACAAAACATGGCATCATATTACAAAGTATGAAAAATAACACAACAAAACGAAAAAGATCCATTAATAATATTTAAATATTTACTATACCTTATTCTGTATTATATATTTATGATATTATAAATATATTACACCGTACTTATTGAAGGGCATCCGACGTAAAAACCTCTGCCAAATCAAACGTGCGAATCAGATGATTCGCTGTGGCGACTCCCGAGTAAAAGGGAAAAAGCCGAAAGGAAGACAGACATTACACCTTATTTATTATATAATTATATATTTATCATCACATGTTAAGATAAACATATCACATATTATTTATGATATTTTTGTAATAAACATAAACAGTTTAAATTAAAATTTATTCCACTAAGGAAGGCGGCTACAAAAAATAAAAAGAGAATCTGGGGAGCTCTTCAGCTCCTCTCGTCTCCTCTCCTCTCCCCTTCTCTCGTCTCCTCTCCTCTCTTCTCTCTGCTTCCCTCTTCTCCAATCCTCTCCTCTCCTCCACCCTCCCCTCCCCTCTCCTCTCCTCCACCCTCCCCTCTCATCTCCTCTCTTCTCTCCTATCCTCTTATCTCCTCTCTTCTCTACTCTCCCATGTTCTCCAATTTTCTCCCGTCCTCTCCCTCTTCTCCCATCCTCTCCTCTCCTCTTGTCTCCTCTCTTCTCTCCTCTTCTCCAATCCTCTCCTCTGCCCTTCTCTCGTCTCCTCTCCTCTGTTCTCTCCGCTTCCTCTTCTCCAATCCTCTCCTCTCCTCCACCCTCCCCTCCCCTCTCCACCCTCCCCTCCCTCTCCTCTCCCCTATTCTCTCCTCTCCTCTAATCTCTCTTTTCTCCTCTCCCATCTTCTCCAATCCTCTCCTCTCCTCTAATCTCCTCTCTTCTCTACTCTCCCATCTTCTCCAATTTTCTCCCGTCCTGTCCTCTCCTCTCCCCCTCTTCTCCCATCCTCTCCTCTCCTCTAATCCTCTCTGTCTCCTCTCCTTTCCTCTCTCTTCTTCTCCAATCCTCTCCTCTCTTCTCTCCTCTCCTCTTCCCTATTCTCCAATCCTCTCCCGTCCACTCCTCTCCCCTCCTCTCGTCTCTTCTCTCCTCTCCTCTCTTCTCCAATCCTCTCCCCCTCCTCTCCTCTCCCTCTTCTCCAATCCTCTCTTCTCTCCTCTCCCTCCCCTCTTCTCCAATCCTCTCCCGTCCACTCCTCTCCCCTCCTTTCGTCTCTTCTCTCCTCTCTTCTCCAATCCTCTCCCCTCCCTCCTCTTCTCTCCCCTCTTCTCCAATCCTCTCCTCTCCTCTCTTCTCCAATCCTCTCCCATCCTCTCCCCTCTTCTCCAATTCTCTCCCTTCCTCTTTTCTCCTATAATCTCCTCTCCCCTCTTCCCCAATCCTCTCCCATCTTCTCCAATTCTCTCCTGTCCTCTCCTCTCCTTCTCTCATCTCCTCTCCTCTCCATTCCTCTCTCCTACTCTCATCTATCCTCTCTTCTAATCTCCTCTCTTTTCTCCTCTCCCATCTTCTCCTATCATCTCCCCTCTTCTCTACCTAACCTCCCCTCCTCTCTTCTCCCCTTCAGTGTGCGAATCTTCCACCGGATGGCAGCACGAGGCAGCGCGTGAATATGCGCGAGCGGCTTGCGTGGGCGTTCCTGTCTTCGCCATCATGCCGGGGTGTTGTAGAAACTCCGCGCTGAGGAAAGCCCAGAGTGAGCGGAGGAAGTAGCGCCAGGACCCCCCACCCCACCCCACCCCACCACCACCACTCCGAGTATCTTTCAGCATCCGTTTGACATCGTCCGCCCCCCCCCGTGCGCGCGCGCGCGCGCGTATCCACTCCTGCGTGATCTCTGCGACAGGATCGAGCTCGTGCACCTCCCTGTCCTCCTTCCTCCTCTTTTTTTCCTCCTCCTCATCCTCCTCAACTTTCACCGCCGGTGATCGGAGCGGAGCCGTCCCGAGTAGTGATGCTGCTGCTGCTGCTGCTGCTGCTGCGGCCCGCGCTGGCCTCCTAAAGCACTCCATCCCCATGAACATGTCCAACGCAGTCATGGGTCTAAACCCCACCGACAGGGTCATCAAATGTAAGTGCGTGCGTGCGTGCGGGAGCGCGCCCGTTTCAACCGGATGTTTTTGTGTCTTCACGTCTCTTGCGTGTCTTCCTCAGTCATTACATGATCGATTACATTTACAGATTGTTGGCTCAAATGTCTGATTGCTCTGCAACAACAACCACACATGCCCGAGTTATATCAAGAGAAACGCATGATCCCCACATTGTTGTTGTTATTATTATGAGAAATAATAGTCCATTATAATAATAGCGTGCTGTTATTTCCATCAGTGATCTGATGCTCCATAGCTCATTTGTCGTCCGTTTTTGGTGGACCCTGATAGGCTGGAGGCTGACTAATGAGCTTCAGACCATCTTTCTGCTAGTGGTGAATGCGTGAATTGCTATAGAGAGAAAGAGAGAAGGAGAGAGAGAGGGAGAAAGGGAAGGAGATCAGCATCATTTCGTTCCAATGAAACCTTTTTCTTCTCCACTTTGACGATGACAGCAGCTAAAGGACGACCTAAAGGTAGACCTTTTTTATCTTCTATTTAAAAAATATATATATATATTTATTTACATCGACACTATAATATACCATCTCTTTGTACGGATTAATCCCAGGCTTTATCTCATGACCCTCTGACTTACTCTGAGAGATACTGTCTGATTGCTGTATAGATGTGAGATGCTCATGGACTTGTAATATAGCTGATGACATCTATCCCTCTTCTGTTATGTCCAAGTACTGTAGCTCAAATAAGCTTCCCCATCATTCCTTTGATAGCATTACTGTATATGAACACACACAAGAAACCTAGTGCGAAAAGTACAGTTTAGGGATTTGTATGTGCTCAAGCTGGTTGTGAATATAAAAAACTGGATGTGATGGGCTTTTATATTGCACAGACCTTATAACTAGCCTTAAGAGTGTTGCTGCAGTTCTAAGAAGAGATGGTGCTAAATTCTTTTTTTTTTCATACTGACTGTGTTGCTTTGCTGTGTTGGAATTAATAATTAGTAACATTAATATCATCATTAAAAAGCCAACAGTGTGGCATTGGGGAGGCTATTGGCAGTCAACGAACAGCCAGGAGGGAAACGAGAATGAGAACAAGAGAGAGTGAAAGAAGCAGGAGGGGTTTTATTGGAATCCACTCTAAATGGGCTATCCCTCACCGAGGGACCGCGGCCGACCAAAATAGTACAGCGGCATATGCTCTTCGGCATGAAATAATCATATTGTGGATTTGGAAAGGGCCAAAATCTTTCTCCAAATGCACCTTCGAAAAGGATTATTACATGTCACAGTTGAGGTCCAATGATCCCAGGAAAGTCTTGATGGAATACCATAAGACTAAGTCTTAAGTCATAGCTTAAGATCTTCTCGTGATAGAGCTACGAGAACACAAACGAGAAAGAAAACGACTACAAATCAATCAAGAGAACCATGTTCAGGCAGAAAACAAGCTCATGTAAATGTTTATATGGTTAGCATTCCCAACACCATACTTATTATACCATACAGTAATTGTAGCTCCGTCGTCCTCCTATTGGTGACTTGGTAGCAGCACTCACACTGCTTTTATTTATTTATTTATTTATTTATTTATTTATTTATTTTTTAATGTCATCATTGGCCTTATTTGCTACAGTATGTATGCACAACTATTGACTAGCAAGTGATGTTATAAAAACTAGCTTTCTATCTTCGAACATTAGCAGAAGTAACTAAATACTTAAGTGGTCCTTGTGGGGCTAGTGGTGTAGTAGTTAGCGTACTGGGCTAATGATTGACAGGTCGTGAGTTTACATCCCTGAGAGACTCCCACGATTCAAGGTCTTAACAACAAGTGTGCCTCCGTCCACGCAGCATTATAAATGGGTACCAGTGAAATATGTACTAGCATCTCATCCAGGAGGAGTTGAACTCGAGCCACGAGACTTGGGAGTAAAACACCCGGCAGATTTAGTCTTTGCTGGCTAATTGAGTTTACTGCTTGGATTTGCTAACATTCGTTTTGATCTTAATCGTGGCAGGACAGGATGTGATAGGCCTTTATGCTTAAATTAAAATGTATTCATATGTAATGCAAGTATACAAATGTGTCTTAGGCTGTTATGAAGTAATCCATAGCCAAATAGCTGCTAGCATAATATTTAAGCGAATGAAATTTCGAAGTCTTAGCTACCGTAATTAATTGTTTTATTCTGTTGTTCTGATGTTTGTATGGGTTTCGGTGTGTTTGCTGTTCTTTGGGCTCGGCAACACATCGATGACGTTGATGCAAGAGGTGGGATAATCAAGTTGGTGTTACACAGGTTAGCTTACAGCTACGATTACGATACGGTGTTGTTCCGGAAAATCGTTGTTGCAAGTTCACTGTGTAACGCTGGCTTAATTCACTGTGCGACTCAGTGTGTGAGGTATGTCTGCACAACTAAGACAAGGATCTGTTGGACAGAAATAGCTTCTTCTCAGAAAGAAACAAATGTACGGGGCACACTAGATATAAGGACAATGTAGCTGCAGCACTTTATTCATAAACCAGTAGTTCGATTTCTGAGCATTTTGAGTGATGTGGTGATTTTTAAAAACTAAACTTTTCAAATCAATTATGTTTGCTATTGATGTTGAGTAGAATTTCATCATATTTTATTCCCACTCATTTATTCCTTTGCTAAACCCCTAACCTCAACTAGGGTCACGGGGAATCTGAAGCTTATCTCAGCCGACACCATGAAAAATGCAAGGCACATTTTGAACACCTCACTAGACCATCACAGGGTGAACACACAGGCTCTTATACTCACACCCACACCCAGGGGCAATAGGCTGACACTAGATTGTTGGAGGAAAGCGGGGTACTCGGAGGTAACCCAGACAAGTACAGGAGAACATGACAACTCCACACAGAAATGCTCAATCTGGGACTTGAATCCAGGACCTTCTTACTGTGACGCTGACATGCTAAACAGTGTGTCACAGAGTCGCTGATGGTCTTATTTTTGCTTGTTTTTGGTTCTGGAAAATGTGTTTTTCAGAATTTTTCCAACATATTTGACTGAAACATGAATATTTCCAATGGTTTTATTGTGTTCTCACAATCACAAATTCTAGTGACTTAAGTCTATAAAAACTTCAGCGCTCTGGCTAGGTAATCATTATCTTTGGGTTTTAATTACTTGGCAGTTGCTGAGCAGCATTTGAACAGGAAGCATGTCATTTGAACAGGAAGATCATCTTCTTGTAGCAGAAACACAGCAATGAGTTGCTGAAGTATGCACCATTTTCTCTTTATTATTGTACTGAAGCTCTCAAGCTAATATTGCTAGCATGAAGTAAGCGCTTTGTTCGCTAGCATTACATTTTTAGTAACATCTAGGTTCTTGGTTGTATTTGTAGTAGTTGTGTTTAAAATAACTTAATTTTTTGCACAGGGACAGTAAAGTGGGATTAATAAACATAAACTGGCTTTTGACAGGAGTGATATTAGCAGGAAGCTAACACTGCTATGGCTATGCATCGGACTATACGTTCAGAGAAGAGTCTGTCGGCCATAGTCTTAATATTTTTCTATTTTTTGTGTCACTGGTATAAATGTGTACACACGCAATCATTTGCATCTATCATTTCATTTTTGCACTATGTGTATTTTTATAGTAATATAGAATTTAAGTAAATAAAGGATAAATAGTTGTTTGTTTGGGTTTTTTCACTCTTACCATATCAAATACTTGGTACTTTGGTTTGCAGTTAAGGGTAGGACTGGGATATAGATCTGTCAGCTTTGCACACATGGATCGTAATTACATATTTCTCTCTATTCTTCTTGATAACGTTGCTCAAACTTCAGCAGACCAGATGGAGAATGTTTAGGTCTAACAGATTCTAGGGCTTTTGGGAGCAGGTATATTTATACCGCAGTTACATGACGCTGATGTTGTGCACCAGGAGTTTAGGGGTTTCATACTAATGGAAGGTAATACTTATTACTCACACAGCTGTTACATTTTTTATTTGTAAATAATTTTGTGGGAGCATGGTGGTGTAGTAGTTAACGTATCTGCCTCACAGCACGAGGGTGTTGGGTTCGAATCCTGAGCTTTCTTTTCTGGAGTGTGCATGATTTTCCTGTGCTTGTGTGAGTTTCATCCAGCTCCTCAAGTTTCCTCTCTCAGTCAAAAGACATGCAAATCAGGTGAATTCACTGTTCCAAATTGCTCTTTAGTTATATGTGAGGCGTTCCACAGAATATAGGCACTTGTCGCAAGTGATGTATGGTACTTGTAAGACAAAGCGTGGCTTATTCAGACTTCCGATCTTTCAAGTGAGCAAGTGCGCGTTGAATACTTGTTTAGTACTCAACCTTCACTTGCTCACTTGAAAGATCGGAAGTCCGGATAAGCTGCGCTTTGTCTCACAAGCATCATACGTCACTTTGCGACAAGCGCCTACATTTGGTGGCGCGCCTCACATATATGAGCGTAAATGATTGTGTGTTCGCCTTGCAATGGTCTGGAAGCTGTCCAGAATGTTAGCCTGTCTTTGCCCAGGGTTGGCTGAGCTCGGGGGTTGGTAAGGCATTGAATTTGTTCCGACAGTCTTTACACTGCTTTTTTGAGAGCGGAGGAGATGTTTCTGACACATATCATGAAAACCTTTGGACCCTATTGCCACAGAAAGGCCTGTGCTGCCACCTGAACTGGCTCTGTAATGGTGAGATATGGAAAAAATACATGATACATTTCAGAAAGATGACATGACGCTAACAATGCAAGAAAAGGGAGCAGGATGGCAAGTGGAACAGACAGGGAATTAGACTGGAGAAAGCAGGGAGATGAGGCTACGCTGAGACACAGCCAGTTCACAGAGATCAGTTATAACTCTGAGATAATAAGTAATTAATTATAGGGATCCCTCGCTACTTCGCGATTCAATTCATGTGGCTTTAGTGCATCGTGGTTTTTTTTTTTTTTTCAATGTTTGTCGAATTAAAAAAATGCTGCAAAACAAGGCCAATTACGCAAAAAAACCCCAAAACAAACAAACAAAGAAAAAACAATCCAAACCCCCCCATCAAAGCTACTTACATTTTATGTGAGGCGCGCATCTGTATGTGTGTATTTATATTTTATTTACATCTTATTCATTATTTTTGAATGTTTAATTGTTCTTATAAGCATTTATAGCATTAAATATGTTATAGCGTTGATATTATATCCACATATACATGTACAGTATGTATATGTTAGTCAGGGGGCGGGAAGTTGATCCTACTTCGTGGAATTTGGTGGTCGCGAGGGGATCTCGGTCCCAATTAATCACTGAAAGTGAGGGATCCCTGTATTCTAACTAAAATTGAGCATTCTTCATATTTATTTCTATTTTATTCAAGTTTTTTCAACACAAAACTGGTGCTCTTGTATCAGCTTTGCTGAATCATGAAATAACAACAACAACAGCGGCAACAACAACAATAATAAACACATTGGTAGAAACAATGTTCATTATTTGTTTGGTTTCTTGTAAAATAAATTCACATTACTGTATTCCCGCTTGAAGTATTTGTATTCCATGGTATATTAGTGTAAATATTATTTTATCTGCTATTAACTGAGATATTGGGTATTTTAAACTAATTTGAAAATGTTACAAAACAAGGATTTTTGGATGTTATAACATGGTACAGATGCAATTAATAGAAAACTCTGCATTAATTTATTCATTCATTACCTGTTCCGCTAATCCTGGTTTAGGTTACAGGGAAGCTGAAACCAATTCCAGCTGACTGCGGGAAGGCGGGGTACAGCTCACAATTCTATTGCAGAGCCAGTTCATTCATTCAGTCATTTTCTGAAACGCTTAATCATAATTAAGTTCGCGGGAAGGCTGGCGCCCATCTCAGCCGACTCCAGGCGTTGGCGGGGTACACCCTAGACAGCTCACCAGGCCATCACAGGGCCAACGCTCACACAACCATTCACGCTTAGGAGAGATTTGGAACAGCCAATTAACTTACTGTGCATGTTTTCAGACCGTGGGAAGAAACCAGTGTAACTGGAAGAAATCCAGCATGGGGAGAACATGGAATCTCCACACAGAAACGCCCAGGCTGGGAATAGAACCCAGGCCTTCTTGCTGCGAGGTGGCCATGCAAACCACTACCCCATTGTGCTGCCTTGTGGAGCCAGTATACACCCAGTATCCAATTAAGCATAGTGTGTATGTCTTTGGACTGTGGGAGGAAACCAGAGCACCCAGAGGATACCCACACAAGTTGGGAGAGCATGCAAACTCTGCACAGATACATCCTTGCTGGGCTTGAACCATGGACCTTCTTGCTGTGAGGTGAAAGCATTAACCACTAAGCCACTGTGCCGCCGCTAGACTTATCAGTACTATGGAAATTCTCTGGAATTTTCCCTTCTGTCAAACAGTTACCACAATGTGCTGCTTTCTTAGTTTTCCACTTGCTTTTAAAGTGAAACGAAAGGTAAACTTTCCAAACTCGGCTGAACATGAACATATCTATATTTTCATCATCATGTTTTTTTACTTAGATTTTCAAAGTTGCAATTGTCTAAAATCCATCTGATACTGTACTTTGCAATAGTCTCTTTGTAAATGCAGCCATTTGGAGTCCGTCTCACTCTCACGAGAGCATGAAATCATGGGAATAGAATGTGAGTTTTTCAGTTCATATAAAGCAAGATAATGCCAAAAAAATAAAAGGATACAGATTACAAGTCAGATTTAAACTTGTGAAATTCTGAATCAAATAAAACTGGCTACATCTACAATAATACGAGGTGGCCTTCACATGCAAAAACCAAACAACGGTTTATTTATAGGAACAAATTATGTAATCCACCATTCATTCACATGCAAAGTACTTCAGTATTTACCATTGTATACCCATTAATCATGTACAACCTTTTGCAGTATAAATTTGCCCCTGTGTGCAGATTAATTTCTTCCTTTTCTTCATGACGAAGGCTGTAATAACACTAGCATATTTTGATGTGCAAAGGCATACTTTCATTTATGGGGCAATTTGGAACAGCTCTTCTTCTTCACTTATCACTTAACATCCGAGGATGTCGTTGGGGCACCTTCATTCCGAGACTTGGGCTGATTTAGCCTGGCGGAGCCCATCCCTCTCCAGGTCATAGAAACACGCTGACGGCTTTGCAGCCTACTGTTTACGAAAGTCAGCAATGGTTCTTTTACATGAACCTCTCACCATAGACAGTGAGAGACATGGCCTGCCTTTGATAACCCAGTTAGCTGCACTGGGGTGGACAGTTACAACCCTGTGGGGACTCGAACCCCCAATCTTAGGATTAGCGATCCTGTGCCCTAACCACTAGACCACCACTGCCCTGGAACAGCTCAAGTAGAGAATTATGTGCTTATTTTTAGGTTCTGGGAGGAAACCGGGGTACCTGGAAGAAAGCTTTGGTTAAGTTTGCACTGAATTTACCTTTAATATCGAATTGGTTTCAATGTTTGCTTTGCTATCTATCTTTTTTGTTTGTTTATTCAAACCCTACAGCATTGGGGTTTTTTTTGCCATGTTTAGCACTTGAGTCCTGCATACTGTCATTAATACCTGGATTTGTGCATTCTGTACTGTATTTATTTATAGACTCATGTGTCTACTTCATCCCAGTACAGAAACCATTCCTTGGATTTTTTTTTTCCAGTTTTTTCCCAAGCAAAGCTCTTAAATTACCAGTCGATCTACGTTCCAAGCCTCACTTATGGTCACGAGCTTTGGGTAGTGACAGAAAGAACAAGATCATGGATACAAATGGCTGAAATGAGCTTCCTACGCCGGGTGGTGGGGCTCTCACTTAGAAATAAGGTGAGAAGTTCAGCCATCCGTGGGGAGCTCGGCGTAGAACCGCTGCTCCTCCGTATTGAGGGGAGCCAGTTGAGGTGGCTCGGGCATCTGGTTAGAATGCCTCCCGAATGCCTCCCTGGTGTGGTGTCTAGGGCATGCCGGATCAGGAAGACACCCCGGAGTCGACCTAGAACACGCTATAGGGATTCTGTCTCAGCTGATCTGGGAATTCCTCGGTGTCCCCCCAGAAAAGCTGAAGGAAGTGGCTGGGGAGGGGGACATCTGGACTTCATTGCTTAGAATGTTGCCTCCCTGACCTAACCCTGGATTAAATGGATGATGATGATGATGATGATGATGATGATGATTTTTTTCCCAGATGATATTATTGGTTTTCAGCACTTGAAACCTGGTAACAAATTATTTTAGTCATGTATTGATAAGAACCAAACAGAATAGGTTCATACAGTTGGAAAAATAGCATACAAGGGAACAGTAATGTCTGACAATTGTCCTAAGAGAAGCATCCGACCTTGCGGACCTTGTGGAGAGAATGTAGTCATGTGACCAGAGGATGTCACAGACCTGCGTAATTCAGTGGTTATCCAGTAACCATTGGATGATGCATTGACAAACTGTACATTTCTGTACAAGGATATCAGTATGATGTGAAGCATAGCACATATTCTAACAGAATAATTAAACACTGGGATGTTTAGTTGGTAAAACTGTGACATACAGGATCAGGGTTGGCGATCCTTTTCAGGAATATATTTGTAGTATTGGTATAGTAACAACAGGACATTGGGTTGATACTGATGATGGTGATGATATTTACACATAAACAAATGCAGGGTATTCTCACACTGTTGTCCCAGTTATACCGCCATTTCACTGGAGCACGGCAGACTTACGGAAACAAACATGTTGTCATCCGCAAACGTTCCGCAATTATTTCCTCATCCTCCGTGTCATTCCGTGTGATTCCATAGTTATTCCTCAAGTCTTCCTCCGCCTCCGTATGCTTCCGGCACGCCAAAATACAGTATTCCGGGAATGTGATGAACATGTTCAAAAGCAGGTTCACAGAACAAAATTCCGTGAGTGTTCTGTGGGGTCACTTTGGCGTACTGTGCCGTGCCTGTTCCGCACATGCTGTGAGCGTTCCAAGAGTGTAAGAATTTCCACTTTTCCCTAGGATTTTCACCCATTTTCCGTGTAAAAATGCCGAAGCTCTTCTGTAGACTGCGTTCTGCGTGTTTCCGCTACACGATCCTTGCATGCCATTGTCCAGTGAAATGGGCGTATAAGAATTTACACTTTTTCGTAGGATTTTCACCCATTTTCCGTGTAAAAATGCTGAAACTCTTCCGTAGACTGTGTTCCGCGCCTTTCCGCTACGTTCTTGGCATGTCGTAGTCCAGTGAAATGGGGGGTATTAGCAAAAAGATGTAGACCTATGTGGTCAAGAATGCAGATCATTCATGTTTTAATTTATTCATTTGCACTTAATCCTACTGGGTCGTTCACAGATCACAATCGTTCACACTTGCAAATGCGGCAATTTGGAACAATTCAATAGCCATCATCATCATCATTTTCTGTAACTGCTTCATCCTAATTAGGGTCGCGGGGAGGCTGGTGCCCATGCCAGCCAACTCAGGGCGAGGGCAGAGTACACCCTGGACAGCTCGCCAGGCCATCGCAGGGGGGAAACACGCTGACGGCTTTGCAGCTACTCTTGTCGAAAGTCAGCAATGGTTCTTTTACATGCCTCTCACCATAGACAGTGAGAGACATGGCCGGCCTTTGATAACCCAGTTAGCTGCACCGGGGGTGGGGGGTGGGGGGGAGACGGACAGTGACGGCTTTGTGGAGAGTGGGACTCGAACCCCCAACCTTTGGATCAGCGATCCGGCGCCTTATACCACTAGACCACCACTGCCCCCTTTCAATTAGCCAATTATGTGCTTATTTTTAGATTCTGGGAAGAAACTGGGATACCTTGAAGAAACCCAGGGAAGCACTGGGAGAACATACAAACTCCACGCAGAAATTCCTCGCTGAACCCAGAACTTGAACCCAATACCTTCTTGCTTTGAAGCATATCTGTTAAACACAATGCTACCAGGCCAGAATGCAGATTAGATGAAGTCTAAAGTTTAGCAACATAATTGTGGGTATGATGATACTTTTTAGGACGGCAAAGGTAATAAATTGCAACGCCGAAACAACCACAGAGTAACCTTGTTGGTCCTCAGACTCTAGGATGAGTATCTCTATGATTGTATTGACTTTTTCCTGACTTGTAAGCTACCTTGGATAAAAATCTTGCACGTAGTCCTGCAGTTCCTGTTTCAGTGTCTATGAATTGTGTTGGCAAGTTGACAAGAGCGTGACACTTCAATCATAGCTATAACCACTCAGAATATTCTGGAAATAATTAGGACAGGGAACTCATGTGTCTCAAAGCAGCTGTAAAAAAAAAAGGAAAGAGCAGCTGAAGCTTTCTTCCAGTTTGTTATGTTATGATCGACACTTTATCACAAGGGCAAGACTACAAATTTGTAGGTTTGTAGATCAACTGTTATGATACATTGCAAGGAGTTGAAATCCTGTAAAACTAACTTTAAATCCAAAATAATTCTGATAATTCAGATTTAGCATAAACTCCATCAAACCTTTATTATTTTGGACAAAAGTTAGTCAATTGTGTGCCACAGCTGGAAGTGGTTAGATACTGACTGACTGATTCATGTGAGGTCGGCACAGTGGCGTATTGGTTAGCGTGCCCACCTCACAATAAAAAAGTCCTGGGCTCCAAAGACCCAATCGTGGTTGTTTCTATGTGGAGTTTAAACATTCTTATTATTATGTTTGCATGGGTTTTCTCAGGGTTCTCCAGTTTCCTCGCACAGTCCAGGGACATGTACATTAAACTGATGGGCTGTTCCAAATTTCCCCTAAGCATGAATGTGAACGGTTGTGTGAGTGTTGCCCTGCAATGGACTAGCAAGCCACCATGTTCTCACCCAGATACAGCTGACATCTCCAGACTCCTGGGAACCCTATAAGGATTAAGTGGTGAGGGAAATGGATGAAAGGATGATTCATGTGTTTATATATATATATATTTTTGATTCTGAGTGATGTCATGAGATGTCCGTTCTAAGCCTGAATCAAACCCAACACCCGACACTAGCGCTATGAATTCCTTATCATGCCTACAGTCAGAAAATTGGAATTCTGTTGCAAGGTACACACTGAAGTTGAGTTATGCATAATACAGTAAATATGTAAGTCTAGTTCTCAGCAATAATATTTAAATTTTTCCTTTGAGTTTTGACTCTTTGACTGTGTAGTCCAATCTGAGTTAAGTAAAATGCACTGAAGTCAGTCCTGAGTGTCTTGTTGGTGGCAAGGTCAGGTAGAGTCTACACCAGAAATCGATGAGTGACAAGCATTGGGCAGCCGCACAGTTCAACTGAGATGACCCTTTCCCCAAGCGAATCAAACGATAACCAATCAGAGGATACTGTCGATTGACAGGTGCCAACAAACACAGAGTTCCCCAAACTTTTTTTTTTTTCTATTTGCTTAAATAGGCTGTGGAAAATAGGTGATTCATTGGCGAAGTGTGAAGCCGGCTTTAGGTCATAAAGTCAGAAGCTTTGATGTCAGAGTCGGGATGAGTCAAAAGCTTCGATGTTTGATTCAGGTTGAGTCAGAAGCTTTGCTGTCAAAGTCATGATGAGTCATAAAGCTTTGATGATTGAGCCAGGGTGGGTGATAAGCTTTGATGTCTGAGTCAGACGTTGTCATAAGCTTTGACGTCTGAGTCAGACGTTGTCATAAGCTTTGATGTCCGAGTCAGGGTGACTGTGAGGCTTTGATGTCAGAGTCATGATGAGTCATGAGCTTTGATGTCTGAGTCAGGGCGAGTGAGAAGCTTTGATGTCCGAGTCAGTGCAGGTATTAAGCTTTAATATCAGTGCTGAGGTACAAGTAACTGCCTTTAAACTTAGAGTGTTTTGAAATCTCTGACAGGCTCTGAACAATAGATGTTGAAAGTTGTGAGCTTCGTTTGTTCAGATAGTCTCAGGTTTAAGTGGTCATACGTCTTGGAGTTTCAAATTTGAGCGGTCATATGTTGTGAAGTCAAAGTCCTATTGCTTGTTACTATGCAGTGAGTTCATTTTTATTTTATAGCTAAAACATAATGAATGTAAATATAAAGTTATCACTGGTCCAGCTGATTTCCAAATGTATTACAGGGATCCCTCGCTACTTCACGCTTCAATTCATGTGACATCAGTGCATCGCGGATTTAAAATAAATAAATAAATAAATATTCATCGAATTAAAAAAATAAGGAAATTAAGGAAGAAAAGGGGGAAACGGTCAGGAAAATGCCACAAAAACAAGGCCAATTATGCAAAAAAAAACAAAAAACAAAACCCTAAACCAACACAAAACAAAAAACAACCCAAAATCTCCAATCAAAACTACTTACATTGTTGTATCTGTGTGTGCACGCGCATCTGCGGGCGTATGTATGTATGTCGTCTTCTTCTCATGCAATACCATCTGTATGTGTGTGTATTTACATTTTATTTTTTAATGTTTAATTGTTATTCTAAGCATTTATAGCATTGAATATGTATTTATTGATATTATATACACATATGCATGTACGTATACGTCACTCAGGGGTTGGGGGGGGGTGATCCTACTTCGCAGATTTTGCTGGTCACGTGGGGATCTCGGTCCCAGTTAACTGCGGAAAGTGAGGGATCCCTGTAATTTCGATCAGCTGCATACAAAATTCCCATCTTATACAGCTTATTCATCCATTGCTTCATTTCCTTCTCCTGTCCCCGAATGCATCCGCACACTTTTGTCATTTCTTGTAATGTATATTTTTACCTGAGAGGACTTCTAGCTATCTCTAGGACAAACATCCACTCACACTCTCATTCCCATGTAGAGATAATTTAGAACAACCACTCAGCCTTTCATTGTTGGACTGTGGGAGAAAACCAGAGTGCCCAGATAAACAGCATTCAAACTCCACACAGAAACACTTTTCCCAGCCATGGGGCTTGAACTACGGACCTTCTTTCTGCGAGGTGAGAGTACTAACCATTGTGCCCCCCTCTGTACAGCTTAAATGAACATAAAACGTGAAAATCTAGTTCAATCTGTACAGTGGATAGGGAAGAAAGGACAAGAGAACGGAGAAGAAAGGGAGGCTAATTTTAGCACCTTTAACACACATAGTGAAGCTGTGAGTTTAAAGAGAGCGGAGTGGGACAGATCTCTGGCCTAATGAGGCCACGCTAAAGCAGGAAGTTATTCCAGAGCAAGATGGCTCTCAAATTTTCCCAGAGTTCTCCTCTGACTTTCAGATCTAGCTTGTCTTTGTTCCTGCTGTCAGTCATTCGAGCTCGCAGTGTTCATTGGCTCATTTTGTGCTTTGTTTCTCGGAATGCAATCCCACCTGCAAGCCTGGATTTAGTGTGTGAGCTTGAGCACAGAGGGCTGTATGTGTGTGTTGTACATTAATCACATGACTTCAAATATCCCCGAAAAAAATCCTTGATCAGAGGTGTGTGGTTGAATGATTAGCTTCTCTCATTCTGGGTCAACATTCCTGTGCTCGTTCTCTCTCTCTCTCTCTCTCTCTCTCTCTCTCTCTCTCTCTACCCCCCCATTTCCTTCACACTTCCTGTTCATGTCCCTCATCTCCCTCCGTATCTCCTTATCCTTCCAAATGCCCTTTCCATAACCCATATCCCATGCTTCCCTTGGTCAAGTAAAACATATCAGAGGACACACGGACAAGGCAGAGATTGTTCATGAAGAGCAGAGGTGCTGTCCGATGATCTTTTGGTACCAATTCAGGTGATCACGTGCTATATTGTATTATATTCTGTCCTAGTTTTTTCTTTTGCTTGCTCCATGCTCCGTGCACGCACATGCACACACACACACACACACACACACACACACACACACACACACGCACACACACACACACACACACACACACACACACACACTACAGTACCTTGGTTTTAAAATATCATTTTTTTTCCTATATTGAATAATACATTCTTGAAGATCGCAGCTCCACAAAAATGACATTAAACAACAGAAAAAGGTACATTATCTGATATTCAAAAATCCAGATTGTATCAGTATGCAAATTTAAAAAGACTTCTTACCCTGTACACTCAGAACCCTTCCTTTAAAAACAGTGCAATAATAAGATATTCCATACTGGAAGCTTATTGGTCCTGAAATATTATGACGCAGTAACACATATTTTATCAGTACCCATTGGATAAGAGCACTGAAGGCTTACACTTGGCTATTTGACAAATGGGATCACTGCATACTGTACGCTATTTGTAGCTACGTCATTCCTTGGTGCCCTGTGATAGCGAAAGGAGGAGAGCCCTTTATGAGTGGTGTGCAGCCAGACGCTATGCTAGGCTAATAGGCTCTTTCATTAATTATAGAGTACATATTTTGTTCTGATTTAAAAAAATAATAATAAAGAAAAGACTTTATTTCTCATAATCAAATCAGTATCGATAGGTTACTTTCTCATGATTTCTTAAATTTTTTCCTCAATTTTGTTGCACGTGTGCAATAACAATAAAGCAACTCTCACTCCAAATAAAACAGTTATACCACTCGCTTCCATTCATTCATTTTCAAAGCTAATTAATAATCCTAATTAGGGTCACTGGAAGGCTAGTGTCATCTCAGCGGATTGGGTGAAGGCAGGGTACACCCTGTACAGCATACCAACACACAAACAAGCACTCATGCTCACACCTACAGGTGAATTGAGTCAATTTTGGAACAGCCAGTAAGCCTACTGAGCATATTTTTGGACTATAGGAGTACCTGGAGGAAACCCACTCAAGCATGGGGTGAACATATAACCTCCCACAGTCTGAGGATTTGTCTTGGGATTGAACTCAGGCTTTCTTGTTAGTACGCCGATGCACTAACCAGTGTGCCACTACAACGCTCCTCACTCCCATTGGATAAGCTGTAATTATGACACTATGGGGATGTTCATATGCATTCACCTTGAAATTGTGAATATATGTTGCATATTTTGAAGGCTGAAATAATTCACATATCTGTAAAATCTAGATTATGTGAAACTTTTCATAAAATAATGTTTTGCTATTAATATAGAAAATAAATGAAGTAAAGTGGTGCTGTGCCACTGATCTCAAGCTTGGGGGCTCAAGCCCCAATCTCAACAGTTTATTACTGTACGCCCTAGTACAGCCAACTGGGTTATCAAAGGCTGGCCACGTCTCTCACTGTCTATGGTGAGAGGTTCAGGTAATAGAACCATTGCTGACTTTCGTCAAGAGTAGCTGCATAGCCGTCAGTGTGTTTCTGCCCCGCAATGACCTCGCCCAGAGTCAGCTGATATGGGTGTCAGCCTCCCCGCTTCCCTTTAAAGCTTTTCAGAAAATGAATGAATGTCAAACTTGGACGAAAATTTTTTCTTAAAGTGCATGTCTTTGAAAAAGAAACCGTGTAGCACCCGGAGGAAACCTATAAAAGCACTGGAACAACATGCAAACTCAGCACAGAAATGCAGAGCTCGGGACTCGAACCTAAAACCTCCTTGTTGTTAGATCAGTGCTTCTCAATTATTTTCTGTGGCACCCCCTCTAGGAAGAAAAAAACATTTCATGCCCCCCCAACACCACCACCCTGAGACTATAAATAGTATTATTTGTCTATAAAATTTTTATTAGTACACATCCGCATATCATTGTATCTTTATTAACATTAAAAACAAAAAAGAAAGAAATAGAGTTCAACTTACAATAAAGAAAAACTTCATTAACATTTTTAGTCTGAAACAAAAAAAGATCTAAGGTGCACCAATGTGCCTGAAATTAAAAAAAAAAAAATCCTTATTTAAACTCATTCAACTTATTTATGTCTTAATATCTCCGTCTCTCTCCACCTTTCTCTTCGTTCCTGTTAGAAATATTTCCGTATTGTTACTTGCAGGGTTGTTTACTGCACTTCATATCGTTTGTTCGTGCGAAAAACTGCTACACCATAGCGTGACAATGAGAGCACCACTGCCAACTACTGGAGTGGAGGTGTAATTACACTTAATTCTCGTACACTATTCCAGAAAGATTGTTCCGCAAGGCCACACGCACTCCCCCCAGCATCACCCCCCCCCCCACCCCCAGCATCATACCGCACCCTAATCCTACTATGGTCTCACCTCCTCCTGGACAAAGGCTGGGTACACCCCAAATACCTCACCACCAACATACACATAACCATTCACACTTCTACTAGAACAACCAGTTAGCTTGGCACGCCAAACCCGGGATCTGAACGCAGGACCTTCTTGCTGCAAGGCGGATGTACTAACCACTACACCACCATGTGACCCTAATTTATAGTTTATGACGATGGGAAGTTTTTCTGCTCAGAGATAAATTTAAGCAAGTTTCAAGTCTGTATCAGCTAAAAGTAACGAAAAAGGAAATGATCACACCGGGAGATAGCAGATTTGAATCTCTGAGTGCCATCATTGAATTTGTAGATGTTATTTATCTCAGTAGTACTGGACCATGAAAAGAAAAACTCCAGAAGCCATGCAGAGAGTGAAAGGCATTTTTTAAGTTTTCCACATCCTTGGTAGTAATCTTAATCTTAAAAAGAGCATACATTTTTGAAGAATTTACTACAGAGAGAGAGAGAGAGAGAGAGAGAGAGAGATATGGAATGAGTCATTTCAGTGAATAGTGATTTCCCTGTTGTGTGCTTACCTCAGCACTGAAAGCTACTCCATTTTTTATGATGGTGCAAAAGTGGTTTGCATACACTGAAAGTATTTTAGTTTCCCGGGTTAAGATTTAATTGCCGAGTTCAACTGATCTAAGTGCAGGTGTTTTGTTTTTTTGTCAAAAAAAAAAAAAAAAACAATAAAAAAAAAAACACAAAGCAGCTGCAGTAAGATTCAAATTCTGCTGACTCATACCATTTACAGTTGTTAAGCCATCTGGCAGAACAGAATAGAAACAAATGTTGAAATCCTCTCCCACCTACTCATTTTATAAACATTATGGATAGTCAGAGAGATTTGAGATCACAATCAAGTGCATAGACAAAAAAAAAAAATCATTTCTCAATAATTAAGTGCAAACGTTAGCATCCCTTTGTTTGGCGAGGACTTAGCATGGTGGCGTAGTGGTTATCATGTCCGCCTCATACCAAGAACATGCTAGGATCAGGTCCAGGTCTTGGGTGTTTCTACATGGAGTTTGCAAGTTCTCCCTGTCCTTGTGTGGATCTTCTCGAGATACACTGGTTTTCTCCAACAGCCTGTTATAAATTGCCCCTTGGTGTGAGTGTGAATGAATGTGTCTATTGGCCCTGTGATGGATTGGTGAGTTGTTCAGGGTGTAGCCCACCTTCATTTTGAGTCCGCTAAAATAGGCTCCACCCTTCCCGAGACCCTAAAAATGAATGAATATGACAAAAGAAATAAATTAATACATTCTTCATTCTTTCATTTTCTGAACCGTTTAATCCCAATTAGGGTTGCGGGTATACTGGAGCCCATCTCAGCCAACTCTGGGCAAGGGCAAAGTACACCCTGGACCACTTGCCAGGCCATTGCATGGCAGAAACATGCTGACAACTATGCAGCTACTCTTGACGAAAATCAGCAATGGTCTTTTACATGAACCTCCCACCATACAGATACATAGCTGACCTTTGATAACCTAGTTAGCTGCACCGGGAGGACAGTAACAACCCACTGACAGTGGGGCTTGAACCCCCAACCATGGAATTGGCAATCCGACAATTTACCACTGGGCCACTACAGTCTAATGAATCTCTTTTCGTTTTTATTTTAAGAACTATGATCGATTTAATATGAAATACAGGGATCCCTCACTTTCCGTGGTTAATGGGGACCGAGACATCCCCCGCGACCACCGAATTCCGGCCACCCTGACTGACGTGTACGTACATGTATATGTGTATATAATATCAATAAATACATATCCAATGCTATAAATGCTTATAATAACAATTAAACATTCAAAAATAATGCATAAGATTTAAATAAAACATAAATAAACACACATACAGACGCACACACACAAGCTGCACACCTCACATAAAAATGTAAGTAGTTTTGCTGGGAGGTTTTGGGTTGTGTTTTTTTATTTTATTTTTTTTACATAATTGGGCTTGTTTTGTGTCATTTTCCTTAACTTTTTCCCTATTTTTCCTTAATTTCCTTATTTTTTTTATTTTTCGATGAATATTTTTGAGAAACCTGCCCCGCAATGCACTGAAGCCGTAGAAACTGAAGCACGAAGTACTGTGAAAATCAACACGGAAAAGATTTGCCACATATAAGATGTTGAAAACAACTATTAAGTACATACAACATACAGCATTCTCTCGTTCATTATTACATCCATTTTCTAAACCACTTATTCCTAATTAGGGTCACAGGGAGGCTGGTGCCCTTCTTAGCCTAATCTGGGTGAGGGTGGGGTACACCCCAGACAGCTCGCCAGGCCATCACAGGGCTCACACAACCATTCACACCTTGCGGTGTTTTGCAACAGCCAACTAGCCTACCGTGCATTTTTTGTAGACTGTCAGAGGAAACCAGAGTACCCAGAGAAACCCACACAAGCTCAGGGTGAACATGCAAACTCCACGCAGAGCTGGAAATCGAACCCAGGCCTTCTTTCTGTGAGGTGGACGTGCTAACCACTGCAGCACTTTGCCGCCCAAGCATTCCCTTGTGAATGTGATTAAAGGGAGCATGTCTCATTCATTTTCTCAATAACTTAATCCTGTTAGGGTTACAGGGTGGCTCGAGCATATCTCAGGTAGGATACACCCTGAACAGCTTGCCAGAAAAGGGCCAAAACACAAAAATTCACAGTAAAATTCACTACGTAATAGCAAAATAATGTCACTTTATTTCATTCTAGTAGCTTTATGAGCCAATGTTAATTGCATAAACTGGTTTTATACAGCACGGCAGGTTATATGTGACTGGAACCGCTTTAGAATTTTGAATAAAACTTTTATTGGCATCATTACAGAGTTTATACTTACAGTTATAAACCAGTCTCATCTTCATCTTCATCATCTTCATCTCCTCCCGCTTAATCCGGAGACAGCAGCATAAGCAATGAGGTTGAGACATCCCTCTCCCCAGCCTCATCCCCCGGCCTCATCCCTCAGCCCTTCCGGGGGGACACTGAGGCATTCCCAGACCAGCCGAGTGACATAATCCCTCCAGCATGTTGTAGGTCGACCCTGGGGTCTCTTCCTGGTTGATCATGCCCGAAACACCACACCAAGGAGGCATTTGGTAGGCATTCCAACCAGATGCCTAAGCCACCTCACTGGCTCCTCTCAATGTGGAGAAGGAGCGGTTCTACTCCAAGCTCTCCCCAGATCTCTAAGGAAGAGCCCCGCCACCCAGCGAAGGAAGCTCATTTCAGCCACTTGCATCCTCGATCTTGTTCTTTCGGTAACTAGCCAAAACTGGTGACCATAGGTGAGGGTTGGAACGTAGATCAACTGGTAAATTGAGAGCTTTGCCTTGCGGCTCAGCTCTTTCTTCACCACGACAGACCGGTACAGGCTCAGCTTTACAGCAGAGGCTGCAGCAATCCGCCTGTTGATCTGCTTTTCCATCCTTCCCTCACTTGTGAACAAGACCCCGAGATACTTGAACTTCTCCACTTGAGACAGGACTTCATTCCCAACCTGAAGGGTGCATTCCACCCTTTTCCGACTGAGAACCATGGCCTCGGACTTGGAGGTGCTGATTCATTCCAGCCACTTCGCACTTGACTGAGAATCACTCCAATGAAAGCTGGAGGTCCAGGCTTGATGAAGCAAAAGGACAACATCATCCACAAAAAGCAGAGATGAGATCTGATGGCCACCATTCCAGAACCCCTCAATGCCTTGGCTGTGCATAGAAATTCTGTTCATAAAAATTATGAACAGAATCGGTGACAAAGGACAGTCTTGGTGGACTACAAACCTCACCACAAACAAATTCGACTTGTTGTTCCAATATAGGGCACCGCCACTACAGGCACCAATGACTTTTTGGCCACAGCTATGGGCTGCCGCCTCAGCAATGGAGGTACAAAACATGGCCCATTCAGATTCCATGTCAACCACCTCCTTCAGGATATGGTTGTAGCTCTGCCGCAGGTGGGAGTTAAAATCTCACGTATGAAGTTTGTCTGAGGAATGAATTCTGATGAATAATTTATTACGACATTTAAACGGCTTCCACTCAGCTCCTGTCGTATGTCTGGCACCGTCCGTCAAAATCTTTTACAGTAGTCCCTGCCATCTCTGTGGATATCACCTGCAGCTTGCTTTGAGGACACCGAGAGTTGCATAAGTAGCTTGAAGTGCTTGAAATGTGCTGATTTCAAATGTAAGATGTTCAGAGAAAGATCATCTGTTGCTATGGAACAATTTTCAAATTCTATTCATGATCTATTGTTATACTTTAGAGGGGAAAACCAACATGGACACCATCATTACGGATCAGTTGTTGCACCCAAACAGACCCACTCGCACTCACACCTGACACCCACAGTCTGTCCATGTTTATATTAACCTGAAAACATGTCATCACTTCTCACCAGAGCATGAATAAATGAGCAACCATCAAGTTTACATTAAGCTAAAAAGACAAAACCCTTAAAAGTCTTGTAGTTTCTCTGGACTTTAACTCTGGGAATTTTGAGACCGTGATACATTTACACTCCCTCCTCACTTACTTGTTCACTGAGCCACCTAATCCTACTATTTGTGTCGTGGGGATGCTATGCCTGTCTCAGCCAGCACATCTCAACAGATCATTACTAGGCCAACACACACACAAACACGCAAACTGTTCATATGCACATTCACTCTTTGAATCTATCTGAGCTGACGCTAGGCGAAGACAAAGTACTCCCTGAAGAGTTCGCCAGACCATTGCAGAGCCAACACACAACCCTACACCCACATTCAAACTGAGGAACAGTTTGGAACAGCCAGTTAGCCTAATGTGCATGTCTTTGAACTGTGTAGGGAAACCAGAGTACTCAAAGGAAACCCACGCAAGCATGATGATAATATTTAGGGCAGTGGTGACTTAGTGGTTAATGCGATGAATCACTGATCCGAATGTCAGTGGTTCAGTCCCCACTATCATCACTGTTGGGCCCTTGAACAAAGCCCTTATTAATTGCTCAATTGTATAAAAATGATAATTGTAAGTTGCTCTGGATAAGAGCATCTGCCAAATGCTGTAAATGTAAATATATTCAAAGTCCACATAGAAACGCCTGAGCCTTGGACCTGAACTAAGGATGTTCTTACTGTGAGGTGGATGTGCTGACCACTATGCTGCCATGCCACCCAGTGATAAATTTATAGGAAGGATAATTACAGTATAAACATATTGTGTATTGTGCCATGTAAAACAGGACAATCAGACAAGATGCATCAGCTTGCCCAGATAAATGATAGCAGAAACACCTAAAAGTGCATCATCATCAAATCTCGAGAGGTTTTTTTATTATTATTATTGTTAGCACCAGTGGCAGTAAGCAGTTCCGGACTATTTTTCCACCTTCATGCGATTTCCTAATCCTTAAATAGTGGAAAGTTGTCCTTTTCAGGCGGGGTACTATAATTATAGTGTATTCTAATTGTAGCTGTGGCTGATAGCCAGCAATGATACTCAACTTGTGGTAGTTTCATGAACTGACACAGGCGCATAAAGCATGAACATGAACCTTGTCTGAGTTTTTAGAGAAAGTAAGCCAGGTAACACATGAGGGAGGCAGACAAAGAAGAGGGATCTGAGCTTGGTGATGGATATGCGTGGAAAAGAGCGAGTAGGACAGAGAGGCTTGGACACACCTCCTACATGTCATGGTGTTTACATTATTGTCAGAAGGTTACGAGTTTAATTCATTACATTAAAAGTTTTCAAGTTTTGGTTTGCTTTTTGGCTGTTCCCGTGTAATAAATGCTAAAATAATTATTTTGTTGATATTGCTGAATAGTTCACGAGACGGAAACCTGTGCTGAATAATTGTTATATGTGAGCTTCATAGCCCCAGTACCAACCCGGACTGGACTGCTATAAATCATTATAATTTAAAATGTAACACACATTGAGTGAATTGTTCAACAGCTGGACAGAGTGAGTCTTACAAAATATTCATCCAAAGTGATAGATGTGGGTTTTTTTAATGAATTATCTGCTGAAATAATAATGAAAGGTTGTAAGTGGGGTGGATGAAGTCTCTCACATATCCTTGAACTGAACAAGGAGCAAACCAGCTGTGTTCTTTTAAACCTGGAAAAGAGATGAGAGAATTTTCAGGAATAAATTGATATACAATAGTAAAAGGAAAATATGTGTAAAAAGGAAGGATGCCTCAAAAGAAGAGGTGTGGAAGAGGGGGGGAGCTGTAACACAGCTGTGACCTGGATGAGTCCCTCCCCTCGTATCTCAGGGGTTCAGGAACAAGAGCGAGCCTGTCAGCGCCCTAGTTTCCTAAAGTCTAATTCTAGGCCATTATCTGTGCTAGTACTGGTGGGGCTTCAGCATCCACCAGAAAAGTCCTTTTATTGTGTGTGGGGAGGTAAAAGGGTGAGTTGTGTGTGTGAGAAGGGAATTTGGGGTTGCCTGCCCTGTTTGTGATTGTTAAAACACTCAGGTCAAGGTTAGAGAGAGAGAGAGAGAGAGAGAGAGAGAGAGAGAGAGAGAGAGAGAGAGAGAATGATGAAGTTAATTTATTAAGACTACAAAGGCAAGGTATCTTTTGATAGATTCTTCTTTATTCTTCTTTATTACACTTTATTACACTTCTTCATTGGCTGCTACTGACTGGAACTTTCTGAAGTCAAACTCTTTGTCACATTGTGTTTGTTGTTGATAGCTGTCTCTAAAAGTCATTCTCCTCCATTATTAGCAATCAGAATCGGTGGACTTGTTCTTGTGGACAATAACTAGAATTCTATTGAGTCCAACATCGGATTTTACAACCAGAAATAGTACGACATAACGTGATATTCTCTTCTTCTTTTCCTTTCGGCTGTTCCTTTCAGGGGTCGCCACAGCAAATGATCTGCCTCCATCTCTCCCTATCCTCTGCATCTTCTACTCTTACTCCAACGACCTTCATGTCCGCCTTCACCGCATCCATAAATCTTCTCTTTGGTCTTTCTCTAGGCCTTTTGCCTGGTAGTTCCAACCTCAGCATCCTACGACCAATATACTCACTATCCCTCCTCTGTACATGTCCAAACCATCTCAATCTAGCCTCTCTGACTTTGTCTCCAAAACATCTAACATGTGCTCTGTCCTCTGATGTACTCATTTCTGATCCTATCCATCCTCGTTACTCCCAAAGAGAACCTCAACATTTTCATCTCTGCTACCTCCAACTCTGACTCCTGTCTTTTCCCCAGGGCCACTGTCTCTAAACCATACAACATTACTGGCCTCATCACCGTCTTGTACACTTTTCATTTCATTCTTGCCGATACTCTCCTATCACACATCACACCGGACACTTTTCTCCATCCATTCCAACCTGCCTGCACGTGCTTCTTCACCTCTTTTCCACACTCTCCATTGCTCTGGATTGTTAAGCCTAAGTACTTAAAATCCTCCACCTTCTTTATCTCTGCCCCCTGTAACCTCAAAAGTTCCTCTTGGGTCCTTGTCGTTCACACACATGTATTCCGTCTTACTAAGACTAACCTTCAATCCCCTCCTTTCCAGGGCATACCTCCACCTCTCTAGATTTTCCTCCACTTGGTCTCTGCTCAATACAGATCACGATGCCATCTGCAAACATCATAGTCCATGGAGATTCTTGTCTAACTTCGTCTGTTAGCCTGTCCATCACCATAGCAAACAAGAAGGGGCTGAGAGCTGACCCTTGATACAGTCCCACCTCCACCTTGAACTCTTCTGTCACACCGACAGCACAACTCACCACTGTCTTACATCTATCATACATGTCCTGCACCACTCTAACATACTTCTCTGTCACTCCAGACTTCCTCATACAATACCACAGTTCTTCTCTCGGCACCCTGTCATATGCTTTCTCCAGATCCACAAAGGCACAATGCAGCTCCTTCTGACCTTCTCTGTACTTCTCTATTAACATCCTCAAAGCAAACACTGCATCTGTGGTGCTCTTTCTTGGCATGAAACCAAACTGTTGTTCACAAATGCTGACCTCTGCCCTTAGTCTTGCTTAAGCTTAATAACGTGATATTCATAACTTAAAAATTAACCCAAAAAAAAAAAAAAAAAAAAAAAAATATATATATATATATATATATATATATAATATACATGTTTGCTATTTATTTTCACAAGGACTTCAGTACAAAATGTTGTATTATGATTGAGTGGTGACTGTTTTTAAATCAATCCTCAGTAACAAGAAGGATTATATTGTAAATAATGTCAACTTTTAACAGCACAATGTGAATATCATTGTACATATTTCAAATTGGTTGAGGGACTGAGTAGCTCAGTGGTTAGCTGTGTAATTGGTTAGTGTCATCTTAAACTGAAATTTCAGATTGGTTAGAAATTAAATCCGTGCTGTAGATGTAATCTTTGTAGTGACACCTCAGGGCTCTGTATTGAGTCCATTATTATTTTCTCTGTATGCCCTACATTACTAAGGATGGGAATTTCAGACACATTCTCCTTATCACCCTTATCACCCTGTGTGTGTGTGTGTGTGTGTGTGTGTGTGTGTGTGTGTGTGTGTGTGTGTGTGTGTGTGTTTACATTGCATTTGCATTTACAGCAATTAGCAGACACTCTTGTCCAGAGCAACTTACAGAAGTGCTTTAAAGTCACTATCAGTGAATATATTCTTATACTGGTTTGAACATAGCCTAAGGATACCATCAGTCAAACTCAGTCAGTAGGTGTTGTGTGTGCAGGGTTTTTCTCTCTCTCTCTCTCTCTCTCTCTCTCTCTCTCTGTGTGTGTGTGTGTACAGCATAGTGCTAACCTAAGTACTACCGTAAAAGGTAAGTTTTCAACTGTCTTTTGAAGATACCCAGTGACTCAGCTGCCGAGACATCCAGAGGTAGTTCATTCCACCACCTTGGAGCCAGAACAGAGAAGAGTTTCGATGCATTTTTCCCTTGTCCCTTGGTAGAGGAAGGGACCAGTCTAGAGGATCGAAGAGAATGCGGTACAGTGCGAAGTGTGATAAGTACTTTGAGGTAGTGCAGGTCCATTTTTGTCTTTGTTTGCAAGCATTAGTGTTTTAAATCTAATGCGAGCAGCTACAAAAAGCCAATAGATAGTAGCAATGGTGTGATGTGGGAAAATTTGGGAAGGTTGAAAACAAACCGTGCAGCTGCCTTCAGGATTAGTTGTAGAGGTTGAATAGCACTCAATGATAGACCTGCCAGGTGTGCATTGCAGTAATATAGTCTTGAGATGACAAGTAATCGAACAAGTATTTGAGTGGCCTTACTGGAAATCAGTGGACGAATCCTTCGGATATTAAAGAGAAGAAATCAACATGATTGAGAAAGATTAGTGATATGAGAAGAGAAGGACAGGCAATTGTCCATGGTTACTCCAAGGCTTCGTGCAGTGCCTGAATGAGAGATCACAGTTTTGTCGAAGGAGATTTCAAGATCTTGATGTGGGGATGAGTCAGCTGCAATGAAGAGGAATTCAGTCTTTCTGAGATTAAGCTTCAGCGAGCATTCTGCCATCCATAAGGAGATACTTGCCAGACATGGGGAGATCCAGGCAGAAACATCAGTGTCTAAGGGGGGAGAAGAGACAACAAATTGTCATCTACATAGCAGTGGTATGAGAACCCATGTAAGGATATGACATCACCAAGGGATCTAGTATAAAGAGAGAACAGAAGTGGACCAAGAACTGAGCCCTGGAGAATGCCAGTGGAAAATCGACATGGATAAGATGTGGATCCCCTCCATGTAACCTCATGTGAGTGCTTTCCAAGTAAGAAGCAAACCTCTGCCATGCTGCACCACAAATTTCTAGACTCCTGAGAATGGACAAGAGTGGACAAGTCTTGTGGTTGACCATGTCAAATACTGCTGAAAGATTGAAGAGGATGAGGACTGATTACATCTTGGCTGATCTTGCGGTATGTAGCTTCTCTGTGACAGCCAAAAGTGCAGTCTCTGTGCTGCTTTAAAACTAGAATGTGCTGCTTTGAAGCCAGATTGATTAGCGTCAAGGAGGTTATTCTGCAAAAGATAGAAAGACATTTGTTCATAAATACTGCGTTCAAGAATTTTAGAAAGGAAAGAAAGACGTAACACTGGTCTGTAGTTGTTGATGTCTGATGGATCCAGTGAGGGTTTCTTTAAGATGGTTAAAACCCTGGCTCTTTTGAACACTGTTGGTACCTGACCAAATGATATGGAGTTATTGATGATGGTGGATGTAAAGGGAAAGTCTTGCGAGAGAGTGTGGAATATTGCGGAAGGAATTGGGTTCAGTGAGCAGGTGGTAGGGTTGCATTATGAAAAGACTTGGTGGATGTCTTCATTTGTGAGATTGGAAAACTGTGCAAGTGAAAGGGAAGTGGAATCTACACTGTGTAGTGCAGGAGTTGGGATGGGAGTAAGTGTTTGACAGATTTGTTTAATCTTCCCATCAAGAAGTCAGCAAAGTCTTCAGCAGTCAAGGAGGATGTGGCAAGTGGAGTAGATGGATTGGGTAAGGTTGAAAAGATGTTGTGGAGTTTGTGGACATTAGATCTCTTCACGGTTATGTGTGTAGCAGTTCTCTCAAGTCAGATTGTGCTTGAGTCTCAGCATCTGTCTCACACGCCTGAGGCCGAAGCCCTTTGTACACACAGTATGCCTTGATATCCTAACTTCATGCTCTTGCTGTCTGTCCTTCTTTGACCCATTCCTTTAAACACACACACGCACGCACGCACATACACACACACACACACACACACACACACACACACACACACACACACACACACACACACACACACACACACACACACACACACACACAGGGTTGTCGAGTCATTTGAGGGCAGTGTGTTGAAGATGTTAAAACAATGTGACAAGGGGAAAGGGCACACTGAAGAAATGGAAGCTGGCAGGAGGGGTGTATGTCCAGATAGTGTGGTTGTGTGTGTCGTATGCTTGCCAAGGTGGCTTCAAGGCTCATGGATTACAAAAAAACAACCTCACACATCCGAATCAGATATCAATGCTGCTTTGACTATTTTGTGATCTGCTCTGCTGTATTAGTTAACCATAATGGAGATGTTCATGCTGGGGGTGTCAGGGTTGATTTTTTTGGAAGAATATTTTTCGATTTTATTAATATTTATGTACTCGAATGTTTAAGAGCTCAAGGACTAAGCTTTGGCCTTTTTGTATAGGAGAAGAGCTATGAATAAATGCATAATTTTAAGAAGTGCCATAAGTGTGAAAATACCGGTTATGTGCAATAAAAACCCCCGCGCACTTTAATCAACCACATCTACCCCACTGACTGTCAACCATATCAACCCATCTACTCTGCACTCAGATACATTACACTTTAATATAGGCCAATCTATAAAGTTGCTCCATTCTTTTCTTTTATTGTTTAGTAATTTATACTATTTATGTATCTATTTATTTATTTACTTATATATGTATGTGTGTATGTTCGTACTTGTATCTATTTTTGCACCCCCTACTGATAGTACCTCAAGAGCCTGTAACAGTGAATTTCTCCATTGTGAGATTAATAAAGCTGTATCTTATCTTATCTTATCTTATCTTAAGTGTTGTAGTATTAAACATTTAAAAAATACACTCACAGACTGTGCCACTGTGCCATCTACTTACTAATCCACTTAATCCTGTTGGATTTGAGGGGAGAATGGAGCCTGTCTCAGCCGACACTGGGCAAAGGTGGGATACCGCCTGCCAGACCATCGCAGGACCAGTACACACAACAACTCAGACTCACACACATACCTATGGGTAATTTCGAACAGCTTAATGCACATGTATAAACTTTGGGACAGTGATAGGTTTACATTCACTCATTCATTTGCTACCTCAGCAGGCAAAGCTAACCAGACCATTGCAGAGCCAACACTTACACTTACACACACACACACACACACACACACACACACACACACACATACACACACACGCGTGCGAACAGCAATTCACGTTCTCATCCATACCTTAGGGTAATTTTGAACAGCTAATTAGCCTAATGTGCATGCTTTTGGACTGTGGGATGGATTGAACACATATTATACGGATGTGTGTGTGTGTGTGTGTGTGTGTGTGTGTGTGTGTGTGTGTGTGTGTGTATATGGAGGGGTGTAAGAGCGAGAACGAGGGAGAGAGAGAGAATGAGCACTCAATGTTCTTCACAAGTGACGATTGATAAACTCATATATATGGCACTTCAGGTCATTACAACATTTCATCTGGACTTACAAGTAAACTCCATTCCAAAATCACTGACCTTTTAATACAGTATCTTAGAGTCCAGCAAGCAGAGGCTCTATGAATGCTGTAAATATTCATTCAAAAAACAAACAAAAGGTCATTGATCCTGTGCACTGCGGTAGTCTTCAGGAGGGAGCATCTGAAATATTTTCTTTTTGCAGTGCAGTGCACAAAAATGCAAATGCAACTTATGAAAGTGAATTTGCATTCTAGTCTCATGTTATGCAAAATCCCCGAACAGAAATAAAGTTCATTGTTCCATTTTTAATTTTCTGAACTGCTTAATCCTAATCAGGGTCACGGGGTGGCTGGCGCCCATCTCAGTTGACTCTGGGCAAGAACAGAGGGACTATACTAGTGCAATAGTCCTGCAATAGACAGCTCACCAGGCCATTGCAGAGCAGAAACACACTGACCTCCATGCAGCTACTCTTGACAAAAGTCAGCAATAGTTCTTTTACATGAACCTCTCACCATAGACAGTGAGAGACATGACTGGCCTATGATAACCAAGTTAGCTGCACTGGGGTGGAAATAAATTACATAAAAAATTAAATTGTCCGCCATAAGTGAGTGAGTGGTGGTTCAGTAGTTAAGACTCTGGACTCCTGATCCAAAGTCAGGAGTTCAAGCCCCAGTACATCCAAATTCTAGGCCACTTTTGGATCCTTGAGTAAAGTTCCTAATACCCCTGTTTCACTGGAGCGCGGCAGACTTATGGAAGCAAAAATGGTGTCATCTGTAAACATTCCGCAATGATAACCTCATCTTCTGTGTCATTCCGTGTCATTCCGTAGTTATTCCTCAAGTCTTCCTCCACTTCCGTATGCTTCCGGCAGGCCAAAATATTCCATGAACGTGCTTTTGAACATGTTCAAAAGCATGTTCACTGAAAAAAAAAATCCGTGAGTGTTCCGTGGGGTCACTTTGGCATACTTTGGCATACCTGTTCCGCACATGCTGTGAACGTTCCGAGTGTAAGAATTTCCACTTTTCCGTAGGATTTTCACAAATTTTCCATGTAAAAATGTCAAAGCTCTTCTGTAGCCTGCATTCCGTGCCTTTCCGCTACACGATCCTTGCATGCCGTAGTCCAGTGAAATGGGCGGAAAAAATTGCCACTTTTCTGTAGGATTTTTTCCCGTTTTCCATGTAAAAATGCCGAAGCTCTTCCGTAGACTGCGTTCCGCGCCTTTCCTTGCATAGCGTTGTCCAGTGAAATGGGGGTATAACTCTTGCTTTCTCAGTTGTATAAAAAAGGAAGTTGATCAGGATAAGAGTGTGTGCTAAATGCCATAAATGAAAGAAAAACAAAGTTTATTACAATTAACATATTATATGGGCTTATTAGTTGAAGAAAGATAACTGAACAGATTATTGATTTATTTATTTGCACCCTGAATAGCTCACCAGTCCATTGCAGGGCCAATACTCACACAACCACTCACACTAACACCTGGGATCTTTTAAGAACAGTGAATTAATCTACGGTTTATCTCTTTGGACTGTGGGGAAACCAGAGTGCCTGAAGAAAATCCTCTCCAAGCATGAGGAATACAAGCTAACCCGTTCATTCATTTTATAAGCCACTTACTCCTAATTAAGGTCGCAGGTAGGCTGGCACCCATCTCAGTCGAGTCTAGGTGTGTATGTGTGTGCGTGTGGGGGTGGGTGTAACGTGGACAGCTTGCCAGGCCATCGCAGTGCCAGCACTCACAGAAACATTCACACTCACATTCATGCTAGGAGTGGTTTGGAACAGCTAATTCGCCTACTGTGCGTGTTTTTGGACTGTGGGAGGAAACCGGAGTACCCGGAATAAAGCTACGCAAACATGAGCAGAATGTGAAGACTCCACACAGAAACAGCCTAGCCCAGGAATTAGGCCCAGACTTTCTTGCAGTGAGGTGTGCTAATCACAAGGCTGCCTCCTTTCTTACGCATGCTCGCAAATTCGCCAAACTGCTTAATCCCATTAGGGTCGCTATTGTTAGGACCTCCGCTGACACTGAAGGAAGGTGGAGTACACCCTGAATAGCTCGCCAGATCATCGCAGGGCCAACACACCCACAATTATTCACATTTACGCCAAAGGGCAACATTGAATTATCCTAATGTGCCCCATGTGGGAGGAAACTGGAGCACCTGAAGGAAACCCACACAAGCACAGGGGAAACCATGCATACTCCACGCACAAATACCAGAGCCAGGGACTCATCTTCTTGATGTGAGGTGGGCATGCTAACCGCTACTGTATATATATATATATATATATATATATATATATATATATATATATATATATATATATATATATAGTTTTGATTGATTGATTAACTGTTTTGGGTTTTTACACCCGAGCCTAGCGGCTCATCAGGCCGGTGCTTATCCCCGGTTTCCGTAGCGTGAAGCAATCAGGAGTTGAACTCTTCCTGGAGGGGGCGCTAGTCCATCGCAGGTTACCTTCCCAGTATATTTTTACTGGTACCCATTTATACTGCTGGGTGAACAGAGGCACACTTGTGGTTGAGACCTTGCCCAGGGGTCTTAGCACAGTGAGGGTCTCAGTGGGATTTGAACCTCACAACCTCCCGATCATGAGCCCAACACTCTAACCACTACACCACCGACTCCACTAGTATGTGTGTGTGTGTGTGTGTGTGTGTGTGTGTGTGTGTGTGTATATATATATATATATATATATGATTTTCTGAGTAGATCCTTCCGTAGGAGAGTGCTCAATACTTTTTGGTAGAGCAAATAACAAAAATAAAAGGACAGGACAAAGACTTTCTATTGAAACTCCATTTATCATTACAGATCTGTTTCGAGGGGTGGTGAAACCATCCTCTCTCTTCAGGTGATTATAGAAGAACTTCTATAATCACCTGAAGAGAGGGGATGGTTTCACCACCCCTCGAAACAGATCTGTAGTGATAAATGGAGTTTCAATAGAAAGTCTTTGTCCTGTCCTTTTATATATATATATATATATATATATATATATATATATATATATATATATATATATATATTTTTTTTTTATTTTTTTTTTGTGTGTGTCTGTATGATAGAGGGAGAGAAGAGAGAGACACGGGAGAGAGAGGACAGAGTTGCAGGAAAAAACTTGTAATGGTGGACACTATTCTTAGTCCCTGTATACACCCACTACTTGGCGTGTGATATTGTATGGTGTAATGCTGATATTGAGACTATCTCACAAGAAGCACATGCATGTTTGAGTACCTTTACTCACTTTTCTCGACTGTTCACCAGTGGGTTTTTCATTTTTACCTTTAATATCCTGATCATGTACCTGTTTTCTATTGCAAGGTTGCTCGTGCATTCATTTTCTGAACCACTTAATCCTAATTAGGGTCGTAGGGAGGCTGTTGCCCATTTCAGTGGACTCCGTGCAAGGGCAGAGTACACCCTGTCTAGCTCGCCAGGCCATCGCAGGGCAGAAACACGCTGACGGTTACGCAGCCTTCTTTTGTTGAAAGTCAGCAATGGTTCTTTTGCAACCTCACACCATAGACAGTGAGTGACACGGCCGGTCTTTGATAACCCAGCTAGCTGCACTGGGGGATTGCAAGGTTGATGGTTTTATTTTCCTTCTGGAGTTGTGAGATGATGATAGCATCAGTGTCACACAACGCTATATGGGTTTATGAAGCCCTAAGATAATGTCTTTGGACCCAAACACAGAAACATACTGAGTTCTGTTATTTTTCTGGAGTAGTAACTTCACAGAAAAGACCATAAAGCAGTGCAAGTGTTATGTGGCATTATATTATGTTTTGTTTCAACCATTGAGTGAACAAAATAGCGTCATCAGCAGAAACAATGAAAACCTCCTCAAACAGGGCTCTGTAACTTTTGGACTCATTGAGTCTAATCCAAAACACATTTTGACACATTCAGTGAATATCTCTTCACGGTCTGCTTGGTGTCTGTTCTGTGTGTGCAGTAAAAAACAAAAAATCTGATGCCCTAACACAGCAGTGGCTCTGTAAAACAAACAAACAAAAAGAAAGAAAGAAAGGCGGGAAGAAAGGGGCTCACTGCAAGCCACACAACACTGTTTCAGCCAATAAGCATCAAGGAAGTTTGTTTTCAACATGATGCTGATTGGCTGGATGGGAGCTTGGGGTATAGTTGTTAATGCTGCTGCCTTAGCAATGAGCACGAGTTTGGTGGTGGTGTGGGTGTGTGAGGCAGCACTGAAGAGAAGTGTGCATTTTTTTTGGCTGTTTATGTATCACCAATTTTTGTCCTGGAAAAATGCTAACCTGCCTTTATATGTTCACTTCCTGTGAACAGTGGCACTGGGGAAAAGACAGGAGGCAGAGCTGGAGGTAGCAGAGATGAAAATGTTGAGGTTCTCTTTGGGAGTAACGAGGATGGAAAGGATCAGGAATGAGTCCATCAGAGGGACAGTACATGTAAGAGGTTTTGGAGACAAAGTCAGAGAGGCTAGATTGAGATGGTTTGGACATGTACAGAGGAGGGATAGTGAGTACATAGGTAGTAGGATGCTGAGGTTGGAACTACCAGGCAGAAGGACAAAGGCCTAGAGGAAGACCAAAGAGTCGATTTATGGATGTGGTGAAGGAGGACATAAAGGTCATTGGAGTCTGAGAAGAAGATGCAGCGGATCGGGTGAGATGGAGGCAGATGATTTGCTGTGGCTCCCCTGAAGGGAGCAGCCGAAAGGAAAAAAAAGAAGTTCCTCTCTTCCAGACAAAAAAACACCCAAGCAATACAACTAAAAATAGAGCAAAAAAAAAAAGTCTTACAAATGTGATTCACGCTATGAACAGGCTAGTTTTTATTTCACAATGGTGATTGTCTGAGTTTTATGATGATGACTGACTATTTAGTGATGATTGTCTTCCTGTGACTGGTCCCCTGGTGAGAAGCAGTGACAGTACAAGTAACTTGGTAATAAAAAAAAAAAAAAAGTAAAAATAAATAAATAAATCTTCAACAGAAAATACTGAAACATCGTCAAATCAGTAAAAACAACTGAACCCCTGGGTTCTTTTGGGTCTCTAGTAAAAGGAGAGGGAAATACACCACCTCCTGGTTGCATGACGCAGGAATTTATCACTTATGTAAATAAGAAATGCATGTGTTTATTTTTAATTTTTTTCATTATTAGGGAGATGATATGATTGAGTAAATAATTTACTGCCTTTTAAAATATTGTTTGTGTTTAAAGTGGTAAATGCTTCACACTGTGCGCATTCGCGCATCTGTGTGTGTGTGTGTGTGTGTGTGTGTGTGTGTGTGTGTGTGTGCAAGAGAGAGAGATAGCGATAGAGAGAGAGAGAGAGAGAGAGAGAGAGAGAGAGAGAGAGCGCAAGCAGCTGCATATGTGATCGTGCTTGTGTGCACGTGTGGCAGTGGTTTAGTTGTCAAGCTCTGTGTGTGTGTGTGTGTGTGTGTGTGTGTGTGTGTGTGAGACTGTCTCTGTGCAAGCTCTCGAGGAGATACTGTTATGTAAGAGCCCTCTGCTGTATACTGCACTTCAGTAATGCAGCCATATTGCTAAATAAAGACACTCGCATACATACACACACACACACACACACACACACACACACACACACACACACACACACACAATCAGATAAGAGGCTGTATGACCAATTTCTCTGCTTTCATTTGTAGAATCGGATCAAATCGCAATAATGCACCATCCCCCCCTCGCTCTTACACACACACACAAACACACACACATTGATCCTCAGCACACTCACACACATTCACAGACGTCCCATTTCCCACCATCTCGCAACAAAGCCATTATTTTGCAGCATATAATATTATTTAGCAGTAATAGACACAAATAGAGACGTCACATACTTTCTACCCTCATATATTTAGTCTTGCTTCAGTGCTCATGTTGAAATTAAGAGCAGCCTGCGCTACGCCACTGGCTCTGACAGCTCAGCGTGTGTGCTTGTGTGTATATGTGTCTCTACTGTTAAAGGATTTTCTCTAGTGTGAATCTAAAATGCGATGTGGATAAGATATTAAAAGCTATGAAAGCCTCTTGACCTTCACATTTCCTCCCCCTCTACTTTCAGAGGGCTATATTAATGTTAATGTTCTGTATGTGTGTACTTAAGGGTTTGGAGCTAATGTTTTAAAGACAAACTAGACCAAATAATGGGTTACTCTCTGGTTAAGTCACTTCAGAGCGAGTTTCTTCCAAACTCTCCTGTTACGCAAGAACATATGCATATTAATATCTTTTGGTGGGTTTTACTTACAGTTTTGAAGCTGCAGTCCATTTATAGTTTGTATTAGCCTGTTTGAAAAGGCTGCTGCTTCGTATCTGTGAGTATGTCAAATAGGACTTTGATTTCTTAGTTCACATAAGGAAAGTGAATGACAATAACAACAGTATACGTATATTAAACTAACAAATTGGATATACTAGTACACTACTGAACTGAATGACGTAAAAATAGGCACAAATACAAATCCTATGCACTTCTATTCACACACATCAGCTAAGAGCCTGATGGTAAATGTGCCACATGCAAAGTAGTGAGTGATTGTACTTGTGGGTAATGAAAGGAATAAGACATGACAGTTATGCAACAACAATCCATGCCTGGATGTTGCAACCCAGCTTCATGTGAAATTTATTTTTTTAACATTCTATTTATACCACTGCGATTTTACAAAAAAATACAATGTTTAATCTATTAATACTGCTTCTAAATATTTTTAATTACTCTCGAGGACCTGTAAGACACACCCAAGACTCCTTCCATAAATTTTCAATAAACATTTATAAGGAAAGTATGATCAAAAAGATTTCACCATATCAGTGATAATAGCTAGTCTACTATACTAGCGATCTATACCAGGTTTTTTGTTTTGTTTTGTTTTACATTTTCTTTCTTGTATCCTGTGTATGATCTGTAACGTAATTAAAGAAACCTCTTGGAATGAGTTGGGAATACTTTCTGGCCAATCAGATTCAAGAATTCAACCACATTGTAGCATAAATTGGAAATGGGCACAAAAACGAGTACATTGGAGCGAAAGTTATTTCAGCAATATAACGACTTGAAATCAGGGTACATCCAACAAATAGCCACACATTGTTTTTCTAAACTGATATTTTTAAATGTAAATAATTCTATATTATTTATTATAATTTTGCTACACTGTATTAATTCCACAAGGGAAACTTTGACATTTTTTCTCTCTCATTTTCTCCCTAATATACATGTGTCCAATTCCCACCCATCAAGAATGACCTTCCCTATCACATGACCACTGCAGCCAGGGAGGGGTGAAAGCATGTACATGCCCCTTCCATGGGATGCTATTCACCTGCGTCTGCGCATGTATATTTATTGGACGGTTTAACACGCTTGGAGGGAAGGCACTATCCACACCCTCCTATGAATGAGGTCACAAACGCCCATGATTGACTGGCAATTGCTGTGAGTGACAAGGAAGTGAATGTATGCCATCCCTTCTTCCTGTGACAGCTTGGCCAGTTAGCTCCAATGTACTGTACTCTCTGTCACGGATGGCTGTGGCATTAAGCTGGATATGATTGTGTGATTCGTGGGTTAATGGTCACGCACCTTGCCGATGCACCACTCAGGAGCAGACTTCTGCAATTAACCCCTCCAAAGTGAACACAAACACACATATACACACACACACACACACATATACACACACACACACACACACACACACACACACACACACACACACACACTTGGAGCAGTAGGGTGCCATGCATTGCAGGAGAGCAGTTGGGGGTGAAGTGTCTTGCTGGGGGTTAAGTGTCATGCACTTCAGCCATGAATGTAGAGGCAGGGAATGTGCAGCTCACTCCTCCCACCATCATATATTTTTCCTGCTGGTTCAAGAACTGTATCAGCAATTTTTTTTTATTCCAAAGCCGCTTCTCGAACCATTACGATGAATTTTTCACTCACTCGATTTAACAAATTGTTTAATTCTACTAGGGTCACAGGAAAGCTGGAGTCTATCTCAGGCAATACTGACCCCCCCCCCCCCCAAAAAAAAAAAAAAAAAAAAAGTGTCCAGCATGTCTGAATATTCTGAAAATTTTCTCCAGTGACGGGTACCTTTGTGTTGCTTTTAGAATCATGATTGAGAGTTTCTTCACCTTCCTCTCTTGTGACTTGAAAGGATATGAACAATGATTGGTTGCTGTCAAGCTTGTAGTGTTGCCAGTCTCATGACGAAGACATAGAATATATGGTGATAATCTGACATGTCAATCATCAATGAAAGACATTGTGTGGTCTTGAACAGTAATATGTCCATTTTCAGACTTAATTTATAATCGTAACATGGACATTATTTAATGCAGCCATGGGGGGGGGGGGGGGGGTGTCACTGACCAGTGTCTCTCCCCCTTATGCTGGTCCCAAGCCCGGATAAATGCAGAGGGTTGCGACAGGAAGGGCATCTGGCGTAAAACTTCTGCCACATTTTCAATACAAATGATCAAAACAAAATTCATACCGGATCGGTAGGGGCCCGGGTTAACAACGACCGCCATCAGTGCTGTCAACCACCAGGGTGCTGATGGAAATTGGACTACTGTTGGTCGAAGACGTCGAAGAAGGAGAGGCGGGAGGCGTGTCCGTAGGCAGAGAGAGAAGAGGAAATGCGTGAGCCTAAGAATGAGAGTAGGGACTTTGAATGTTGGAACTATGCAAGGAAAAGATAGAGAGCTGGCTGACATGATGCAGAGGAGGAAGGTAGACATACTGTGTGTTCAGGAGACCAGGTGGAAAGGTAGCAAGGCTGGAAGCTTAGGAGCAGGGTTTAAGCTGTTTTATCATGGTGTGGATGGGAAGAGAAATGGAGTCGAAGTCATCTTGAAGGAGGAGTTTGTCAGGAATGTTCTAAAAGTGAAAAGAGTGTCAGACAGAGTGATGAGTCTCAAGTTAGAAATTGAAGGTCAATGTTGTTAGTACATATGCCCCACGGGCAGGATGTGAGCTCGAAGAGAAGGCGAGATTCTGGAGTGAGTTAGATGAAGTGATACAGAGTACCCCCAGAGGTGAAAGAGTGGTCATTGGGGCAGACTTCAATGGACATGTTGGTGCAGGAAACAAAGGGGACGAGGAAGTGATGGGCAGGTTTGGTATCCAGGACAGGAACACAGAAGGACAGATGTTGATCGCTTTTTCAAAAAGGATGGAAATGGCTGTGGTGAATACTTTCTTCAAGAATAAACAGTAGCATAGGGTGACTTATGAAAGCGGAGGTAAGAGCACACAGGTAGACTACATCTTGTGTAAGCGATGTAATTTGAAGGAAGTCAGTGACTGCAAAGTAGTAGTGGGTGAGAGTGTTGCCAAACAGCATAGGATGGTGGTATGCAGAATGACGCTGATGGTGAGGAAGGTGCAAAACTCAAAGGCAGAGCAGAAGACAAAGTGGTGGAAGCTAAAAAAGGAAGAGTGTCGTGTTGTCTTCAAGGAGGAGTTGAAACAGGCTTTGGGGAGTCAGGAAGTGCTTCCAGATGACTGGACAACTACAGCCAATGTGATCAGGGAGACCGGTAGGAGAGTACTTGGTGTGTCCTCTGGAAGGAAAGTAGATAAGGAAACTTGGTGGTGGAATGAAGAAGTGCAAGAGTGTGTACAAAAGAAGAGGTTAGCTAAGAAGAAGTGGGACACAGAGAGGACTGAAGAGAGTAAACAGGAGTACAGGGAGACACAGCGTAAGGCGACGGTAGCAGTGTCAAAGGCCAAACAGAGGACGTATGATGACTTGTATGCTCAGTTAGAAAGTAAGGAGGGAGAAAATGATTTATACAGGTTAGCACAGCAGAGAAATAGAGATGGGAAAGATATGCAGAGTGTTAGAGTGATAAAGGACAGAGAGGGAAATGTATTGACTGATGACAGAAGTGTGCTGGGAAGATGGAAAGAGTACTTTGAAGAGCTGATGAATCAGGAAAATGAGAGAGAAAAATGAGTAGAAGAGGTGACCGTTGAGGACCAGGAAGTAGCAAAGATTAGTAAGGGTGAAGTGAGGAGGGCATTGAAGAGGATGAAGAATGGAAAGGCAGTTGGTCCTGATTACATACCAGTTGAGGTATGGAAGTGTCTAGGGGAGGTGGCAGTAGATTTCTTGACAAGAATATTCAACAAGGTCTTAGAAAGTGAGCAGATGCCGGAGGAATGGAGGAGAAGTGTGCTTGTGCCCATTTTTAAGAACAAGGGAGATGTACAGAGTTGTGGCAACTACAAAGGGATAAAGTTGATGAGCCATACGATGAAGTTATGGGAAAGAATAGTGGAAGCTAGACTAAGGGCAGAGGTCAGCATTTGTGAACAACAGTTTGGCTTCATGCCAAGAAAGAGCACCACAGATGCAGTGTTTGCTTTGAGGATGTTAATAGAGAAGTACAGAGAAGGTCAGAAGGAGCTGCATTGTGCCTTTGTGGATCTGGAGAAAGCAGATGATAGGGTGCCGAGAGAAGAACTGTGGTATTGTATGAGTAAGTCTGGAGTGGCAGAGAAGTATGTTAGAGTGGTGCAGGACATGTATGAGAGATGTAAGACAGTGGTGAGGTGTGCTGTCAGTGTGACAGAAGAGTTCAAGGTGGAAGTGGGACTGCATCAAGGGTCAGCTCTCAGCCCCTTCTTGTTTGCTATGGTGATGGACAGGCTGACGGACGAGGTTCGACAAGAATCTCCATGGACTATGATGTTTGCAGATGACATCGTGATCTGTAGTGAGAGCAGAGAACAAGTGGAGGAAAATCTAGAGAGGTCCCTCTAGAGATGCCCTGGAAAGGAGGGGAATGAAGGTTAGTCTCAGTAAGACAGAATACATGTGTGTGAACAACAAGGACCCAAGAGGAACGGTGAGGTTACAGGGGGCAGAGATAAAGAAGGTGGAGGATTTTAAGTACTTGGGCTCAACAATCCAGAGCAATGGAGAGTGTGGAAAAGAGGTGAAGAAGCACGTGCAGGCAGGTCGGAATGGATGGAGAAAAGTGTCCGGTGTGATGTGTGATAGGAAGGTATCGGCAAGAATGAATGGAAAAGTGTACAAGACGATGATGAGGCCAGCGATGTTGTATGGTTTAGAGACAGTGGCCCTGGGGGAAAAGACAGGAGTCAGAGTTGGAGGTAGCAGAGATGAAAATGTTGAGGTTCTCTTTGGGAGTAACAAGGATGGATAGGATCAGAAATGAGTACATCAGAGGACAGAGCACATGTTAGATGTTTTGGAGACAAAGTCAGAGAGGCTAGATTGAGATGGTTTGGACATGTACAGAGGAGGGATAGTGAGTATATTGGTCGTAGGATGCTGAGGTTGGAACTAGCAGGCCAAAGGCCCAGAGGAAGACCAAAGAGAAGATTTATGGATGTGGTGAAGGCGGATATGAAGGTCGTTGGAGTAAGAGTAGAAGATACAGAGGATTGGGAGAGATGGAGGTAGATCATTTGCTGTGGCGACCCCTGAAGGGAACAGCCGAAAGGAAAAGAAGAAGAACATGGACATTATTGGAAGATGATATCAACAAGCTACAGTTTGCTAGTTATCCAGCTGCACAATTATGACCTGCTCAGCCATTTGCCGAACCACTTAACTCTATTAGGGAGTCTAGAGCCTATCTCAGCTGACACTTGGTGAAGGCGGATACACACCGAACAGCTCACCAGACCATCACAGGGCCAATTCACCCAACTCACACTTGCACCTTGGGGCAATCTGGAACAGCCAATTAGCCGAATATGCATATCTGATGCAAGCACTGGGAGACCATATAAACTACACATAGAAATGGCTGAGCCAGAGACTTGTGCTAACCCCAATGCCACCATGCTACCCACACAATTATTAGTTATCATTTCAACTTTACATTTTTAAAAATTTCATACGTTTGTATTAGCTTGACTATTATCCTGAATGGTTGTAGCTATTTATTTATTTATTTATTTTTACAATGTTCTGATATACCACACAATGTCAGCATGTTCTGCGTCAATGTTTGGGTAGCAGTGGTGCTGTTGTACAGTGAGTGGCATTGTCACGCTACTGAAGGTTCCAGGGTTCTTATTTGTTCCTGACCTCAGGTTACTGTCTTTGTGGAGTTTCACGTGTTTTTGACATGTCCACAATGGGCTTCCTTTCAACAAGGATCTCCAGTTTCATCCCACCTCCAAACACCATGCCAGCAGTTGGACTGAGAACTCGAAATTACCTCTAGGTGTGTGTGTGTGTGTGTGTCTGTTTCTGCGTACACGTGCATGCGTGTGTGTGTGTGTGTGTGTGTGTGTGTGTGTGTGTATGCGTTAGTGTGTTTGACCAATGGCACACTAGCCTTTGGCTACGGTTGCCCTGGTAACACCTGTCACCATTTGCTTTCTTGCTCAGCACCTTGTGCGCTGTGTTCACCCCCCACCCCCCGCTCTGTTTCTTCAGTCGTTCCTCTTTCATTCCTCAAATGAACTGTGAGATTTTTCTCTATTACATAACATGATGGGTCACATAGAGTTAGCAGATGTTTATTATTAAATATATTCAAAGCTAAAAGTAGGACATGGCACCTTTAACATATGAATTATTGTTATTTTTTGCTGTTCACTCTCAAATATCTTTCTTTTTCTCCTACTGCCCCAGTTTCGAGTGTTATGAAAAGCAGTGAGTGTGAGGCAATAATGAGATAAACTGGTAATGGGGAAAGAGTCTGCTTCTGTTGCACCATTTTTAATGTTTTTTTAATGAAAAATAATTATTATCAGTAAAACACTGAGCCTGCAAGTGCAGGAAAAATTCTAAATCTATAAATACATACATAAGACACACACACACACACACACACACACACACACACACACACACACACAGATAGATAGATAGATAGATAGATAGATAGATAGATAGATAGTATTTGACGTAATACGCGCCCTGCTCCAACCCCCCCCCCCCCCCACGTGTTTTTTATCTTACGTCTAATAACTGCCCATGTGTACTGGGAGGAAAATGGTCGATCAGACTTACCAATTTTATTGGCTCAGCCTCTGCAACGGTAAAATGAGGCGTTCACTGCCTGTAAAAGTGGGTTTACATAATATTTTAAGACCCCCTACCACTGGGAAATGTCTATACAGTAATGTTCATCAGGACCAACACATTTGATTGTTCCACCGTGCTTTAAAAAATAGGTAAATATTTTGTTGTGTTCTTTTGGTAAATGTCCAACAAGATGAACCATTAGAAAGTGCTACAGCAAAACTATGGGATGTTCTGAATGAATGGAGCGATGAGCCAGATATGGACCAATCAGAAAGTGATGAGTCTTTTTCACCTGATTCTCCTGCTCACTAACTTCATAAATTTAAAGACATTCCTGGCCATGTGCTTTTGTTTATGTTCGTGTTGATTGGTTCAACTTGCCATGTGCTAAGGTTGACATTTGTGTTGATTGGCTCAATTTTACTTCCGGGAAAATGTTTAAAGGATCAGCACCGGAAGGGAAAATTAAGGGGTCTTTTTTTAAATTTATGCTGTTTTCTGTTTATTTTCAGCTTTCATGTAAGTAGTTTGGCTGATACCACAAAACGAATAACATAAATACCAGTAAACCTCTTTTATTGCTGTTATTATTCATGTTTTCCACCTCTATGGTAATAAGCACATACCGTTCCACTCTGCTGGAAACATTTTAATAAGCGCCCACCCACTCCAATTTTTAAAAGTGCTGTGGGCGCTTATTACGTCGAATATGGTAGATAGATAGATAATGCCTTTAATAGAGCATGGTGAAAAAATTAAAATAAGTAGGACAACGTACATATTGTAGTTATACTGGTCTTTTTCAGGGACCAAAATGCACTGCAGGCCCCCTCAGCTATTTCCAGCAGATTTCAATATTCTAACATAGCTTCAAGTGCTCTGAGTGCTATTTTGCGATAGCTGTCTTAAGTTTTGCAGACCTGTAGCAGAGTTGAACCACTTCTTTGTACCCAACTGACGCACTAAGGATTGCATCATATCAATACCGTCTTTTGGCTTCATGTTACAAATGAACACATTTAACATTAAACAAGCATTTCATGATAAACCAGGAAACACATTGTTCGAAGTAGTTTAATAGTAAGCCAATTTATTAATTCATAAACAACAGAGATCCCAAGAAGCAGTGGTGGAACACAGGGAAACCTTCAGTGAAAATGGAAACCACCTTAAATTGCAGGGGGAGTCCCGAATGCACATTTACAAGATATAAAAGCAGCACTGCCCCCACCATCCAAGTTAATCCAAGTCAATATTTAAGTCAGAAATTCCTGAAGTTTCTCATAAAATGGTATGGTTAACAGGACGTGACATACAATAGGGCTTTTTTTTGACATGCTGTATTGAAGGCTTTATTATTATTTCAGTTCTATAATTATCCTTTTTTATTTTTAAACCATCCTCACCCTTTTCAAACAGAGCATCTTTTGTAAAAAATAGTAATTTACTATCAACTTATATTAGTGCCTATATATGGGCATGATCACAAAACTGGCACATTTTCCAAGTACCCATCTTCAAACTTGAATAAATATTTCCGTGTCCAAGTTTATTTGTGAGTCAATGCATCAAAATCTTTAGTGTATGCCTGGGAGATAATAGCATATCAAAATATGAACATATGGTGAACACAGTTTCTGAAATAATTCAAAACTTCCTAGTTTACACCTTTCTCACTCTGGATTTTGTGACAAGAGAAAGACCTCATTATTCTCATGTCCCACTGAGCCGCTGCTAACGACTCCACAGGTCCAATAACCACATAAATTGGAGCACAGGTGCATGCACAGTGAACCACGGAATTTGCATGAGTGGCAAAAGTAGTAAATCAGCACCAGATTTAAAACAGGCTCGATGATATCCGTAACTTTTCTTGTTCATGTTACACGATATATCTTGTTCTCCCATCAATCACTGATGGATCAGCATTTATTGACTTTAGATAATAAATTTAAGTTGAACATGTTCAGCACCATTAATCAGCACAGTGTAACTAATTTACACAATTATTATCTAAAGCTATTATTAGTGAATAAGAGACTGTTCATTGTCCATGGTACTGATTTTATGAGCTGTCCTACTGATAATTTGATGCTGCTGCTTTTCTAATTAATATTTTCCTTCATCTACCAGGATTTAACGCATATTGGCCTCACATATTAAAAATTGGAAAAAAAAATGTAATCTGTAGAACATATAAAAGGTCAGTGTCACACATTTCACTACCAGTTTCATCATCAGACCCATACACACACACACACACACATATATATATATATATATATATATATATATATATATATATATATATATATATATATATATATATATATATCAGCACATTTTTTCACCTACTTAATCCTAATTAGGGTTGCAGGGCAGATGATACAGAGCAGAATGCTGATGGCAATGCAGGCTACTTTTGATGAAAGTCTCTCTCTCTCTCTCTCATATATACAGTATATATATATATATATATATATATATATATATATATATATATATATATATATATATATATATATATATATATATATATATATAAAACCTTAAATTTCATTCAATTTTTATTTTAGAAGCTCCTCTCAAACTGAAAATTGTAGAAAAATGTAACTGTCAGGCACCCTTAACAATTCCTAAGAAGTAAATGTATTTGAAGTATTTCTGTCAGATTTTCTGTAGTTTACAAAGTTGGTCAGAGTATCTAGGAACATTTAATTAGTAATTCATCACTTCCTGTTTCCCTGGGGTATAAATATGACATGACACACTGAAGAGAAGAGTGCAGAGGAGAGGACCAAGTCCCTGGATGATTTAGAGAAATTCTCTAGATCCTGCTTTCTGCATTCTCCCATCTTGTGAAACATTATATGAGAAGATCAGGTGTGGTTTTGTTGATCAGCGATATTGCCATCAGGGGTGGTAATAATTGGAGCTCGCATGATTTCATTTAAAATAATTATTTCTGAATGTTGGATTTTTCCGGGATCGGGTCGCAGGGGCATCAACCTAAGTATTGAGATCCTAATAATCGCCCCTATGACCCGACCCTGGATGAAGTGGAGCAAGATAATGATGTGGGCTTTTTCCCCACTGAATAAATGTACTTGTATATATATGTATATATATCATTACGTTTCAATCCCATGCTTCAAACTCCAAGGACACTTCTCCCCCCAACGTTCCGCATTACCGTATATCTTGGTACAATTAGTCCGAAGCATCCAAACGATGAGTAGAACATCATGTAATTCATTGCCAGGTGATATTGTCTTCCACATGAACTGTATATGACCTTAGCAGCATATCTCTGCTGCTCACACTTTGTTCTCTGCCTTTAATTAAAGTAGCAGTTTGTGACTTTTAGTCTTACAATCAAAACAAGTCTTTAGAAATACAATCAAAGTAAAAACAGCGAGGATTTTACCCAGTGACCCCAACACCCCTATCTTCTCTCTCTTCCTCTGTCTCTGTGTAGCAGTCCCGTTCCCGCTGAGCCATAGGCTGAGTATGCGGGAGGTGTTTGACTGTGAAGGAAAGCCACGCGTTGATCTACTGAAGGCTCACCTCACTAAAGAGGGCCGTGTGGAGGAGCCTGTTGCCCTGCGAATCATCAACGAGGGCGCCTCCATTCTACGACAGGAGAAGACAATGCTGGACATCGAGGCTCCCGTTACAGGTCAGAAACACAACACACAGGGTTAAACAGACAGAGAATCTCCATGCAGAAGAAAAAAAATTATACTGACCTTAATTTGAGAGGAATTTTTGAAAAATACACACACTTAGATGCGCACCTCACATAAAAATGTAAGTAGTTTTGGTGGGGGGGTTTGGGTGGTTTTTTGTTTTTGTTTGTTTGGGGTTCTTTTTTTTGCATAATTGGCTTGTTTTGCGGCGTTTTCCTTAACTAGTCCCTTATTTTTCCTTAATTTCCTTATTTTTTTATTTTTCAATGAATATTTTTGAAAAATCCGTGATGAACTGAAGCTGCAGAAACTGAAGCATGAAGTAGCGAGGGATCACTGTATATATACATATATATATATATATATATATATATATATATATATATACACATACATACATACATACATACATATATATATATATATATATATATATATATATATATATATATATATATATATATATATATATATATATATATATATATATATATATATATATATATTGTTTTGAGGGAAAAATGTAACCATTCTGTACAGTCTTCTCCGGTACATCCCAAAGACTTTCAATAGACTTAAGGTCAGGACTCTGGGGTGCCAATACATATGTGAAAATGATTTCATTGTGCTCCCTGCACCACTCTTCATTATTTGAGTCTTAATTTTATATCTGCACCGTCATGGTAGAAAAAAAAAAATCAACTGATTTGATAATCTGCTCATTCTGTACATTCAGCTTATCACCTGACAGTTCTTTTTTGTCCAGGCAGTTTATCTATCTATCTATCCAGTGCCTGAGTCGTAGGACGATCATTGGCGACCCGCCATGAAGGACAACGCCCTAGTTATCATCTTCATGGAGGTTTTCTTGGCAGGATTAGTGCAGTGGTTTGCCATTGCCTTCTGCACAATGCGAACCTACGGGCAATTTAGAACGGCCAATGAACCTACTGTGCATGTCTTTGGATTGTGGGAGGAAACCGGAGCACCCGGAGGAAACCCACGCAAGCACGGGGAGAACATGCAAACGCCACACAGAAACGTCCAGGCCGGGAATCGAACCCAGGCCTTCTTGCTGTGAGGCGGACGTGCTAACCACTAATCCACCGTGCCGCCAAAGGCAGTATATAAGGCTGCAATAAATAGATAAATAAATAAATAGGAAAATGCTGGTACAAACTTGGTACAGTTATGCAAGATCCCCAGACACTTGACTGCTGAGTTCTAGTGTGAATAAAGCTGTATTTTATTAGATATGATTCAGGCACGTAGAGATCGATATCTGAATCCTGGTGAGAATGGGTTATGTGTAATTTCGATGTAAAAGCAACAAGAGGAAATAAGCACTGGGTTTTGGTTTCCTTTTTAAAAATAAAAATATCTTATAGATGAGTTGATTATATTATTGTTGTACAGATGTGAGTTAAAAAGCGTGTTTCCACTGAAGTTCAGACAGGTGTTCTGTGTTTCCACGGCAGTGTGGAAACTGGTACCATGAGCTTTTTTTGAGATCTAAGTGGGTTGTTTGTTTTTTTTTTGTGTGTGTGTGTGTGTGTGTGTGTGTGTGTGTGTGTGTGTGTGTATGAGTATGTCTGCTTGTGACGATGGCGTTCATAATAGCGAGTTCCACTAATTGTTCCTGTTTCCAGAGCTCCATATATTCATGTACATCCCAGGAAGTAATATCAGATCTTTTCACAGTGTTCCTAAAGTTCTTGGGTTGTCTTTTCTGGTAGAAAAGTGGCAAGTCTGGACGTGGACGGTGTTGTGAAAGTTTGGTCTTTCAACCCCATTATGCAGACAAAAGCCACTATTATGTCCAAATCACCTCTGCTGTCACTGGAATGGGCTCGCCAAGTGTAACCTTTTATTTCTACCGAGAGACAAAATTTTATTAGAAAGAGAAAAATCACCTGGTCATTCATACACACATTTATGAAGTGGTACAGAATAAGGATGAGGTCAAGCCATAATTTAAAAGGGAAATAATCTGCATTCATCATTATATGGAACTATGCACAAAGTAAGGAATAAAACACGTAGGGGTGGATTGTATAATAGGACATTCATTAACACTATCGTGTGATGTTGCTGCGACGACGTGAAGTTACTTTTACAGCCAATGTAATTTAATAATACGTACAGTGGTACCTCACCTTACGACATTAATCCGTTCCAGAGCCTTTTTCGTAACCTGGATTTTTCGTAAATTGAACCGCATTTTACATGTAAAACGTGTGATTCGTTCCAAGGCCCCCAGTACTACCCCCTAAACCCTTTAAAAATTATAAAAGTATACCTTTTAAACGTTCCTTCTGCTTCAATATCATACCGATGGTAGACGGGTTTGGCCATATTCCTTTGCGATATCACTCATCCGCATGCCACGAGCCCGCTTCTTCTTTTCACTCGCACCGGAAATCACACACGTGTGTGTGTGTGTGTGTGTGTGTGTGTGTGTGTTGACCATGTCTTCTTCTGTCTATCTAGTGCCTGAGTTGTAGGATGACCATTGGCGACCCACCATGAAGGACAACGCCCTGGTTATCATCTTCATGGAGGTTTTTCTTGGCAGGATTAGTGCAGTGGTTTGCCATTGCCTTCTGCACAATGCGAACGTACGGGCAATTTAGAACGGCCAATTAACCTACTGTGCATGTCTTTGGATTGTGGGAGGAAACCGGAGCACCCGGAGGAAACCCACGCAAGCACGGGGAGAACATGCAAACTCCACACAGAAACGCCCATAACCACTAATCCACCATGCCGCCCTAATGTCTTCTTAGCAGAGTTCTAATCTTACAAATGTTTATGGAAGGTAAAAAGTCTGAGTCAAAAAATAAAGCAAGAAACTCATGAAACAGTAACTCTGTCCTTTACATGAAAAGCATTATGGGAGATGCAGCTCCATTATAGCCAATGGGAGGCCTGTGGGGCAGGATGTTAGGAGGTAGCCAATGGGAGGTAGCTGCATCATCCCTCCTAGCTAATGGGAGGCCAGCCGGGCGGGATGTTTGAACGTCATTGATGGGAGAGCGGGTCGTGTATTGTTTGAATGTTTGAATGGTGCATTTTAATGTTTGAATGGCGCGTTTGAATGTTTGAATGGCGCGTTTGGCGCGTTTTGTAAGGAGAACTTGTTTTGTATACAGAGACAAAAAATGTTGGAAAATGTTTTCGTAACCTCGATTTTTTGTTTGCTAGGACTATCCTAAGGTGAGGTACCACTGTAATGCCAAAACCGCCCCGTGTGTGATCAGCTTTACCCTGGGTTTACAATGGGGCACAAAGTCCAAGATTTCCACGATCTGAGAGAATCGAGACGATCTTGAAGGAACTTGGTGGATTCACGGTGATCGCGCTCATTGCGGACTATGACCGTTTGTACACTTTGACGCCAATCGTGATAGAATATCGGAAGGGTGTTAAAGCTTATTAGACCCTATGAGACCTCAACAGACTATAAAAGACCTTGTGCCATCATATTGGATCTTAGTGAACTTAGCAACACGATTCTCGCAGGTTTCATCTCTTGGATGCACCCTGCCTCCTTTTATATTATTTATATTTATGACTTGTGCTCCAAGCATGCTAATAAATCATGGAGCTCCTCAATTATTCAACCTCATTGGATATCGTGCCCCAGTCTAAACCCAGGGTTACTGATACAGCTTTACCGCTAATGTTTACAAACACCAACACACGGAAGTCTTTCCATAAATTCTTCATAACCTTTCATGTAAGACTTAATCAATTAATAATTAATATCAAATACATTTTTTCAAATACATTTATAACCTGCATTCACTATACTAAGCAACATGTTAGCTGTAACTGTAGAAAAGATCACATCACGAAGGTGCGTAACTATTAATCTCGAGATCTCAAGTTTGAATCTAGGTAAATGTCACAGCCATCGGCATAGGCTCACTTCCCTGTCACTCATAATGATCATGGGGATTTGTGAGCCTACAAGGGAGCGGGCAGTACTTTGTACATGGGATTGGGTAGTGCTTTCCCTCTGAATGTGTTAGACCGTCCCCAAAATACGCAAGGCACGGCATTTCCAAAAGAGGTAGGTGGCTACCATTGCATATCACGGAGGGGACGTGTGCATGCTTTTGCCCCTCAATAGTTCGTGGTGGTCATGTGATAAGGAAGGCAATACTTGATGGGTGGGAATTGGATATGAATAAATTCGAGAGAAAATGGGGGAGGAAAAAAAGCTTAGTATCAGAATGTGCCCTGCAGCCTGAACTGTCACAAAGCTGCTGCTATAAAAAATGAATGGAGACATTCTGACCAATCAGAGTGAAGGTTCTAAGAGTGCTATTGTGTAAGAGATGTACAGTATATATTCTGTGTGAATATTTTTCCTTCCGAGCTTTGTAGCTTCATTTCACTAAAATGTATGCAGTTCTGATATGGTGTATGTACCGCAGTGTGTGGAGATATTCATGGCCAGTTCTTTGACTTGATGAAGCTGTTTGAGGTTGGAGGGTCTCCAGCTACAACGCGGTACCTCTTTCTAGGGGACTACGTGGACCGAGGTTACTTCAGTATCGAGGTTAGTTGACCTAGAGCTTTCTCTCATACACAGAGAGTGTTTGCACACCGCCTAGTAATCCTATATAATATCTCTCTCTCTCTCTCTCTCTCTCTCTCTCTATTTCTCTCTCTTTCTCTCTTTCTCTCTCTCAGTGTGTTTTGTATCTCTGGTCACTGAAAATCCTGTACCCAAAGACCTTATTTCTACTGCGAGGAAACCATGAATGTAGACATTTGACTGAATATTTCACATTCAAACAAGAATGTAAGTATAAAGAAAACAATTCACAACGTTTCCTATGTAAACTGCAAATCACATTTTTTCATTTCCTGTTTTCCCACAATGCATCATGTTTCATTAACCCAGCGTTTCCTTTTATTTTTATGCATACTATAACTTTTTTTTTTTTTTTTTTTTAATTATTGTGGGTCCAGTGGCATAGTGGTTAGGGTGCTAGGCTCATGATCGGGAGGTTGTGTGTTCGAATCCCAATTAGACCTCCACTGTGCTAAGTCCCCTTGGCAAGGTCTTCACCACAAGTGTGCCCCTGTTCACCCAGCAGTATAAATGGGTACCAGTAAAAATATACTGGGAAGGTAACCTACGATGGACTAGCGTCCCATCCAAGAGGAGCTGAACTCCTGGTCGCTTCATGCTATGGAAACCGGGGATAAGCACGGGCCTGATGAGCCACTATGGCTCGGGTGCAAAAAGCCCACATTACCTTACCTTATAACTTTTTTCCACAACTACCTTTTCTTCTGTCTGTCTATCTATCTATCTTTCTGTCTGTCATCCACTTGGTCTGGGGTCAAGTTGCGAGGACAGCAGCCTAAACAGGTGAGGTTCAGATGTCCCGCTCCCCAGTAACTTTCTCCAGCTTTTCCTGGGGGGACCCCATGCTGTTCCCAGACCAGACACAGTCCCTCCAGCATGTTCTTTATTAATACTTCATTAATCACAGAAGGAACTTCACATTTTCCAGCAGCAATGCAGTAAAACAGCACACATTTATTCTATAACAATAATATATATTCTACACATCATTCTATACATATATATTCATTGAACTATTCATTGATCACCAACCCTCTGGTCACACTCTATGTCCACATATCCATCTATCTGTCTATCTTTCTGTATATACATATATGCATCTCTCTATCCATTCCACTTCCATCTCTGAACATGCCAATCAACTGACCTACAATTCCATCCATCCTTTGAAAAACCATTCTCATGTATCATCCATCCATCCATCCATCCGTCCATCCATCCATCCATCCATCCATCCATCCGTCCATCTGCATATATCTATCATTTTTTACATTTACATGCATTTGAGGACGCACTTTGCTCTACTAACTCTTCT
>CM045742.1:37525000-37542500 GCA_024760905.1 Plotosus lineatus | reverse complement strand
GCAATTTGCAAATGATTCATATAAACCTGATCTGAATTACAGCCGGGACTGCCATCAAAGCTGCTGATTAATCAACACCTCCTGACTAATCAGATTGGAGTCTTCAGCAGTGCTGTAGACTAAAACAAACATTTTCAATACATTATGCTTAAGTCAGTTTTAGCTACAAAAGCAGCAAGATATAAACAAACTGTTGAAACCATTTTGTTAACAACCGCGGCTTTTGTTTCCTTTCGCAGTCTCGCTGTGTGAATTTTCCGACTAATACATGGCCCAAGTCCATCATGTGTTCGAATATTCAGTGGATGAGCAGTAAGTGTGTGTGTGTGTGTGTGTCTGTGTGTGTGTGTGTGTGTGTGTATAGAGTTTTGTGCTCTGGGCAATTAGGTGTAGTGTGAAAATGAGCCTGCGTCTGTAATTGGAATTGTAAAGCAGCCCAAACAGCAGTCAGGCTCAGCAAAACACAAGAATTCCCACGGTCCCTTGGGAAATCAGGCGATCTGCTGTTTCTATGACAACCGGCTACTACTGCCGAGAAAGTGAGTGAGAAGCGAGATATATATATATATATATATATATATATATATATATATATATATATATATATATATATATGAAAAGCAATAGAGGCAGATTTGCTTTCTTTCATCTCCTGAAATCTGACTTCACTGAGAGGAGAACAGAAAAGATAGAAGTGTGTGTGTGTGTGTGTGTGTGTGTGTGAACACATCCTTGTAACTGAAAATGTTTAGAAGAGTGGCCCGTGTTTTCATCATTCATTCGTTTTCTGAAGTGTTTATGCAGGGAGGCTAGCACCCATCTCAGCTGACTCTGGGCGAGGGAAGACTACACCCAGGACAGCTCACCAGGCCATCGCAAGGCAGAAACATGCTGATGGCGACTCAATAACCTACTCGTTATAAATGACAGCAGTGGTTCTTTTACATGTCTCTCATCACGTGTGGCTGGCCTTTGATAATCCAGTTAGCTGGACTCTGGCAACCTGGTTATAGTAGGACTTACACCCTGACCTTTGGTTCAGTAAGTCAGCACCCCAACACTCGGCCACCACTGCACCTGGGTTTCATGGTATTCAGGTTTCCTCCCACACTCCAAAGACATGCATATTAGACTAACACTGCATCAGTTGAACACAATTAAATTGTTAAAGCTACACCATGTAGGATCTCATGACATCTAGTGGTGACATTGTATATTACAATCAACTAAATACCCCTGAATATAGTACTGTACTCTTCTTTCCCCAAACACGTACTGTACAGTATTAGAAGCTATACTGGCTATCAGCTGCATTAATATCTGTCCAAAAAGCCAGTTTTACATAATTTTTTCAATCAATGTGGTTTTTAGGCAAGTCAACACTTCAGTGATATTCTTTTTCGGTGATATGGTTGTGATATTGGGCGGCATGATGGCATAGTATTTAGCATGTCTTCCTCACAGCGAGAAGGCCATGGGTTCGAGTCCTGTGCTCAGGCACTTTTGTGTGAAGGTTGCATGTTCTCACCGTGCATGCATGAGTTTCCTCCAAGTACTTTGGTTTCCTCCCACTGTCCAAAGACATGCACATTAGGCAATTTGACTGTTCCAAATTGTCCCTAGGTTTGAGTATGAGTGTGAGTTATTGTGTATGTGTTGCCCTGAGATGGTCTGACGAGCTGTTCAGTGTGTACCGTACCTTCGCCCAGTGTCGGCTGAACTAGGCTGCAGCACACCCGTTAGCATAATAGGATCATGTGTTTCCACAAATGAATGAATGAATGAGTGAATGAGTGAGTGAGTTTGTGATAAAAAATAAAAATAAAACAATTTTTGACAACAAGTTTGATCCGAGCCATAAATATGGAAAAAATGAAGGACAATAACGAGGCAATATCACACAAGCAAGAGTGCAGGTATCCGTAATATCAGTTCTGTGACTGATATTGCTTTTATATAAGAGTTCTACAAACTGTAGAGGAAATTAATATTGTGTATGTGATATTGCAGACACGTTATTACAAAAAAATAATGCATTTATTTTTAGAACATGAATGAAAACAGATCCCAAAGGCTTCACACTTCTCTATAGAATGGGGGCTTTATAGCCACAATCATGTCTATGGGTAATTTGGAGTAGTGAGTTGACCTAATGTGTCTGATCAACCACCAGAATCGGGTTTAAAAGCTCAACAGATGTTTACCTGCCTTCCTTCATAATATATTATCATCAGCATTTATTTATTTTTTAAACGAATAACCACACTCTCAGTGGTTAAAACATCATCTTTAGTGAAGAATCGATTATGAAGATTCGAAACCGAAAGAGTCGGTTCTTAATGATTATCTGAGCCGAATGATTTTTGACTCCCTGAAACGATTGAAACGAACAGCGCTCCCAGTGGTGCAGATGTGCTATAACAATTACAATCCTGATCATGTGAGCAGAATAAGATCTTAGAAAGACACCTTTTCACAAAATGAAAGTTAAAGAAAAAGTACAACAACTATTCACTTGTAGTTTCTTCCCGCTGATTTAATAGGAAACGTGCTGGAGCTGGAATAAAAACTGCACAAGATACACACCTGTAGCGCAGGTAGAGATCTTAAGTACGTTTACGGCATTTGGCAGATGCTCTATTTCAGATCGACTTACAATTATTATTTATTACACACCTGAGCAATTGAGGGTTAAGGGCCTTGCTTAAGGGCCCATCATGCTGGCTCTGCTCACTGAAGTTTATTAGGGTCGTGTTTGGGGGGTCACTGCTGTGGATCACTTTGGGCAAAGCATGCAGAAGAAACTCACAGAGCTTACAGTAGAGACACTTCTCAATCAGTCGTATGAAATTAACTGCAGTTATTAGTCATTTTTACGCGTTTTTGTTTTTACATTTTACGTATCTGATGTGTTTATTTTTGTCGATAAGCCATTTGTTGGTTTTATGTATCTCAGCTCTTATCCTAACCCGCATGATGTCACTCAATGATTTGCTGAACTGTCGATTCCTACTAAAGTTGCGAGAAGGTTGGAGTCTATCTCAGCTGACACTGGGCAAAGGCGGGGCACACCCTGAACAGCTAGCCAGACCATACATACAACACAGACATAACCGTTCAGTCCCACACTCACTCTATGGGCAACTTGCCTTATGTGTTTGTGTTTGGAGTGTGGGAGGAACTCGGTGTACCGAAGTCCGTGGAAGCACAGAGAACATACACCCCATACAGAAATGCCTGAGCCCAGGACTCAAACCCAGAACTTTCTTTCTGTGAGGTGAACACATCCACAAGTCATGCTATCACTAAATGCATATTACAGAAACATTTCCTCTCTTTCTTTTCAGTTGCTATGTGAGCCAATCGTTCCAAAGAAGCAAAACATCGGATTTATCGAAAGATTATCAAAGGTGTTTGTAAGATCTAGACATGTTTTCTACAGTTATAGCATTTATAGCAGTGACGGACAGGAAGAGGAATTTCTTCAATGGGATTTCAGTCTGTTGTGTTGATTGGAGTAGTATACTCTCATCAAATGTAATTCCTTTCTCACTTGTTATTAGTAGCTGTTGATGTGGAGGGTTTGTGAATACGTGCTCCACGTGTGAGTGTGGGTATGGACGTCCTGGAAAGATGTTTCTGCTGAAAACGGTTTTTGTGTTTTTAGATGGGCTCAGTGCTGCCATCTTGTGGCTAGTAAAATAAAAATAACGATAAAGTGATCTAGAGCAGCTGACTGTTTCGTAGCAGTTATAAAAAGAAAGTGAACAAAAGACAACTAAGGAATTATACCAAGCTATATCTATATATCTATCCACATATTCGCACATGTACAGACCTACACATATATCTGTAAACACATACACAGAGGGCTGAATATGTTAGACGTGCAGGATATACACCGGGTAAGAGGTAGAACTTTTAATTACAGTATAAGGCGCCTGGTGTGAAAATGTTATGATGTTCGAGACCTGCTCTAAACATGAAGATTGCACTTTCCAGGAAGATGGTGTGATGCTGCTGCTGGTGGTGGTGGTGGTGGTGGTGGTGGTGGTGGTGGTTAGACATTTAACAGCTTGTGGGTTGTACCTGTACCTTTTTCCTGAGGGATGATGACAGAAAAGGGCGTGTCCAGGTTGTGTTGGGTCTCTGATAATACCACTGGCTCTCGTATGAAGTCTGTCAGTGTAAACATCACTGCGGAGGGTAGTGTAGTTCCAGTCATCGACTCTACCATCCTCACCAGCCACTGCAAGGCCTTCCTGTCCTCTGCCTACTGAACTACTGCACACTGTACAGCAGTAGATCAGGAGGCTCTCAAAGGCGGAGCGGTAAAAGTGCGTTAGTCGATCTAGATGAGCCTGTCAGAGCTTTCTGAAGAAGTACGTTACATCCTTTGTTGTGCTTTCCCCACCTGGCGGGAGATGTTTATGGTCGAGATGAAGTCAGTAGAGATGTGGACTTCAAGAAACGTGAAGCACTCCACCCTCTCTACCTCCTCTACATCAGTGTAGAGGGCAGAGTGCTCAGTTTGTCTCAATCTCAAAAATGCTGAAGAAAATATGATAATAGACTCACAGAATCTTTCTCTCTTCTTTCTGTTTTTTTCTGTCTTCACTGTTTGCCTCTTTCTCTGTATCATCATCTGTCTCTGTCTTTCCATTCATCTCTTACACACACACATGCTTTCACCTCTCTCCCTCTCTGTCTCTTTCTCTTTGTTTGTCTATGTCTCTTTCTCTCCTTGTGTGTACAGCTATCCCGTGGTGTGTGAGTTTCTACAGACTAATAACCTGCTCTCGGTGATCAGAGCCCACGAAGCACAGGATGCAGGGTAAGCCGAACCATTTACAGCCTCTGCCATTAGAAGCACAACACTAAATCGCATCACGACATTGCAATATCACTGTAACATCACTATAGCATCATTGCAGTATCACTGTAACACCACTCTAACACCACTATCATGTCACTGTGACACCTCAGTAACATCACCGAGATCTCTGTAACACCATTTTAGCATCACAGCAGAATCACCATGACTGTGCCTCATTGTACCTCAATGTAACACCATTTGTCGTACGCTGTAACATCACTGTGACATCACTCTAACACCATGCAATATGACTGTAACATTACTGCAACATCACTGTAACATCACTGTAACATTACTGTACTGCACTACAACATCACTGTCACGTCACTACAAAATAACTTAACATTGCTGTGACACCACTGTAACATCACTAACATTACTGCACTATAACATCACTGAAACATCACTGTAGCATTACTGCAGGGTCACTGCAAAAACCCATTAAACACCACAACAGTCATCTTCAGCTCACATTGCTGTGCATAATTCCACACAAAATTGTACTGTATGGGACGTTCATGTGAGACACAGGACTGAACATAGTTTTCTGAAGGAGGAATTCAGACCCTCGTCCCAGAAGAGTTCAAGATGGAGGTGGGACTGCATCAAGGGTCAGCTCTGAGCCCCTTCTTGTTTGCTATGGTGATGGACAGGCTGACAGACGAGGTTAGACAAGATTCCCCATGGACTATGATGTTTGCAGATGACATTGTGATCTGTAGTGAGAGCAGAGAACAAGTGCAGGAAAAGCTAGAGAGGTGGAGGTATGCCCTGGAAAGGAGGGGAATGAAGGTTAGTCTCAGTAAAACAGAATACATGTGTGTGAATGAGAAGGACCCAAGAGGAACGGTGAGGTTAAAGAGAGCAGAGATAAGGAAGGTGGAGGATTTTAAGTACTTGGGCTCAACAATCCAGAGCAATGGAGAGTGTGGAAAAGAGGTGAAGAAGCGTGTGCAGGCAGGTTGGAATGGTTGGAGAAAAGTGTCCAGTGTGATGTGCGATAGGAGAGTATCAGCAAGAATGAAAGGAAAATTGTACAAGACGGTTATGAGGCCAGCGATGTTGTATGGTTTAGAAACAGTGGCGCTGAGGAAAAGGCAGGAGGCAGAGCTGGAGGTAGCAGAGATGAAAATGTTGAGGTTCTCTTTGGGAGTAACGAGGATGGATAGGATCAGGAATGAGTACATCAGAGGGACAGCACATGTAGGAGGTTTTGGAGACAAAGTCAGAGAGGCTAGATTGAGATGGTTTGGACATGTACACAGGAGGGATGGTGAGTATATTGGTAGTAGGATGCTGAGGTTGGAACTACCAGGCCGAAGGCCTAGAGGAAGACCAAAGAAGAGATTTATGGATGTGGTGAAGGAAGGCATGAAGGTAGTTGGTGTAAGAGAAGAATATGCAGAGGACAGGGTGAGATGGAGGCAGATGATTCGCTGTGGAGACTTCGCCCATTCCTGTATTCGTGTTATGAGCACCATGCAGTAATAATGATACGGTGTAGCTCAGACTTCAAACTTTTCATAAAGCTTAAATTAAACCCATAAGGACCATTCGTTACATCTCGTCCTGAACCTCCTGTCAGGGTTATTTTGTGCTAATAACCTCTGTACACTTCATTGTCCCTTACATGCATGGTAATCAATGTATGATGTATGATGACAGTAGTAAGTAATAAAGCAGTTGTAGGGGATGCAAGAGGAACACAATCAATCTTATAATCCATTTCCAGTACCAGCATGTTTTATTATATATATATATATAATATTATATACAATATATATATACACATACAGGGATCCCTCATTTTCCGTGGTTCATGGGGACCGAGACACCCTCCCCCCCTTCCGACTGGCAATTTCCACAAAGTAGGATCACCAGTATACGTACATGTACTTTGTATGTGTATATAATATCAATTAATACATATTCAACGCTATAAATTCTTATCGTAACAAACATTCAAAAATAATGCATAAAATGTAAATCAAATATAAATGCACACACATACAGACGCGCACGTACACACACTCTCAGATGAAAGCGCACACATTTTTTTTCCCCTTAATTTCCTTTTTTTTCAATGATTATTTTTGAAAAACCCGCTATGCATTGAAGCCACAGAAACTGAAGCACGAAGTAGCAAGAGATCACTATATATATATATATATAGTCCTATATATATAGTCACTATATATATATATATATATATATACGGTCCGAGGTCGAGAGTGAAAGTGAAATGAAATTGAAGAACAAGTAGAAATAGAAATGGAATAAAATCTATAGAAAGATACATCATAAATATAAGTATGAAATATGACTAAACATTATCCTGAAGTACACTTAATACTAGGTTCCTGCAGAGGAGGGCGTGGCTGACGGAAGAAAAGCAGAATGATACATTTCTGAACTCGTGCCAAAAGTTTCAAAGAAGAAACAAATTGATTCCAGTATTATAAAGAACTGGATAAAAGTGAAACTCTGTAAATCTGATCAGATCCACTGTGCTGTGCTCGAGAGGAACCAGGAGTTTAAACACAGAAGCTTATCAGTTCAAATGTCCAGTTGCAGTGTCGCCTGTGTGTGTGTGTGTGTGTGTGTGTGTGTGTGTGTGTGTGTGTGTGTGTGTGTGTGAGAGAGACACACTCCACCAAAAGTAGGTGCTTGTCGCAAGTGAGGCACGGCGCTAGTGAGACATAGCATGGCTTATCCAAACTTTCGATCTTTTAAGTGAGCAAGTGCGCAAGAATACTTGTTTAGTATTCAACCATCACTTGCTCACTTGAAAGATCAGAAGTTTGGATAAACCGCGCTGTCTCACAAGCGCCATACATCGCTTGCGACAAGCGCCTACTTTGGGTGGAGGGCGTCACACATACTGTATATATATAACACCAAGTAGGCATCAGGCTAGTAACAGCATCAGGCTAGTAAGAAATCTTAAATGGATGGTTGAATGATATATATATATATATTTATATAACAAAAGGACAGGACAAAGACTTTCTATTGAAACTCCATTTATCACTACAGATCTGTTTCGAGGGGTGGTGAAACCATCCTCTCTCTTCAGGTGATTATAGAAGAATCACCAAAAGAATCTTCTATAATCACCTGAAGAGAGAGGATGGTTTCACCACCCCTCGAAACAGATCTGTAGTGATAAATGGAGTTTCAATAGAAAGTCTTTGTCCTGTCCTTTTATTTTTGTTTATTTGCTCTACCAAAAAGTATTGAGCACTCTCCTACGGAAGGATCTACTCAGAAAATCATATATATATATATATATATATATATATATATATGTATATGTGTGTGTAGTGTGTGTGTGTGTGTGTGTGTGTGTGTGTGTATATATATATATATATATATATATATTTTTTTTTTTTTTTATCCATCCATCTTGATCATTCTTTACTAGCCTCTTGTACCATCTTCTTCGATCGATCCATCCATCCATCTATCCATCAGATTCTCCCATCTGTCTGTCTGTCTTCCTTTCGGCTATTCCTCCCATTATCTAGTACTAGAATTGTTTTTCTCCAGAATAGGATGTACTTCTTCCTACTCTTCTTTGCTTCTTCTTCTTCTTCTTATTGTTATTATTAATAATGTTCCATCTATCTCTTGTGTTATATTCTTGCAGTTATCGGATGTACAGAAAAAGCCAGACGACAGGTTTCCCCTCTCTCATTACTATCTTCTCTGCACCCAATTACCTGGATGTATATAATAATAAAGGTTTGTCTTTTCTTTGCTGTGCTCATGGAGCTCTTTTGCTTTTCAGGCTGTGTTACTTCTGAAGTAACGTGAATGTGTCTGGCTGATGGTTTAGTACTGAACATATCTCTCAGTGTACAAGCTTTGTATGCCACCAGATACTCATGCAAGTCATAATTATTGGATATTTTTGCAGCTGCTGTGCTGAAGTACGAGAACAACGTTATGAACATACGTCAGTTTAACTGTTCACCACACCCTTACTGGCTGCCTAACTTCATGGATGTGTTCACCTGGTCCCTGCCTTTTGTAGGAGAGAAAGGTATGAAAGGAACCGAGAGAACATGAGAGAACTGTCACGTACCATCTCAGCCTTTAGTAAATAACAAGCCCTTTTTTTTTTGCCTGTTGCTCACTGGGGTTGAGTCCCTGAGTCAGCAGTTTCATTGTGGAGCATATTCTGCTCATGCTTGGGTGTTGTGGGTTTTATCCCACAGTCCAAAGATATTGGCTGTTCAAAATTGCCCCTTGATGTGATTGTGAGTGTGAATGTTTGTGTTATGTTGGAACTATGATGGTCTGGGGAGCTATTCAGGATAAACCCCTCCTTCTCACAGTGTCAGCTGACATAGGCACCAGACTCCCCGTGACCCTAATACGATTTAGCGGCCTGGCAAATAAGTGGCTGATCGAGTGAGTGACAGCATGTAACAGCATGATTTTTTTTTTTTTTTAATTTACAGCATTTGGCTGACGCTCTAATCCAGAGCGACTTATAATTATCATCTTTATACAACTGAGCAATTGAGGGTTACGGGCCTTGCTCAAGGGCCCAATAGGAACCACTGACCTTTGGATCAGTAATCCATTACCTTTTAAGCTACCACTGCCCTACATGCATGATCATCAACTAATATTTCACTCCTATTTGATTTTAATTGTTTGTTTATTTTACAATAGTTTGTTTTGTGGGCAGTGGTGGCCTGGGAGGAAAAGGTGCTGGATCACTGATTCCAAGGTTGGGGGTTCGAGTCCCCACTTTCCACAAGGTTGTCACTGTCCCCACAGTGCAGCTAACTGGGTTATCAAAGGCCGGCCGTGTCTCTCACTGTCTATGGTGTGAGGTTCATGTAAAAGAACCATTGCTGACGTTCGACAAGAGTAGCTGCATAACTGTCAGCGTGTTTCTGCCCTGTGATGGCCGGTGAGCTGTCCAGGAGGGGTCCTGGCCTTGCTAAGAGAGAGCTGATACATGCAAGGGCCAGTGATGCCAGAAGCATGTCAACACACCAGTAACCAGTAACAATAATTTGTTTTATATTTAGATTAGATTGAGCATAAAATTAAAAACACCAGATACAAAGCTATAAAGTATGTACATTGTGATTGGACATATTGTGGGTTGGTTTTATACTCTACATAGAAAATCAAATATTTTTTCTCAGTTATTGCATAAACTAAAAATTATTCACCACAAGCCCTTCATCGCTGAATATTTTGAACAGCATTTTGTTAAATTTCTAAAATTTTAAAGTCGTTGACTATGAAAAACTGTCGTTTTTTTATCTACGTTTTTGATTTTTGATTAGCCCAAGTTTGGGAGGTGGATAATTTATATTTCTCATTTCACGAATTTGCCCATTTCTGATTCGTGGAAAGCCATCAAATAATTCTTGGTATTGCATCACTGCCATGTGATAACTGAATTATTGCATTGTTGCCATCAGATAAGTAGAATGATCATTGCTTGACTCGTACATGCAACATAGTAACAAGACTGTCTACTTTGAAATATTTTTATCAAATTATCAACCAATTATAGAATTCGGCTATCATATGGTAAATATTTAATAGATCTTGGCCTATGGCCTCAGTGGATAACAACATTTCGACACAATAATTCTCTGGATCATATTTTGCTTCATTCGATAACTGCTTATTATTATTAATTTTCTTCTTTCTGATTGGTGAAAATAAGTGTTGGTATTGCATCATTGCCATGGGATAACCAAATTATTGTATTGTTGACATTGCATAAATTAAATAATTATTGCACGAGTGATATGGAGATATAGTAAAGTGACTGTCCACTTTAAAAATAATTAACGAAGAATATTTTTAAAAAGTTAAAAATGCAGCTTTTTAGTATGATATGGTGAATTATTCCGCAGAGGGAATTGTCTGCTTCAGCCAATAACAACCCTTCTAATTCTCTATATCATACTTTATCTCATTCAGTGATTGCTTCTTATTTTAATTATTTAAGAAATTTTCTTGTTTCTGACTTTTGAAAAGCCATGCAATAATTCTAGCTATTGCATCATTGCCAAGGACGAGCTGCATTATTGCACTGTTGCCACGAGATAAGTTAAATGATTATTGCACAAATGGTACATGCAACACAATAATGTGACTGTCTGTGTCTACATCCACTCAACTGAATAATTCTCTATTCTATATCATACCTCACATCAAGTCTTCATTATTCTGAGATAGCATGCCAGTGGGCACACACACACACACACACACACACACACACACACACACACACACATATTACAGTACATTGGTTTTAAAATATCATTTTTCTTCTATATTGAATAATACATTCTTGAAGATTGCAGCTCGACAAAAATGACATTAAACAACAGAAAAAGGTACATTAATCTCAAGGTCTGACATTCAGAACCCTTCCCTTAAAAACAGTGCAATAATAAGATATTCCATACTGGAACCTTATTGGTCCTGAAATATTATGATGCAGTAACGCATATTTTATCAGTACCCATTGGATAAGAGTACTGGAGGGTTACACTTGGGTATTTGACGAATGGGATCACTGCATACTGTACGCTATTTGTAGCTACGTCATTCCTTGGTGCCCCGTGATGGCGAAAGGAGGAGAGCCCTTTATGAGTGGTATATATATATATATATATATATATATATATATATATTATACACACAGGCATCCTTCGCTACTTTGCGCTTCAATTCATGCAGCTTCAGTGCATCGCAGTTTTAAAAAAAAATAATTGAATTAAAAAATAAGGAAATGAATGAAGAATAGTGTAAAAGTGAAGGGAAATGTCACAAAACAAGGCCAATTATGCAAAAAAAAAACAAAAAAAACCCAAAACAAACAAAAACGAAAAACAACCCAAAACCCCCTATCAAAACGACTTACATTTTTATGTGAGGTGCACATCTGAGTGCGTGCGTCTGTATTTATATTTTATTTACATCTTATCCATTGAATATGTATTTATTGAAAGATCAGGGGGGAGGGATCCTACTTCGCAGAATTCGGCGGTCGCAGGGGGATCTTGGTCCCAGTTAACTGCAGCAAGTGAGGGATCCCTGTGTGTGTGTGTGTGTGTGTATATATATATATATATATATATATATATATATATATATATATATACATACATATACACACACACACACACACACACACACACACACACACATACACACACACATATATACATACATATCTATAGATAGAGCGATAGATAGATAGATGGTTTGAAATGTGATCGATTTTGTACTGTGTGACCTTTGATCTCTCTGCAGTAACTGAAATGTTGGTGAATGTTCTTAGCATCTGTTCGGATGATGAGCTCATGAACGATGGCGATGAGATCTATGACGGTGAGGACATTTTACCTATCATATTCCTCCAAATATTTATGGGCCACTGAGACTCACATCTGTATGTGATGAATTTTTGCAGTGTGATTGGGAATGTGTGGTCATTTAATATTACGGTGAGCATGAGTGTGATTAGGCATTTATCTTTGGTATGGATGTCTGGGATGGGGTATGTAGATGGAGGTCCAGTTCACTCGTCTATGTTTAGTGTTTCGAACGTGCAACTCACATGTCGTTATGAAGCTTGCTTTGTGCACAGGAGCATTGTCATGCTGCAGCAGGTTTCGCCATCTACTGTACATTCTATAGAACTGTGGAAAGCTTCCAAATTTGTGGCAGCAGTTTGTGTCATTTCAGATACAGTAATATCAAATGCCATTTGAATTAAATAGCAGATAGACCTTGTTAATTCTCAGTTGATGAGATGTCCACGTACTTTTGGCTTTAAACTTTGTCCTATAAAAGCTTAGACCAAATTCGTAAGAGCAAACTGCAGTCAAAATGACCACACCTCCATGGATAACGCTGACCTTGCTATGAGAAGACACTGTTTTCCAGGTTCTCACTGGTTTTACTCCATTTATGCTTTTCAGCGAATGCTGCCGCTGCGCGAAAGGAGGTGATCAAGAACAAAATCCGTGCCATCGGCAAAATGGCCAAAATGTTCTCAGTCTTACGGTGAGTACATTAGCAAGGGAAGGCTAGCTTATACTTTTGCACTGAAGTGTCTTGATGATCATTTGTAGGAGAAGGATTATGGGTAGGCATAGTAAGAAGAGAATGCTCACCACCATAATCTTATCAGTACCTTGTGACCTTGAAGATAGTTCTCAGGAGCACATTGATTGGTCGAGGTAGGGAGGTGTGTGTAGTGACGAGTGATGCTCTGAGTCCACGTCTGTGAGGTTTATCCAAGCTTTCAGAGCTCTCGTTCAAAAATCACTGCAATGGACTGAGCACATAATCTGTCAATGCTGATGTGCAATTAGATAACAGACAGCACAGAGAGAGAGAGAGAGCGAGAGAGAGAGAGAGAGCGAGAAGTTCAAACCAGAGTCTCCCACAATTGCATATAATACTGTTTCATCTACGTCTTCATCTTCTTTCATTTATTCCGGGGTTGGGTCGCGGGGCAGCAGCCTCAGCAATGAAGTCCAGATGTCCCTCTCTCCTGCCACTTCCTCCAGCTCTTCCAGGAGGACACCGATGCATTCCCAAACCAACTGAGAGAAGTGGTCCCTCCAGCTTTTTCTCGGTCGACCCCAGGTCTCTTCCCGGTTGGACATGCCCGAGACACCACACCAAGGAGGCCTTCGGGAATCACTCGATTCAGATGCCCGAGCCACCTCAACTGGTTCCTCTCAACGTGGAGGTGCAGAGATTCTACCTCGAGCCCCTCCCTATTGACAGAACTCCTCACCCTATCTCTGAGGGACAGTCCCACTACCCTGTGAAGGACGCTCAATTCAGCTGCTTGTACATCATGCCTCTTGTTCTTTCAGTTACTACCCAAAGCTTGAGACCATAGGTGAGGACAGGAGGATACGGACATAAATTGGCTGGTAAATTTTGAGCTTAACCTTCTGGCTAAGATCCTTCTTCACCACAAAGGACCGGAACAGGCTCCGCTTTACAGTAGACACTGCACTGACTGTCAGTCTCCCACCCATCCTTCCCTCACTCATGAACAAGATCCCAAGATACTTGAACTCCTCCACTTTGAGCAGGACCTCATTCCAGACCCGGAGGGTGCATTCCACCCTTTTCTGGCTGAGAACCATGGCCTCAGATGTGGAGGTGCTGATTCTCATTCTGGTTGCGTCACAGTCAACCACGAATGGCTCCAACGAGAGCTGGACGTCCCAACGCGACGAAGCCAAAAGCACAACGTCATCTGCAAAAATGCAGAGATGACATTCTATGGCCAGCAAATCAAAACCCCTCAAGCCTTTGGCCACGCCTAGAAATTCTACCCATGAACAGAACCGGTGAAAAAGGACAGCCTTGGCGGAGTCCAACCCCCACTGGAAATGAATTTGATATTTAAATATTTCAGTGATCAACTGTTTCAGTTCAACTTATTAAGCGCCTGAACATAATATTATATATTCTCAGGAGAAAATGTTGTGAAGTTGTAATATTTCAAGAAAAAAAAGAAAAAGTCAGAACGTGACTTAAAAACTTACCATGTTGGAAAGGACTTGCTGATGTGCCAGACTATGAATTATCTTTTATACCACTTCAACAAAGAGCACCAGTAACATAGTGGTTAGTACATCCGCAAGAAGGTTCTGGGATCAAGTCCCAGGCTCGGGTGTTTCAGTGTGGAGTTTGCATGTTCTCCCTGTAATTGCATGGGTTTCCTCTCGGTACTTCAGTGTTCTCCCACAGTCCAAAGACATGCACATTAGGTTATTATAATCAGCAAATATTTTTTACAGAACTGGGCTGTTAGCTCTGTGCTCAACCCCCAACCTGAGGGACCAGGAGTGATGTTTTTGTCTGATCGCTACTCTTTGATCTGTTTTGCATGGGTGACCCCACCAGATGCTTTCGTTCTTGCCGCCATAGCTCTCGGGGTCATCAAGCAAACTCCCAACCACAAAGAAATCCTCTAGTAGGTTAATTGCCCCTAGAATATATGTGAACGTGAGTGGTTTTGTTTGTTTGCGTGTGTGTGTGTGTGTGTGTGTGTGTGTGTGTGTGTGTGTGTGTGGGCAATAACCAGTGTGGTTGTTCTCCCATTTGCAGTGAGGAGAGTGAGAATGTGTTGACTCTGAAGGGTCTGACTCCAACCGGCATGTTACCCAGTGGAGTTCTTTCTGGAGGAAAACAGACTTTACAGAGCGGTGAGCAAAAAAAAAAAAAAAAAAAAAAAAAAAAAGACAAATCAGCACCACTACTGTTTTTCTGTTCTGCTTTCTAACACGTTCTCATTCTTCCTAATCTTACATATGTTTATTTCTTATTATTGAACAACTCTATACACCCACAGTGTATAATACTAACCAGCTAGCGGTGTTATCTGGCTCACGCTAACCGCTAACTCCCCAGCCTCGGCAGCGGACTCATGGCGGCTCGTGCTGATTGCATGGCTGCCACAATAACGCTCCTCCTTTCACTCCTCCTCTCTCTGTCTCTCCGTCTGTGTGTCTCTCCGTCTCTCCGTGTGTCTGTCTGTGCTTTCTTAGCTACCATCGAGGCCATTGAAGCCATCGAGGCGGTTGAGGACGGAGAAGGTAATCACCAGCCGGCCTCGCTATATGTGCTGCTCAGAGGTTACATAGCCACCAATAGCGTGCACTAGCTAGCTTGCATCTGCTAGCTAACATATTTCCAGGTGGCTATGAAAGGTCAGGGGCTGTGTCATCCAATGTTACCAAAAAAAAAAAAAAAAAAACAGACTCATTGACGTTATTATAGGTTAGTCTCCCACACACCAACACAACCTTCCACGCGTATCTTCACACATGTACTGCTAACCCTAAGCCCTGACTTTAGGTGTGTCTCAAATCACATGCACTAAAAGTATGCTACAATCCATGCAGGTTGGTTAATATAGAAATGGGCCTTATATGGACACTCGATCACTCATTTGCTGAATCGCTTAATCCTACTAGTGTTGCAGAAAGAGTGAAGCCTATTTCAGCTAACACAGAAGGTTGGGTACACCCTGAACAGCTTGTCAGATCTTTGCAAGGTCAACTCACACGTAACCAATCACAGTCACATCCACGCTTAAGGGGAGTTTGCAACAGCCAGTTAGCATAACGTGCATGTCTTTGGACTAAGGAAGGAAACCGGAGTACCTGGAGGAAATTCAAGCAGACATAGGGAAAACATGCGAACTCTGCAAAGAAATACCTGAGCTGTGGACTCAAACACCCCCAGTGCAGCTAACTGGGTTATGAAAGGCCGGCCATGTCTCTCACTGTCTATGGTGTGAGGCTGTAAAAGAACCATTGCTGACTTTCGACAAGAGTAGGCTACATAGCCGTCAGCGTCTTTCTGCCCTGTGATGGCGATCAGCACTCATTTTAAAGTTAACACCCCTCAAAAAATACCACCTTTCAAGGTCACTCAAGGCTGAAGAGCATTATGCCATTCCTATCTGTTCCTCAGTGCATCTAAGAGTCCAAGTCACGTTGTCAAATGTTACCAATTTCAATTTAACAGGAGAAATGTCTATATAGAAAATTTTGTGACCTTGCACTGACCTTGACCTTTGATCTTTGCATTCCAAAATTAGGTCATTGCTTGGACTTACTGTAGGTCGGGTTGTGTTCCCACCAAGTTCGCCAAAAAGCCTTGCACAGGTGTGGTCAGAATTTTGTCAGAACACAACCAACAAACATGCCGGGGAACGGAACACTTTCGCCTTTACTTGGATGGAGATGAAAAGAGAAAGAATCGTTATGTGATTGAGTGTATAAATAATTTAATAAGAAATTAGAGTCATCATTTCACACACTGTCGAAAGCTAAAGAAATGAGACCCAAATGCTCTAGCATTAGCTAGTGCACGTTACTTAATCTACTGTCTAGCATAATTTGGTCTGGGGGTGATGGTGTAGTGGTTATGGTGCTTGGATCATAATTGAGAGGTTGTTGGTATATATATATATATATATATATATATATATATATATATATATATATATATATATATATATATATATATATAAATTTTTTTTTTTCGTGCTACCTTGTCTAACGAATTTAATCCGTTCCGAGGGCAAGCTCGTAAACTGAAAAGTTCTTTAGATGAAACAATTATTCCCATTAGAAGTAACAGAAAACCAATTAATTCGTTCCAACCCCCTCCCTAACTCATATAACTTGCCAGAAACATGTATATTGGACCTAATATATTAAAAATAGACATGTAAAAACAATGAATATTTCACAATAATAATAATAATAATAATAATAATAATAATAATAATCTTATTTTCTTTCGGCTTTTTCCCCCATTCTCGAGAGTCGCCACATAAAACAAGAATAAACAATAAGTCAACTAACCCTTCCGATCATCAACTGCAGCGAAGATGTCACGTGGGCAGGCAGGAGGTGGTGTGTAACAGAGGAGGAGGAGAAAGAGGAGAATAATGTGCATGTGCACACTAAAAATGCCAGTGAGGAAAGTCTCGTGGTGAGCTCCCACAAGGCCAGTGCATCTCAAATAGTGGGGCACGCCTTCCCTTGAGGGATGCGGTGTGATGCCGGCTGGGCGCATATGACCCTG
>CM045742.1:37507500-37520000 GCA_024760905.1 Plotosus lineatus | reverse complement strand
TGCAAGAAAGAACAAAATTCGTGAACTGGAATTACAAAAGAAAGCACAAGAGTATTATGTTTATTTTAAAAAGGAGAGGGGGGGGGGTATACTGATTTAGCCACGCCCACTTCATATGCAAACCTGAATACAGACACAGACAGTGGAAATGGGCAGTGGTGGCCTGGTGGTAAAGCTGCTGGATCACTGATCCTAAGGTCGGGGGTTCGAGTCCCACTCTCCACAGGTTGTCACTGTCCCCCCAGTGCAGCTAACTGGGTAATCAAAGGCCGGCCATGTCTCTCCCTGTCTATGGTGTGAGGTTCATGTAAAAGGACCATTGCTGACTTTCGACAAGAGCAGTCGCAAAGCTGTCTGCGTGTTTCTGCCCTGCGATGGCCTGGCGAGCCATCCAGGGTGTACTCGGCCCTTTCCCGGAGTAGGCTGGGATGGGCGCCAGCTCCCCGCGACCCTAATTAGGATTAAGTGGTTACAGAAAATGAACGATGATGAACGAATGAAAAGTGTCAATGCGTTTCAATTCTAGTAGAGTGCTTTGAATCTGTGTAGCTTGAAACTCTAAAATCATTTCTGTAACTCGGCAGCATAGTGCTGAGCACGCCTACCTCATAGAAAGAAGGTCCTGGGTTCGAATCTCTGGCTCAGATGTTTTCCATGTGTTTCCTCCTACAATCCAAAGACATGCACAGTAGGCTGATTGGATGTTCCAGATTGGTCCTATGTGTGATTGTGAGTGTGAGTGTGGAGGGTTGTGTGTGTTGCCCTGCAGTGGTTTGGTGAGTGATGAGTATTTCAGTTCAGTCTATAAAATGTAGATTCCAAACAACCAAATGTTTATAATTTTATAAATTAATGGTAAAATTACCTGACAACTCTACTGGATGTGTGTGTGTGTGTATAAAGTATAATGTTATAACTTATAAGCATCTACTTTGCCAATCTCGATTTTTTTTTATCCCGTATATTGAGTAGTATTTAACAGATCAGCCTCCAGTGCTGCTCACTGAAGACCAGATTTTGACAGAAAGACACTTGCAATGCAGTTCCACGAGTTTTGTTTTGTTTTGTTTACGTTCATTCGTCTGCTCTGTGCGATATAACACTGCTGTCGCTGCATTGTACTGGAACCGCTGTAAACAGATGTAACTACGCAGCCTAAGGACCCGAACGCCTGCTGGACTCAACCAGAGACGCGCACATTCACAGACCACGTTTCTATCCATAACAGTCCAGGATCACCAGAGGGACGAGGACGTGATTGGTGTTCTTGCGTTTGTGGACATTCACACACTGACATTCTTTGTGCAAATATACACTTACTATATGGTCTCAATCAGGTCCTGGCCTGTCCAGCTGCAATAGACTGATCCAGCTGTGCATAACATGCCTCAGGATCTTGCTTTGTACATAAACTGTAAAAGAAACTGGGGTTTTTTTGTTTGTTTGTTTATTTGGATTTTTTTTATTCTCTTTGTTCTTTATTTAAGTACAGGATTTATTTATGGTTTGTTTGTTTTTTTTTTTCATTTGGAGTTTTTCCGTTTGCTCGCTCACTCTTGCTGTACATTTGAGTGACGACACTTGTGATAATCTTATTTATGATTTTGTTTTGTTTGGTTTCCTCCTCTCTCTCTCTCTCTCTCTCTCCTCTGTTCATGTACAGAAGTTGTTCGGTTGAGTGAATGATCGTATAACTGTTTGTAAAGCCGCCCGGGCTGCATGACTGCATGGGAAATTCAAACATGTATAAAGCAAATACAGACGCACCTTCATGCGTCCTCACGTTTTTAAGAAAGATATACAGTATTCCCATCATCATTATTCTCTTCGATATTCTCGTTTATTATAAAATGAGCTTTCTGCTGTTTCTAGCTTCACTTCTCGTTTGGTCACTCATTGTGCTTTACTTTAAGAAATAGAAAACCGAAGCAGTTCATGAGTTCTTTGTGATTCTCTCTCTCTCTCTCTCTCTCTCGTTTTCTCTCTCTCTCTCTCTCTCTCTTGTTCTCTTTCGTTCTCTCTCTCTCTCTCCGTCTTTCATAGTTTTCTCATAGTTTTGCCATTTTGACTTTTGATCTACACACAGTGTACGCATGCCCCATGGGACATTTCTCTTTTTTTACTCTTGAATAAAATATGCATGGACCTTTAGCCATTTCTGTGCTCACTGTATAATGTCTACGCACCCACACGCTCATCTCATTAATCTGCCTAATAGTGAAGCCAGACTTTTACACACGAAGATCATGTAAATATAGTTAGAATAACCTAAAAAGAACACAGTCAAACAAACAAACAAACAAAAAAAAAACAGAAAGAAGATAATCAGTTGGGCTGAACTGATGTGAACTTGTCTTCTCAAATGCGGTCAACTTCAACTTGTAATACAACCCAGTCACTAACATTTTAAAATCCCCCCCAGTGCATATAACTGGCTTATCAAAGGCCGGTCATGAGTGGGCTTTCGGCAAGAGTGGGCTGCATAGCCGTCAGTTTGTTTCGGCCCTGCGATGGCCTGGCGAGCTGTCCAGGGTGTACTCTACCCTCGCCCAGAGTCAGCTGAGATGGGTGCCAGCCTCCCCAAGACCCTAATTAGGATGAAGCGGTTCATAAAATGAATGAATGATGATGAGTTTTAAGGTTCTTACTGTGTGCTAATAAAGTTTTAACATTTATTGTCTTTTTTTTTTGTTTTAGAATGTATGATAATTGAGATCTGTGTTGAAATAACCTGACCAACCAAAGTCAGAAAAAATCTTATGCCGGGTTTACAGTGGGCCACGATTTCCATGATTTGCTCAGTTCAAAAAATCATGGAGCGCCACAGTTTGTGAGCAAGCCTGGACAATGACTGGGGTATAAAAACAAAGCAGGGTGCATCCAAGAGATGAACTGTGAAGGAATCATATTTTGAAGTTCGTCAAGATCCACTATGGTGGTGCATCAAGGTTCGTTATGCTCTGTTAAGCTCTACTATGCTCTTCTATGATTCCCACATTCTATCACGATTGGTGTCAAATTGTAATAAATGTGCAAAAAGTTTGACTGTCAAAAATCAGAGCAGTCATCACAAACTCACCAAGTTCCCTCAATATCAATACCAATCCACCAAGTCCCCTCAAGATCATCACAAATCCACCAAGTTCCCTCAATATCAATACCAATCCACCAAGTCCCCTCAAGATAATCACAAATCCACCAAGTTCCCTCAATAGCAATACCAATCTACCAAGTCCCCTCAAGATCATCACAAATCCACCAAGTTCCCTCAATACCAATACCAATCCACCAAGTCCCCTCAAGATCATCACAAATCCACCAAGTTCCCTCAATATCAATACCAATCCACCAAGTCCCCTCAAGATCATCACAAATCCACCAAGTTCCCTCAATAGCAATACCAATCTACCAAGTCCCCTCAAGATCATCACAAATCCACCAAGTTCCCTCAATACCAATACCAATCCACCAAGTCCCCTCAAGATAATCACAAATCCACCAAGTTCCCTCAATATCAATACCAATCCACCAAGTCCCCTCAAGATCATCACAAATCCACCAAGTTCCCTCAATACCAATACCAATCCACCAAGTCCCCTCAAGATCATCACAAATCCACCAAGTTCCCTCAATATCAATACGAATCCACCAAGTCCCCTCAATATCAATACCAATCTACTAAGTCCCCTCAAGATCATCACAAATCCACCAAGTTCCCTCAATATCAATACCAATCCACCAAGTCCCCTCAGGATCATCACAAACCCACCAAGTTCCCTCAATATCAATACCAATCCACCAAGTCCCCTCAAGATCATCACAAACCCACCAAGTCCCCTCAAGATCATCACAAACCCACCAAGTTCCCTCAATATCAATACCAATCCTCCGAGTCCCCTCAAGATCATCACAAACCCACCAAGTTCCCTCAATACCAATACCAATCCACCAAGTCCCCTCAAGATCATCACAAACCCACCAAGTTCCCTCAATATCAATACCAATCTACCAATCCCCTCAAGATCATCACAAACCCACCAAGTTCCCTCAATATCAATACCAATCCATCAAGTTCCATCAAGATCCCACCAAGTTATCTCAAGATCATCATGAGCCCACCAAGTTTCCTCAAGATCATCACGAACCCACCAAGGTTCTCTCAAGATCATCATGATCCAATCCCACAGCACACCATGCTCATCATGATCCTATCAAATGTCTCTGAAAAATCCCTCCATAAACTCCAGAATTCAGCTTCCTGTATCATCACCAGAACCTCCTCCATCCACCACATCACGTCTGTTCTCCAGCAGCTTCACTGACTCCCAGTGAAATTTCATATTCAGTTTAAAGATCTCCTGCTAACCCTTGAAGCTCTGCATAGCCTTTCCCCTCTGTATCTGTCTGAACTCCTTCATGTTCTCAGTTGCACTCGCTCCATCAGACCATCCTTTTCTTTTCACCCGTCTGTCTCCTCTGCCCGTCTTACTACCATGGATGGAGAACAGAGCATTCAGCTGCTCTGCTCCCCGGCTTTGGAACTCATTACCAACTGACCTGAGGGACACCACAACTCTCCCCCACTTTAAATCTGGACTCAAAACCCACCTGTTTTAAATTGCTTATTCCACCTGATTTAAAATAAAATGTCAGGTTTTATTTGTTTTATTCATCCTATTTTTGCCTAATTTCTGTGATTTTATTGCATTTTTATCTGTACAGTGACTTTGAGTGCCAAGAATGATGCCTTTAAATAAAATGTATTATTATTGTAATTATTATTATTAATGTTTTTTTTATGAATAAATCATGGAAAGCACAGACATCGTGCCCTTGTGTAAACAAAGCGGGGAATGCTGGCAAATGCAGCGAATGTTAGGTTTCGTCATTGTTTATAAAGAGTCAGTAAATGTTTTGCTTATCGCAAAATTTTTTTAACATGCTCAAACTTTCTCAGTGAGCTTTTTACCTGCAGCTGCAAAACCGTTGTAGCTTGACTCAATAAATTTATTTCTGGTTTGCCAAGTTGTCAACACAATGCTAAAAATCTGAAAAATTCACAAGCAAATATGACAGAAAAAAAACAGCAATCCAGGATATTTTATTCTTGTTGTCAACTTCATCAGACATTAGGAGGAACATTCTTGGAGATGTTCATTCGAGAAGAGGCTAAAGTGGGTGTCGCTGAGAGCTCAATAAATTTTAAAAATTGTCTTTTTTAAACGTTTTTTGGAAAGTAGAATTTTTGGATGGTTTTCTCACCTTTTTATGGTTGAATCCAGGTGACAGTCACCTGGTAAGTTACCAAAAGCTCTCAAACAGTGGCCAAAGAGTTTCAAACAGTGGATCATTTTTGCGAAATTTGCGAACGTTTGCTATCATTTGCTAACTGTCAATGGACGCTCGACAGCTCTCTTTCACAATCACCTTTGCAGCTTAAAGCAAACCTGCTTTTGCCAACATTCATCAGAAAAATTGGCGAATCCAGACGTTGTGATGTTTGTCAGCATTCACCACTCCGTGAGATACTAGCTTTACGGTGGACACTTTTTGTTTATTGCTCCAAATGAAATAAATATAATTCAATTATCATATACAATTTATATTTTTACAATAGGATTCAAATGGTGACTTTAGAGAAGCCAGAAAGCCACAAAGTCTGCAAATAAATAAACAAACAACTGAAAACTGGTTACTGACCTGAAACCCAGAACATACCTGGAATCCATTGTTGTTTGGTGTTGCTCACAGTGGACTCCAGCTCCATCCAAACAGAAGAACCAGGTTAGATTCCTGTGACTGTTGTGATCACATTTGCCAAAATCAGCCCATCCATCCATTCATATTCTCAACCGCATAAGCCTAATTAGGGTCACAGGGAGGCCGGTGCCCATCTCAGCAGATTCTGGGCAAGGGTAGACTGGACAGCTCACCAGGCCATTGCAGGGCAGAAACACGCTGACGGCTATGCAGCTACAGCTACTCCCGTTGAAAGTCAGCAATGGTTCTTTTACATGCCTCACACCATAGACAGTGAGAGACATGGCCGGCCTTTGATAATCCAGTTAACTGAACTGGGGGGACAGCAGTGGCATCCATTGATAGTTGGGCTTGAATCCCCAACCATAGGACTGGCAATCCAGCACCTTCCCACTGGGCCACCACTGCCCACGCAATCAGCTTTCTGAGTTTATTTATCTAAAATAAAGACACTTTGACAAATTGTTAATTTTTTTCTGATCGTGGACTCTGTAACTTTAATCCTGAGCAACTTCAAATTCCAGAGTATCAGATATAATCAATTGAAATTTAGAGCAGAAGTTACTGGGGCTACATTCTCTCATTTGCCAACCAACACTAGGGGAACATGGGGTAACAACTTGAGAGGCCATCGCGGCACCAACACACTCACACTCACACCTATGGGCAATTTGGAACAACTAGTGCATGTTTTTGGACTGTGGGGAGGAAACCGGAGTACCCAGAGGAAGCTCACGTTAGCACAAGGAGCACATTCAAAGTCTGCACAGAAACAACCAAGTCCAGGACTCCACAACCCTGGACCTTCTTGCTGTGGGGGAGATATGCTAACATTGCACCTGCGTGTTTTCCTCCTTGAACTACATCCTACTCAAAACGTAAAAAAATTAAAAACTGAAGCTTTTCCTGCATCTTCTCTCATTTTAAGCTTTGGTACAGTAATTAGAGCGAAGTGAAGGTTCTGCTTTTCTTTTCTCTCTGTTTAAGCAGCAGTCAGAGCAAATTACAGTAAACATTACTGAAAGAGATTCGTTTGTTTTGCACCAACTTTACCTGGGCAAATGTTGACCTTTGAATTAATGAGTCTGTCTTATAAGTCAGCACAAAAAAAAGTGGGCGGGACCATACACGCTGGCCAGTATTTCTCAATTATTTACTCTAGCGCCCCCTTTAGGAAGAAAAAAACATTTCCACCCCTCCCCCCACGAGCGACTCTAAATAGTATTATTTGCCTATAAAATTGTTATTAGTACACCTCTGCATAACATTCTATTTTTATTAACATAAAAAAAAAAGAAAAAAAGAAAGAAATATAGTTCAACTTACAATCAAGAAAAACTTCATTAACATTTTTAATCTGTAACAAAAAAGATTTAAAGTGCACCAATGGGCCTGAAATTAAAAAAATACTTCCTTATTTAAACTCATTCAACTTATTCATGTCTTAATATTTCCGTCTCTCTCCACCTTTCTCTTCGTTCCTGTTAAAACTTTTTCAGTGTTTTTCTTGAGGGGTTGTTTACTGCACTTCAAATTATTTGCTTGGGTGAAAAACTGCTACACCGTAGCTCGACAATGAGAGCGCTACTGCCAACTACTGGAGTGGAGGTACAATTACACTTAATTCTCGTACACTATTCCAGAAAAGCATGTTCCCCAGAGTCAGACGTGCTCCCCCCAGGAATCATACCGTGCCCCCCCACCCGGTATCATATCGCACCCCCCCAAGGGCCCCACTATTTGAGAAGCATGGCTATAGGCTGAAAAAAAATGATGAAAACTGTTTGGTGAGTTGTGAGTGGTGAGAACCGTCTGCATGGAATTAATGAGAACGTAAGAAGCACATCCCAAGAAAATAAATAACACCCATAATGCATTTGCCAAGTACTGTATTTGTAGACACCAGAAGTGCACCATGACACAATCTCCAACAGTCGTCACTCACACTTTAGAGGTTAATATCTGAGGGAAAATGTCAGGATTTTACCTTCATATATGTCATGCAGATACAATATTTGGATGTTTGTCATAGAAAACAATTCTACAGGGTGCATGCAACCATCTCAACAACAACAAAAAAAAAAATCATAAAAGCGGAAAATCTAACATGGGTGTGGCACTCTGAAGCTAACGTGTGGAAAAATCCCCTGAGTTCATTGCAAGAAAACTAGTTTCTGAGTTAAGTATGTGGTCAGGCTGCTGTTTGGGTGAATTCTACTCAAGCGCGGACTGAATAGCTTTCCGGACCATTGCAGAGCCAACACACACACACACACACACACACATACACACACAAATTATCATTCACACTCACACCTAGGGGCAATTTAGAACAGCCATGTAGCCTAATTTGCATGTCTTTGCACTGGGGGAGGAAACAAGAGTACCCAGAGGAAACCCACATAAGTAGAAAGACAATATGCAAACTCCACACAGAAATGTCCTCGCCAAGCCCGGGACATGAACCAAGGAACTGCTTGCTGTGATGTGGAACGGCTAACAACTACACCACCGAACCACCTATTTAACTATTTAAAACTTTTTGATTGAACATGTTACTGGATTAATAAATTATTTTTAAATATAACTACTAGAAGGGGCTGGTGGCGTAGTGGTTAGGGTACTACACTCATGATTGGGAGGTTGTGTGTTCGAATCCCAGTTAGATCCCCACTGTGCTAAGACCTCTGGGCAAGGTCTTAACCATAAGTGTGCCCCTGTTCACCCAGCAGTATAAATGGGTACCAGTAAAATATACTGGGAAGGTAACCTGCGATGGACGAGCGTCCCATCCAGGAGGAGTTGAACTCCTAGTTACTTCACGCTATGGAAGCTGGGGATAAGCACCGGTCTGATGATCCACTAGGCTCAGGTGTAAAAAGCCTATAACTAATAGAAATAGTTCAGTTCATTTTCTGTAACTGCTTAATCCTAACATGGGTCACGGGGAGGCTGACGCCCATCCCAGCCGACTCCGGGCAAGGGCAGAATACACCCCGGACAGCTGGGCAGTCAGCAATGGTTCTTTTACATGAACCTCTCACCATAGACATTGAGAGACATGGCCGGTCATTGATAACCCAGTTAGCTGCACTGGGTGTTGGGTGGGGGTGGGTGGGTGGGGGTAGACAGTGACAACCCTGTTGAGAATGGGACTCGGACCCCCAACTTTTAGATCAGCGATCCAGCACCCTATACCACTAGGCCACCACTGCCCCTTAATAGAAATAGTTATGAATTAAATCACAATAACTAAGCTGGATAAAAATTTAACGGGCTGGAAAGATTCACTTCCTGCTCTTTGTAAAACTTTTGTGCATACATCAGGTCTGGAACAAACGTAATGTTTCATCAACACAAACGTGTTGTATTTTCTGATTTGTTGTTCTATTAATATTTTTTACTCTCAGGGCCCACAGTACATGTGCTTTGTATAGTCAGAATTTCTGTTTATATCATAAATATTCCTTGCATTGTCCTTATGCTTCATATGGGAACAGAAACAGGAAGCCCTAACTGAGACATCACATCTGGTTACACAAAGTTTTGTGGGAAAGAAAATACAGCAGATACAAGGTCTAATTCTGGTAAAAATCTAAAAAAAAATCCATTTTCACTTTTATAGAAAATTTCCCCTGGTACATTGTATACGTTCTGCTTCTGTCACATTACCCTGGATTTACACCGGGACCGCCATGTCCACGATCTACACAATTGAAGAGCCTGATGATTTATGGCAGGGGTCCCCAACCTTTTTATCACCGCAGACCGGTCAACGCTTGACAATTTTACTGCGGACCAGGGGGCAGGAGTGGGACATAAACATAGATTGTTTATATTGTAGCTTGATTGATTAGTTTATTTATTTAAGGGACAATGTACAGGAACATTAAGCTCATAGAGACAGAGATGTACTGTACCAGATTATAGCTTATAGCTAGTTTCCATCTGTAGTCCCTAATTTAGAACAGCCAATTAACCTACAGTGCATGTCTTTGGATTGTAGGAGGAAACCGGAGCACCCGGAGGAAACCCACACAAGCACGGGGAGAACATGCAAACTCCACATGCAAATTTATTTATATAAATTTATTGTTATTATTGTTATTATTATTATTATTATTATTATTATTATTATTATTAATCATCATCATCATCATGATAATAATCACCCCCATTAACATTATTTTTCAACAGCTGAAATAAAGTTGGTTGGGAAGTAGAGCTTGAAATTTTCTAAAAAAAAAAAAAAAAAAAAAAAAACACAGGTGATGGTGCACCAGCTGGGAGAATGAAGGCTCAGGCTCAGTTTCACCCAAAATCCCCACTATTGTTTGAGACATGTCCAACTCGCCTCTGTTCATGTGCCGTCCCCCTTGTGGGTTACATTTTAGCGCTCAAATGACCGATATGTCACCGAAAGAATCCGGTCATTTTTCAAAATATTTTTTTTTTCCAAAATAAAGATTGTTCAGACTCAAATAATAAATAAAACAGAAATAATGATTTGATTCGTTTTTTTAATGAAAAATAATTTCTTGTGCGGACCGGTTCCAATTGAGCCAATTGAGTTGGACCGGTGGTTGGGGACCCCTGATTTATGGGCACACTTGGACCACGATAGGGGTATATAAAAGGAGGCAGGGTGCATCCAAGGCATGAAACTTGAAGGAATCATATTAAGTCCCCTGCGATGGTGCATCATGGTCCGTTAGGCTCTATTAAAGTGTATTAAGCTCTAGTGCGCTCGACCACAATTTCCGTATTCTATCACAATTGGCATCAAATTGTAATAATTATGGCAATTTTACAGTCCTGCTCACCATTATTGGAACCCTTGATTGCTATGTGGATATTGTGGAATATCTCCATGAAAAAATTCTCCAATATTTCTATTCTTCTACCGAACTGAAATGTATTTCACAGACAAAACAGAATACATGCCTTCGCATGGGGTTGAGGATCGATGGATGGGTGGTTCAGAACAATTACATTTATAGGATAGTTAGTGGACATACAAAGCTGTATGATAAAGAATTTATTCAAATCTAATGCACGCGCATCCATTAAAGCGCGCCGAAAACACCAAAATTTACATTTTTACTAATTTTAGCACCTTCCATACTGTTGTGCCCTCATCATCCCATATTAATTGCTAGGATTATCGTGTTGGGCTTTCTAGTGGATTTCTATCATGTAGAAACGAGTGTGGGATGTTGAGATGGCAGTCCACACATGTCTCATATGTAAGTGTCACGTTCACAATAAGTGTCATTTTGTAGCGCCCCCTACAGGTGGCACCTTCATCAGCCCACCAAAAGTTTTTTCTAGAGCTCTTTCCATCTATCATGGGGCCGGTGGCGTAGTGGTTAGGGTGCTGCACTCATGATCAGGAGGTTGTGAGTTCAAATCCCACTGAGACCCTCACTGTGCTAAGACTCCTGGGCATGGTTTTAACCACAAGTGTGCCTTTGTTCACCCAGCAGTATAAATGGGTACCAGTAAAAATATACTGGGAAGGTAACCTGCGATGGACTAGTGTCCCATCCAGGGGGAGTTGAACTCCTGGTCACTTCATGCTACGGAAACTGAGGATAAGCACCGGCCTGATGAGCCATGAGGCTCAGGTGTAAGAACCCAGCAGACTTTATCTACCTACCTTTCCATCTATCAAAATGAAAGCTGGCTGTTGTGGGTGCATTGATATATTTGAAAAGCTAATTTTTTTAGTGTAATTATGACCCTCAAAAAATGGACTCTTCCAGAGGCCCTGAAATGAAAACCATTGGGTTCCAGGACCTGAAAATTTTGGGGGGGGGTTGTCTATCCACCTATATGCTTTCCATCAAAAGACATTCAGGCACATCCAAGGGGGTCATATATCACCTTCTCTTCTTTTCTTTTCAGCTTCTTCCCGTTCTTGAGAGTCGCCACAGCGAATCATATGATTCGCACATTTTGATTTGGCATGGGTTTTTACGTCGGATGCCCTTCCTGTGACAACCTTTTTAGCAAGGGACAGAAACACGCTGACGACTTTGCAGCTACTCTTTACGAAAGTCAGCAATGGTTCTTTTACATGAACCTCTCACCATAGACAGTGAGAGACATGGCCCGCCTTTGATAACCCAGTTATGTGCACTGGGGGAGGGGGGGTCATATCACCAATAGCCTGAATTTTTTATATATGAACATACAAATATATATAAAATATATAAAATTCCCTCTTAATTTATTGTACTCATGTTGACAGACCTGAATGTTTCCGCTTGAGATAATTGAAGCCTGCCATTGCTTAAATTTGAAGGCTGTTCTGCTTTTAATAGCACAATTGGGTAAAACAGTCAACAGTCAATTGGAACACACACACACACACACACACATATCTCCTCCACACCATGCTTGAAAGACAGATACAGTCCTGTTCTCGCCTTTGCTTATTGCAACACCAATGTTGAAATTACAGTCAGACAGGTGGAAGTAAAACAGGAAGGCTGTTTTTGCCTAAATACCGAGAAATGTGTCACATGACTGAAAATTGAAAATGAAACTTAAAAGCTGTCTTGGCTCATTGTGTATGAGGACAGAGGAAGGGAAAGTGGAGACACTGGAGGCACACATCAGAACAGTGCATACTGTAAAACAAGAAGAAAGATTGAGAGAACACCACAAAGAGAAAGGAGGAAAAAGAGTGCACAGGATTGAGGCAGAAAGGGAAGGCGAGAGAGAGAGAGAGAGAG
>CM045742.1:37357500-37502500 GCA_024760905.1 Plotosus lineatus | reverse complement strand
AACCTCTGCTTGCTTACTGAAGAGTGGATCTTTCATTCAAACCAGAGGTAAGACCTGATTCAATGTTTGAGAAAATTCATTCATTCATTTTCTGAACTGCTTAATCTTAGGGTCGCTTGGAGCCTGGCACCATTCTCAGCCGACTCTGGCCAAGGGCGGAGTACACCCTTGACAAGTTTGCTTGACCCATCGCAGGGCCAAACTCCACATAGAAACACATGAGCTGGGAATCAAACCCATGACCTTTTTGCTGTGAGGTGGATGTGCTAACCACTACGCCACTGTGCTGCCCTGAGCAAATTTAGGTTGGAGTATAATGAGAGACAATGATGGCACGATAATGGATAAAATCTAAAAACTATAATGATAATAAACAAAAAAATAGAAATATAGATTGAAATTATCATTCATTTGCAGAACCGTTTAATTATACGAGGGTCTCAGGGAGGCTGGAGCTTATCCTGATTGGCTCTGGGGTGCACCCTGAACAGCTTGCCAAACTATCACAGGCACATAACACGTAAACATGCATATACACCTTGGGGCAATTTTTGAAACATCAAATTAGCTTTCTGTGCATGTCTTTGGACTGTGTGAGGACGCCAGGGTACCTGGAGGGAATCCTTGCAAGCATGAAGAGATCAAGCATGCAGAATGCAAGCATAAAGAAACTTCTTCCAGAAATGCCCTTGCCAAGCCCTGAACTCAAATCCAGGACATTCATGCTGTGATGAGGGACATGCTAACCACTATAGCACCATGCACTCAATGACTAATCAGTCATCTACATAAAATCCATTTGGATTTGCTCAGCTGGAACTAGCCCCACTAGTTTTCACATTAATAACCTGCAATTCACACACACTAAAGATCACCCACATGTTTAGGGAGAATCCCAGCAGAAGAACATGATGTTCTAAGCCAAACAAACGGCTTTGAGAGACAAAGATACGCCATTTGTCCTTGGGAATAGATAGCCACAATAATAGTCTTCTTGTCAACACTCTGAAGGCAAGAAAATACCAGGATTAAAATAACTCTGGGTGGAATGGTGGTGCCGTGGTTAGCACACCCAACAAACAGCAAGAAGGCCGTGGGTTGAGTCCTGTGAGGGTTTCTGTGTGGAGTTTACATGTTCTCCCCCATGCTTGTGTGGGCTTCCTCTGGATACTCAGGTTTCCGCCGACAGTCCATAGATAAGTGTCAGGTGTGAGGGTGAATGGTTTTGTGCATACTGTGCCTCTATAATGGGTGGTCCCTGCCTTCACCCAGTGTTGGCTGACCATTGTAGGATTAACTAGTTGAGTGAGTGAGTGAGTAAAATAACTGCGGGTGGGTAGGTGGTGTAGTGGTCAGCATGTCCATCTCACAGCAAGAAGGTCATAGGCTCAAATCTCTGGCTCGGAGAGGATGTTTCTGCGTGAAGTTTGCATGTTTGTGTTGGTTTTCTCCAGGAATGTATGCTAGTTTCAACCAACAATCCCAATTCATGCACATTAGACTTCTGAGCTGTTCCAAACTGCCCCTAGATGTGTGTGTGTGTGTGTGTGTGTGTGTGTGTGTGTGTGTGTGTGTGTGTATGTGTTTTGGCCCTTTGATGGACTGGTGAGCAGAACAGGATGTACCTCCCCAAGCCATCTGACCTGTGTAGAATTAGGTGGTTCAGATAAAGTCTGAAGGAGTAAAATACCACTTCAGATTGAACTAATGGGGAAGAACCCGAATTACCTCTTATTTTATTTCATGAACGACAAAATAATGTCCAGCAGCAGAAGTAGTAGAACTCTTATTGGTAGAAGAGAAATCTTCTTTTCCTTTCGGATGTTCCCTTTCAGGGGTCGCCAGAGCGAATCATCTGTCTCCATCTTCATGGAAGTCATAGTAATGATTCGCGTATTTGATTTGGCGTAGGTTTTTACGTCGGATGCCCTTTGTGACGCAACCCTTTAGCGAGGGGCAGAAACTCGCTGAAGGCTTTGCAGCTACTCTTGTCGAAAGTCAGCAATGGTTCTTTTACATGAACTTCCCACCATAGACAGTGAGAGACATGGCCGGCCTTTGATAACCCAGTTAGCTGCACCGGGTGGACAGTGACAACCTTGTGGAGACTGGGACTTGAACCCCCAACCTTAGCATCAGCGTTAATATGCTGTGTGTATAAATGTTGGAAAATTGTTCATCATATGTGACGCGCTCCACCGAGAGTAGGCGCTAGTCGCAAGAGACAAATGGAGCTTGTGAGATGAAGCGCGGCGTATCCAGACTTCCGACCTTTCAAGTGATCAAGTGCACGTTGAATACGTGTTTAGTACTCAACCATCACTTGCTCACTTGAAAGGTCGGAAGTCCGGATAAGCCACGCTTCGTCTCACAAGCTCAGTGTGTCACTTGTTTAATCGTTATTATACGCATTTATAGTACTGAATATGTATTTATTGATATTATATACACATATACATGTACGTACACGTCAGTCAGCGGGGGTTGATCCTACTTCACAAATCATGCAGATAGGATGCCGACTAACATCACGTTCCATTATATATGTGAATCCATGCTGTACATATTCGTCCGACCACTTTCTTTTTTGCTCAACTTAGTATGCATTAAAACATTAAGAACGAAATCACACGACGTACCATCACAACAGTCACAAGTCGACTACTGAGCGCACCAAATTTCCTGCAGCACAGATTCACCAAGCAATGTAGCCTGATCACCTGCAGACAATTATGGCCAAGCGGGGCGTGTCGCCATGAATATGAGTCGGGTGTGTGTCTTGACCTCCGCCGAACCCCTGAGACTGACTCACCGAACCCTTAGGGTTCGATTGAACCCAGGTTAAGAACCACTGCTCTAGCGTGAAAGCACAGTACGAGCCTGAAGGGAATGTTTCTGGCAGCTTAAAGAATAAAAATCTGTGCTATAATTAAAGGTACAGTATGTAGCCATGGGGAGAGAAAGTCCCCACTGAAGAAATTCCTGCTTATTAGGCAGCAGGAGGGAGAACCCAGACCTACATCTACAAAAAAACTATACACCAGAAAGGCCTTGAGGAGAATTATCTTGAAGAGGATTGGGGAAGTTGGGGGATTTCTTTATAACACCAAAAACATTTCTGAAGAATAAGAAAAAAAAAATACAAAACTGTCAGGTTTTCTGCATGGGGTGAGGATACCTGGCTTGTTATGGGGCATTGTTTACAGCTCGGAAGCATGAAAATGCATTACGAATGGGATGGCATGGGAGGTTTGGGTGTGTACTTTTATCTGCTTCATTAGAATTACTATTGGATACGCTGCCAACGGAAGCCACTGAGTGCTATTCAATGGTTACCGGGGCCATTTCCAACCTTATCGCGTGAATGTTACCAGTACGGAGTGTTGCATGTCAGCTACCTTTTCAAACTGCTTATCTGGACACACTTAAAGTGCTGACCGCCATTTCCGGGAATAAGTCGGTTGTTTAAAATTGTATAGTGTTGTTCAGGCAGGGAAAGAGTAATACCATCCCTTCTGGACATCGTGTCTGTTCTGAAGACAAACCATATAAAAAGTAACACATAGCGTGGCACAATGGCTTAATTATTAGCATGTTCGCCTCATAGCAAAAAGGTTCTGGATTCGAGAAGTGCTCGTGTGGGTTTCTTCAGGGTATTCTGGTTTACTCACACTGAAGACGTGCATATTAAGCTCACTGGCTGTTCTAAATTGCCCCATGTGTAAATATGAGTAGTTGTGTGTGTGTGTGTGTGTGTGTGTGTGTGTGTGTGTGTGTGTGTGTGTGTGTGTGTGCGCGCGCTAATGCTTCGGTTCTTTTGACAAAGGCTTCAAGGTGTACCCAGCCTTTGAGGAGGGTTGGATGAGATGGGATCCAGCCTCCATGCGACCCTGATTCATTCGTTTTCTGTAACCGCTTCATCCTAATTAGAGTCGTGGGGAGGCTGGTGTTCATCACAGCTGACTCTGGGCGAAAGCAGAGTACACCCTGGTCAACTCGCCAGGCCATCGCAGGGCAGAAACATGTTGACGGCTATGCAGCTATTCTTGTTGAAAGTCAGCAATGGTTCTTTTACATGAACCTCTCACCATAGACAGTGAGAGACATGGCCGGCCTTTGATCACCCAGTTAGCTGCACTGGGGGGCATTAGGGGTGGGTATTGCCTAGATTTTATGTTATTGAGATATATTGTGATTTCTAGCATGTATTGCGATATGTATTGCAATATATTGCAAGAAGAATTCTAAATTAAAAGGAAGCCTGTTCTTGACAGTATTTATTCTTTCTTTCAACAGGAGAAATCAACAACATTAAAAACGTTGTCTTTAAGTCATTAAAATAAAATCCTAAGCATCAGGAAAAAAAATCAACTTATGAAAATTTAATGTTTTAAACTTTGGCACAAACATTAACACTGAAATAGAACTGCATCTTGAGCAAAATAAGCTATTTAAACATTTTAAATACACATAAATATTAGAATAGTGTAAGTGCATCTAGTGCTTTAATTAGAATATTATGAAGCCTCAATCATTAATTCATGCATATTAAAAATTTAAGGCGGGATTAAAGGTGGTAAACCTCATCAGACTTGTGACCCTATTAACAGTAGATTGATATATATATATATATATATATATATTATATATATATATATATATAACAATATTAACATTACATGTATATGTCATGTTAATATTGATATATATATGTATTATATATATATATATATATATATATATATATATATATATATATATATATATATATATATATATATATATATATAAAACAATATTAACATTACATGTATATGTCACAGTAGAGATGGCAATTCAGTAGAATTGGCAATTCTCCTAGTAGAGATTGCAATTGGCATCTCCCCTAGGGGAGATTGAGGTACGGTAAGGTAAAGTCTGTTGGGCTTTTACACCTGAGCCTAGTGGCTCATCAGGCCGATGCTTATCTCTGGTTTCCGTAGCGTGAAGCAACCAGGAGTTCAACTCCTCCTGGATGGGACGCGAGTCTATCACAGGTTACCTTCCCAGTAAATTTTTACTGGTACTTATTTATACTGCTGGGTGAACAGAGGCGTGTGTGTGTGTGTGTGTGTGTGTGTGTGTGTGTGTGTGTGTGTGTGTATATATATATATATATATATATATATATATATATATATATACAGACGCTATCTGACTTATGTTTTTGTTTGGTTCCGGACGGCCGAACGTAAGTTGTTACTGTATGTTCCAGTGACGTATAACGTTCATACTGTACTACTATACACCCATAAATACCATTACCGTATCTCATAAAACACCCCTAAATCAATTATTATAAACATAACATTGTAAAATAATATCAAATATATCAAATAATATCAACATTAATTTCAAATAAATTAAATTCAAGCAAAATAATTTCAAATAGATAAATTTTAATCAAATTCACTCATCAAATACCAAATACAGTATCAAATATAACTTTTAACATTCTCTATGATGCGATCTTTCTGCTTGTTAATGGTTCCGATGGTCGACGGATGGTCACTTTACATGAAGTTGAGCCTACTCACTTTACATGAAGCTTAAAACACCCAATCAACGCTTAAAATATGTGAGGCGCTCAACACCAAAAGTAGTTTACTTGTTTGTGCTTGAGACAAAGCGCGGCTTATCCGGACTTTCCGTCTTTCAAGTGAGCAAGGGCGCCATTGAATACTTGTTTAGTACTCAGCCTGCACTGATGTGAATCACCAGCAGAGTGGAAAGTTCTCTTTCTTTTCTGGATTCGGGTTTTCATTCATTTTACAACTCTCTTTGCTTAACTGAGTATGCATGGTAGATTGTGCCGATCTGAGCCGATAGTTAATTCATCTCTGAGTATGAGACTTGCACCCATGCTAGTAGGCTTACGCTTTTGACCAACCATATTTGCTTAGGGTTGCAAAAGTCCACAAAACAGTGTAAACACAAAGATCACAGAGTCGATGTCTTAACACAAGGGTAACACGCTATATACTGTAACTGATATATATATATATATATATATATATATATATATATATATATATATATATATATATAAATAACTGAACTGGGAAGAAGGAGGGGCACGTTCAGTCTGTCGTTTGTAAACAATGGACGCCGCGTCATTACGTCATTGTGTCATTACATCAGCGTACTACGCAGGCACGTATAAACTCAAAATTTGACAATTAAAAAAAAACAAAAATTATAGAAGAATAATTTCTTCTATAATCACCTGAAGAGAGAGGATGGTTTCACCACCCCTCGAAACAGATCTGTAGTGATAAATGGAGTTTCAATAGAAAGTCTTTGTCCTGTCCTTTTATTTTTGTTTATTTGCTCTACCAAAAAGTATTGAGCACTCTCCTACGGAAGGATCTACTCAGAAAATCCTCTATATATATATATATATATATATATATATATATATATATATATATATATATATATATAAATGCCATCGTAGCGATGCCCATAGGCCTGTTGGACATGTGCCACACATATAACACTCACAGTGACACTGAAGGCTCAGGAAAGGCCGTCAAACTTTAGAACTTTACAACAATAACATACAATTTATCATATAAATCACATTAATATGATCCTTATGCTGGAAAGAAGTGGAATATAATTTACCGGAATCTGGACCGATTTGGAGCATGTTGATCCTGAGGCGGAGTCCGCAAGTTGTGTAATATCATTTTTTTTTTTTTCAGAGTCGACAGAGATATTGCCGCATTAAGCAAAAAAAAAAACATGCATGGTTAATGTGCCTCATTGGAGATCAGGTTCATGGGACTGCTTCCGTCTTTTACTCATTTTAAAATAAATGTTTAAGTGAAAATCTAGACTCAAAAGGTCAGTAAATTTCTAAGCAATTTACAATATGAACCGTGGTTTTGTTTTTAGCGGGAATTTCCATAATCTGTATAAAAACAGATTTTATTGGCTGAAGGCTTTCGTGACATCCACACTGCCCAATCACGGCATGGCTCTTATTATCCCTGGCTCTCCACACTGAATGACTGTAGATAAGAGGACAGAAACACGATTGTGTCAGGATTACATGCCATTTGTTTTTCAATGAAAGCATTACTTCCGGTTCAATTAGCGGGAATAGTCAAAGTTTTTTTTACTGTTCTGAAGGTTTCTGAATGCATGTCAAAAAAAGGTTTTGCTTCGGAGTATCGCAATACGTATTGTTGGAATGTTAGAACCAGTTTAAACCGATAAATCGGTTTTTATTGCGCAGCCCAAGGGACCATGTGACCCTAATAGGATTAAGTGGTTTGGAAAATAAATGAATGAATGAATAAATGAATGAATTTACAGCATGTGTATGCATGTGTAATCAGATAAATAATTGTCTTTATTGTTTATAGGTATAGTGGCAGCATCAAGCAGATGTTCAGGGCCTGTTTCAGCAGTGCGACTGTATTGGGAGTGGGTGTGGTGATTTTGCTGCTGGTGGTGGAAGGCTCTGAATGGCAACAACAGAGATGGGTTTTATGTGTCATAATCAGCGCTTTCTATCTGCTGCTGAAGAATCTCGGGGTTCTGGTAAGAAAAAAATAAAAAATAAAAAATTGTATCTTCTCACACATACACATTACCCAGCTTCTGGTTCAAATCATACTGGGGTTGTGGAGAGGCTGGAGCTCGGCCTCCTCATCTGACATCAGTGCAAGATTTAATTTAAGCTTTTGTGTATACTGTACTGACAGGTATGAAAAGCTTTGAGAGAAAAAAATTATGTATATATGTACCTGTGTGTTGCGGGGGCTGGGAGTACTGAATATATCCTGTGGCTTTATTGATGAACTCGGGCACTGGAGAAAATGATGAGTCGTCAACTTGTCATGCTTCATTGCCCATGTGTCATTTCGCAAGATCCTAATGTAGCAATCCTGTTCGGGAGCCGTCACCGTCTCTCGCCCTGGGCGTAGTCGGTTGTCAACTGACTTGTCATGCTGTAGCAGTCAATCAGTTGGTGGGTTATGTACAACCCATATGCCTCGCTACCTCACTGTAGCTCAACCCGTCCTCCACCGTAGCCATTGCCAGGAGACGTTATTCAGGTGATAGACGTGGGATTATGACATGCACTAGACTCACAATAGTGATATTACACAATAGTGACACAATATGCCCAGAGTGAGAGACGGTGACGGCTCCCAAACAGGATTGCTACATCCAGCACTTCTGGGACCGGTCTCACCGTGCTGTTTCATTGTAAACCACGGCTTGTGTCACTGCAACCCCCCCCGTATGAATGCAAATCACCCCCTGTATTAATGTAAATCACCCCTATGTCAACACAAATCACTACCTGTATCAATGCAAATTACCGGCTGTATCACCAAAGACCGCCACCTGTATGACCGCAAACAGAGGTCACACCTATACTGACTGTTGTGACGTTCATTTTAGAAGGTGCCATTTTGTTTTGTTGTTTTTGATGTACACAATTGATTCTTGACACTATTGTTTGTTGTTGTTTTTTCAACCAAGCCAGCATGCTAAACAAATTATCAATATTACAAAAATTCAATTTTGGGTGCCAGAATAAAAATTATCTCAAAAATTATGGTCTCAAAGTTTTCAATTACTGTCATTGTAGCTAAATAAACACACTTGAAGCCACACTTGAAAAAATCTGATAGAAAGTCTTCACAAGGGAATATAGATTATTTTAAGCGGAAGGAGGGAATAAACCTGGAAGAGAATGTTAAACAAACTTGGGTGATACTGTGAGGGGTGCACAAACTTTTGCTCATTAAAGTGTCTATTAATTGCTAAAAACAAAAGTCTCAGGATGCTTATTTCCATTCACTGTATATCACGAATCTAGAGAGAACACTGTCGATCCTGAGTCATTGTTATAGTCTTTTGTAAGTATTTTATTCTATGCTTCTAAAAATGTGATGTCTAGACGGCCTATGAATGACTGACTGTCATTAGTGTAATAAACTTCTCTCTCTCTCTCTCTCTCTCTCTCTCTCTCTCGCTGGCTCTCAGGGCCCTGCACTAGTGGAGATCTTGGAGGTGTGTGAGAACAGGAAGCTGAATGTAGCTCATGGCTTAGCCTGGTCCTTTTATTTAGGTTATCTAAAACTTGTGATACCAGGTATCTCCTTCCCTTTTACCAAAACACACACACACACACACACACACACACACACACACACACACAGAAAATTTTTGAAAACTGTACACCAGAAACATACCACAAATTCCCTGAGCAATGATGTGTTGATTAAGTAGATTGCACTACTTGGCGGCATCCCTAGGGGGAGGCAAAATACATTTAAAGAACTTTTCACTCAAGTACGTCCCTCACAACTTCTGTCTGCGCTTGTGTGGGCTTGGACTACTCCATTTTCCTCTCACGGTCCAAAAACCTACATGTTTGACCAATTTACTGTTCCAAACTGACCCCAGGTGAGATAATGATTGCTAACTAGTTGGTTGTGTGTGGGCCCTGCTATGGCCTGGTGAGATTGCCTGTCCTGGGTATACTCATCCAGAGTTGGCTGAGATGGGAACCAGCCTCCTTACGATCCTAATTTGCCTAGAGTATATCTCAGCAAACATTGAGAGAAATTAGGGTACCATACCATTACAGGGCCAAACAACCCCCCCCCCCCCCCCACCCAGAGTACCCAGAGGAATCCCCACCAGGCACAGGAATAATGTGCAAAGGCAGGGTACACCCAAAACAACTCCCCAGACAAATCACAGGGCCAACAAACACAACCATCCACAATTTTGCTCAAATCTAGAGGCAATTTGGAACAAATCTAATTTGCATGTCTTCAGACTGTGAGAGGAAACCAGAGTACCTGGAGAATATGCAGACTCCACACAGAAATGCCAAAACTTGGGACTTGAACACAAGACCTACTTACTGTGAGGCACAGCTACTAACCAGCACTCCACCCTTTAGTTGAACCCATTGAACTTGAAGAACTTAATGTGTGGTTTCAGTTAGATGGAGCGACACCATATGCAGCATGGAGTTCACTGCAAGTGCTCTTTACTTTGTAAGTATCGGTACGTGATGATGTCGGGTGGCCGACCAGTTCCTGTGACCTCACCCCCTGAAATCACAAACGTACACTCATCAACCATCAACCTCAAACTCTTAAGGTTCTAAAGCCCTTACGGTTCAGCCCAGTCGAGCCATTTCACTCTTTTGAAATCTCCTCCGCGTGTGTAGAGACAATGACAGACACCACTTCAAACATGATGAACAAATCCGTACTGAAAAGTTTCATATGTGTAAATAACAATTTGATTATTCATACATTCACTCATTTTCTGAACCACTTAATCCTAATTAGGGTTGCGGGGAGGCTGGCGCCCGTCTCAGCTGACTCTGGGTGAGGGCAGAGTACACCCTGGAGAGCTCGCCAGGCCATCACAGGGCGGCAACCTGATGACGGCTATGCAGCACCTCTTGTCGAAAGTCAGCAATGGTTCTTTTACATGAACCTCACACCATGGACACTGAGAGACATGGCAGGCCTTTGATAACCCAGTTTGCTGCACTGGGGGGGACAGCAGTGACAACCCGTTGAGAGTGCAGCTTGAACCCCCCCAAAAACTTGGGCTCAGTGATCAGTGACCTTTACCTCCAGGCCTCTATTGAACTATAATTTGATCATCTTTAACAGTTTCATTTGTGTTATATTTGAAATGTGTGAGATTTTATCGGGTCAGTCTGTACAGTCTGGGTGTGAATATATATTTCAGGAGGAACTGCACTTCATTGTGCTTCATGGATATACATAATGCACATAAGGTTATGTGTTTGTTGCCCTGCGATGGCCTGGCAAGCTGTCCAGGGTGTCCGCTGCCCTTGCCCAGAGTCGACTGAGATGGGCCCCGGCCTCCCCGTGACCCTAATTAGCATTAATGGCTAAGAAAGTGAATGAATGAATAATATATATGGGGCAGTCGAGGTCTACTGAGTAGAGAAGAGGCTTTGGGACTGAAAGGTCACTGGTTTGATTCCCAAACCAGCAGGAAAAAAAATGTATGGTGGTGTATGAGTGAGATTTCCCTTCCCTCATTTACATTCATGGCAGAAGTGCCCTTGAGCAAGGCACCTAACCCACCAACTGCTCTCGGGGGGACCAATGTGTGGCAGCCCACTGTTCCGAGTGTGTGTGTGTGTGTGTGTGTGCTCATTTTGGACGGGTTAAATGCAGAAGTTAAAGTTTCTCTTGCGGAATTAATACAGTATAAAAAAAGAAAGTAAGGAATTCACTGCTTCTAGAAAAATTATGTTTCAGCCAATTGCAGGAAAGGAAACCCGGCGTGGCTTGACTTTGGTAACCGACAAACATCGAAGCTTGCACTGCAAGTTTTTGTTCACAACAGTTGCAACAGTTGTTAGTGGACAGCTGATTCGTTTTCATTATTTAACTCCTCCCTGTGTGTGTGTGTGTGTGTGTGTGTGTGTGTGTTCACAGAGCTGGAGGAACAGCTAAAGAAACACTACAACCAAACCGAAGAGGTTCTCCATTCCTTACGACTCCACATCCTCCTGCCCCTGAGCGCAGTGGTTCCGGCTAAGCTGGAGGAAGAGGACAATAACATACTTTTCCATAAGAACCTCCCAGAGGTTCTGCTCGATCGTGCCGGTGTCAGGAAGAGAGTCTACAAAAACAGTATCTACAAAATCACTGACCATAATGACAAGGTGAGGAGCAAAGTACTAAAACTCAAAAGTTGTTCAACTACATCACGGAACACACTGACCGCACAGGATCCATCGGGTTTTAGTTTCGGAAATGTTCCTTGAAGGTCATCTGTACCCTGAAGTCAAATAAATATGAGGTTGGTTTGGTCAAGTAAGCTTCCAGTCCAGATGTTTTTAAATCTCGGAATAATTATGATATTCATCAGAATAGCATGGTTGCGTAGTCGTTAGCACATCTGCCTCACAGCAAGAAGGCCCTGGGTTCGAGTACCAGGCTTGGCAAGGGCGTACCTGTGTATAGTTTGCAGGTTCTCCCCGTGCTAGTGTGGGCTTCATCCAGGTATTCTGGTTTCCTCCTACAGTCCACAAGCATATACATTAGGCTAATTGGCTTTTTTTTTTTTTTTTTTTTCAAATTGCAGCTAGGTCTAAGTATGAATGTGAGTGGTTGTGTGTATTGGCCCTGCGGTGGTCTGGACAGTTGCTCAGGGTGTACCCCATTTTCGCCCATTACTTGTTGAGATGATAAGTGATGATTGATCAGTACAGCACAAATTAGTGTATACGTTATCTTCAAATATGAGTCAATGCCAAATATGTGTATATAATTTAAAAATAATACTATATATTAAATGGCAGGGCAGTGGTGGCCTGGTGGTAAAAGGTGCTGGGTCACTGATCCTAAGGTTGGGGGTTCAAGCCCCACTCACCACAGGTTGTCCCTGTCCCCCCAGTGCAGCTAACTGGGTTATCAAAGGCCGGCCATGTCTCTCACTGTCTATGGTGTGAGGTTCATGTAAAAGAACCATTGCTGACTTTTGACAAGCCGTCAGTGTGTTTCCGCCCTGCGATGGCCTGGCGAGCTGTCCAGGCTGTACTTTGCCCTCGCCCGGAGTCGGCTGGGATGGGCGCCAGCCTTCCCACAACCCTAATTAGGAATACTAGTCAGTGGTTACAGAAAATGAACTGATGAATATTGATGGTGCCTCACTGAAATATTTGGGAAACAGCACCACCCTGTGGTGTCATCATCTCGAAATAAACATTGTGCCTTTTGTTAGTCTCAGAGGATAGTACAGTATTCGTTATGAAGCTATAGACTGTTATAACTCCTGGCAAAAAGTAATAGAATCAATACAGTCAAAAAATCCTCAACCTATTTTATTTTTTCATTCACTTTCTGAACCCCCTGACATTCAGATTAATACGCCAGCAGCATAACCATGAGCCACCACCGCCCGTTATTTTATTTTATTCATGAACTGTGAGAGGAAACCTACACAAGCACAGCGAGAGAACATGCAGACTTCATACAGAAACACCTGAGCCGAGTGTGGGTCTTGAACCCAGGACCTTCTTGCTGTGAGACAGACCTGCTAACCACTATGCCACCATGGCGTGCTATATCTTGCAGATCCAAATCGCTTAATCCCATAATGGTCGGGGTTAGGCTGGAGCCTATTTCACCTGACACTGGACAAAGGTGGAGCACACACTGCCAGGCTATCGCAGGGCAGAAACACACTGACCGCAATGCAGCCAAGTCATTACAAAAGTCAGCAATGGTTCTTTTACATGAACCTCTGACCATTGACAGTGACAGATATGGCCGGCCGTTTATAACCCAGTCAGCTGCACTGGGCGGGACAATAGTGTAATAACCCGCTGACAGTGGGGCTTCAACTCCAGCCTTGGCATCAGTAACCCAGCACCTTACAACCAGGCACCTTTGGATGAATGGCTGGATGGATGGATAGATGGATGGATGTCTGTCCGTATGTCTGTCTATCTATCTATCTATCTGTCCGTCTGTCTGCCTGCCTGTCTGTCTGTCTGTCTTCTAACACACCAACTTTGAGAACTGTTAACTTTTCTGCATAATACATGCCATTCCTGGGCAGGTGCCACTGTAAAGAGATAATTCCTGTTATTTGTGCTTGTGTATGAGTACCGGTGCTCGTGCTGTTTTTAATGATATGGCTGAATGGCAAATACACTCATTTGAATTTTATATGTTCTGTGGTTAATTCTATAACGTGCCAATATTTTGGTAGATATTTTTGGAACATCGCAGAAACATTTCCTCTGTAATATTATGGAAACATTCACTCCCTATTGTTACGTCAATGCCTGACCTGTCTCAACCCTCCATGTCTCCGTTTCCCAGCCATATTTCTGTGTGGCGGAGTACGCCACTCCTCTGCTCACCCTTTATCAGATGTCTCAGGATAGTACTGCGGGGTTCAGCGAGCAGGACAGAAGACAGCAGGTCCTACTCTTCTACAGGACTCTTAGCGACATCCTGGAATCTTCTTTAGAGTGTCGCAACCGCTACCGCCTTATCCTGCTCGACGGTGAGTCTTAATGTACCTCCAACCTCTGGTGTTGGAGATTGAGCTACAGGGCTGGAAAAAGTACGAAATGATTAAGTTAATGCTTTTAATGGGTAACATGATGGTATGGTGGTTAGCAAGTCTGTCTCACAGCAAGGAGGTCCTGGGTTCAAGTCCCGGGCTCAGCCAAGGGCAGTTCTGTGTGGTGTTTGCATGTTCTCATTGCACTCAAATGGGTTTCCTCCAGGGATTCTGGTTACCTCTCACAGCCCGACGCAAAAGGGAAAAGCCAACACTGGGCAAAGATAGGGTACACCCTGAAAAGCTTGCCAGACCATCACAGGGCCAACTCATACACAACCATTCACACTTACACCTAGGGGCAATTTAGAACAGGCAATTATCTCAATGTGTATGTCTTTGGACTCTGGGAGGAAACCAGAGTACCCAGAAGAAACCCACACAGACATTGGGAGAACATGGAAACTAAACACAGGAACGTATCACAGCCTACGTCAGCTTGCCAGACCATTACATGGCCAACTTGCACATAACCATTCACACTCACACCTAGGGGCAATTTGGAACAGCTGCTCAGCCTACTGTACATGTCTTTGGAATATGGGAGGAAACCCATCCAAGCACTTACAGAACATGCAAACTTCACATTCAAACTCAGGACCTTCTTGCTATGAGGCGGACATGCTAACCACCATCATTGACCTGCATTGTTATTTATTCAGATAAGCAAGCAGATGGCGATCCTCACTATCTATCCACGGAGATCATCAAGCACTTGCAACAGCAGGAGCATGAGATCCCCATGTACCTGCCAGAGATACTGCCTAAACCTGTGCCAGAACACGGTATGAATGCAATACCACTTCATTTCCAGCAAGAGGAGCCACTCAGCTCTTTGCCCAGCCTGATGATTAGTACACCGCTTTCGCTGAGGGCAGACCCTGTGGAGAACACAGACTACACCCAAAATAACTATCGCCACAACGGACTCCATTGAACCCTCCATTACTGTATATAACCTGTTCAGGGTGGGTTTGGAGATATGCAAAGTAATGATGGGACATGATTCATAGTGGTACACACCTAAACATAATATACTCACTGCCAATGAAAACGCAACACAATTTTAATTGTAATATTTTGGGAACCATCCTTTCTGAGCATAATTATGGGTATTTCTATGACCCTGAACACGTCAGTGACACGTTTCCCGTAGCAGCACGCACCATCACACTTCACTGAGCGGCTCAGGTTTATTTGGGGGTCTCAATAATCAAAAATGGGTGCATTTAAATAGTGGTGATCCTACCATCCTGCCTACACTATGGTCAGCAGAAATACATAGCATTATGCAGTAGAATCTGGACCATGCTTCGACTGTCAAAACTATACCTTGGGTCTTTTGAAGGCTGGAATGTCAGCACGACAGCTGGCACGCTGATTAGGCTGCAGCGTGTCAATAATTAGCCGCCTGCATCAATGCAAGGTTGAGACTGTGTCCATAGATGATGGACCGCGTCCAGGCTGAGCATGTGCCACTACCCCAGCACCATCGAGATTGGTTCCAAACAGCCACCCAGATGGTTCCGGGAACACCAGGAAGAAACTGAGCTAGGATCTCGGCCAACACGGTGAAGAGGCACCTCTGTGGAATGGACCAGCTGGCATGGCACTCCTTCCAATGGATGATTCTGACAACACAACGTCAAAGAAATAGTCTTGACTGGGCTTGCCAGCACAGCAGGTGGACAACAGGGCAGTGGAACACAGTTCACAAACGAGTCATGGTTCTACCAGTTCAGAGCTGATGGGTGTAAGTGACGAAGAGACGGGCAGAGCGCTTTGCCCTATGATGCGTCGTACCAGTCACCTAATAGGATGGTGCATGAGCCATGGTGTGAGCCAGCATCTCTGGAAACTACAGATTGCAGTTGGTTGTTATTGATGGCACCTTAACTGTCAGTCACTTCACTGATGATGTCTTACAGCCTGTAGCGATGCCGAAACCATCTTGACCTCCAGGTGTGCCAAGAGGACAGTGCTCACAGGCGCCAGCAGCAAGCATTTAATTATTTTTCCGGGCCTGCATATTTACCTGAGTCAACACCCATCGAACACTTGTGGGATCAGGCCAATTACCAGCGCCACAGAACAGGCAGAACTCGTCAGATCCGTGCGCAGATGAATTACGGCCTGCATTGACTCCAATGAAGAACATTCCCTACTGAACTTTGTTCTTGGAATGGAGATTTTGTGGAGATTTTGGAAAGAATGGATGCCTCGGTTTTGTTTAAAATTGCAATATTCTGTCACAAAGATTTTTGGTTGGTTCACATTAATATTGTTCAAGTGATGAATGATTGATTTTAACAATTTTATTGAGCATTTCGAGACAAAATATAAAAAATGTATAATTTATTCTGAGTGTTATGTTTTCTTTGGCAGTGAGCACAACAACACAATAAATCTCACGACACAATTAAACACACTATGCCACTATTCATGTCTCCAGAAAGGCTATCAGAACACATTTGGATGATCATATTTATGCATTTGAGAAAACAAACCCAATTCCAATTCATAATTTTTTTAAAAAACATTTATTATTATTTTCATGTTGTTTTTTTTAAATTATTTGTTTGTTTGTTTTTAACTTAAATATAACACAGTTTTCATGTTTGCTATTTATTTCCAAAATGTGATCAACATTATACACTGTATATTACAATAAATTTCTTTTTCATATGAATTCCCTCACTTTTTGAACTTTATTGACTGCAACAACTTCACTCACACAATAATTTTATGAATCGTTTTATCCTACTAGGGTCATGGCTTGGCGAGTGCCTATCTCAGCTACACCCTGAACAACACACCTCACCATCACAAGGCAACACACACACACAGACACCCAGGGGCAATTTGGAACAGTCGATTAGTCTAATATACATGAGTTTGGAATGTGGAATTAAACTGGAGGACCCAAAGGAAACCCACACATGCATGGAGAGAGCATGCAAACCCTGCACAGAAACGGCTGAGCCCGAAACTTAAACCCAGGACATGTTAAATGCTACAACACTATGCCACCCAGCTGCAAGAACTTCCACAACAAACTGCATCTTTTGCACCTTCACTATGGAACACAATTCACATTTAAAGGAAAACGTTTTCTGAACAACAGCTTATTATTTGGATTATAACATTTGTATATGAGTCTGATCATTAAACTGGTTCTGAAATGTGTGACACTGACCTTTGATATTTTCTACAGATTTAGAAAAATAGTTCTTTCCCATTTTTTTAAATGTATGAGGCCAATATGCATCAGATCCTGGTAGATGCAGGATAATATTAATTCGAGAAGAAGCATCATCATCAAATTATCAGTATGACTCATAAAGTCAGTAACATGGATAGAATGACCAGCCTCCTATTCACTAATAATAGCTTTATTAGCTAAATTAAATAAATGCCAATCCATCAGTGATTGGTGGGAGCACAAGATACACCCTGTAACACGGACAGGAAAAATTACGAATATCATCGATCTCATTTTTTTGTCTGGTACTTAGCAATTTTTCAGCACACGTGCAGATTCCATGGTTCATTATACTTCCACCTTTGCTCTGATTCATGTGGTTATTGGCTCTGTGGAGACTTTAGCAGAGGCTCAGCGAAACGTGAAAATAATGAGGTCTTTCTACTGTCACAAAATCCAGTGTTAGAAAGATATAAACTAGGAAGTATCTGAATTATTTCAGAAACTGTGTTCACCATACGTACGTATGTATTTTGATATGATATTATATCCCAGGCACGTACTAAAGATTTTGATGCATTGATACACAAATAAACTTGGATATGGAAATATTTATACAAGTTTGAAGTTGGGTAGTTGGAAAATGTACCAGTTTCGTGATCAGTCCCATCTAAGTTTTAATGACCCTCTTAGACTAGACATTTTGTTATACACCTTTAGGACACTGCATTCTTTGTAGATTGTCATGTTTCATTTGACCTTGAAGCCAAGATCTCTCTCATCACTCATTCGTTTTTGGAACTGCTTAATCCTAAAGGGTCATGGGTAGTCTGGTGCCTATCTCAGCTGCTACTGCTCGAAGACAGGGTACACTCTGAACAGCTTCACATTCACACCTAGGGGCAATTTCAAACAGCCACTTAGCCTAATGTGCATGTCTTTGGACTGTGGGAGGAAACCAGAGTACCTGAAAGGAACCCATGCAGGAAAACCCAGGACCTTCTTGCTGTGACGTGAATGTTCTAACCACTATAGTGGCAACTTTATTATTATTATTTTTTTTAGATTCTAATAAAGTATATGATAAATAATACAGAGGAAATGTGGAAATAATCATGCTGACATATAAATATACATGTAGGTGATGTGAAGTACACGTTCATGACACATTAGACAAAAGTAAGACACATCCACAGACAATGACATCATCAGAAAGCAGCTCTCTTTTAAAATAACCCTGTCTGGTGAGTCAACGTCAACCTGACTGACAGGTGGCTAACTCAAACGTGTGGGGGGAAAGTTCCCATTTTACCCTTACTTATTAAAAGAAGAGGGTAGGGCAGGGAGAGGGGCATTGTGTCTTGAGGTAGAAATAAAAAAACATTCACAGCAGTCATATCCACTCAGAATATTTCCAGACAACGTGTGTAATTACAGTAGTATATTTATAACTCTATCGCTAGGCCAGTGATCTTTCTCTTTCCGATTTGGTCGGGGTGTTTTTTGCTCATGCCCTTAACCACTCCTGTCTGTTTGAAGTCGTAAAAATATCAGGTCAAGTGAAAAATATCTCTACCCGACACCAGCAGAATGGTATTCCGTCCAGGTTTCAGTCAGTCTGTGCCCTGTATTGCCTCGGGTTTTCCACATGAGTAGAAATACCTGCTGTTGTATGTCTCCTATAGTTTACAGCCCCAAGGCCTTCATTCATTTATTCATTAATTCATTTTCTATGCCACTTAATCCGAATTAGGGTCACGGGAAGGCTGGGGCCCATCTCAGCCGACTCAAGGCTGATGTACACCTCACAGAAAGAAGGTCTTGGATTCGATTTCCAGGCATTTCTGTGTGGAGTTTGTATGTTCTCCCTCTGCTTACATACAAACTCCACATAGAAATGCCTGGGAATTGAACCTAAGACCTTCTTTCTGTGAGGTGTACGTGTTAACCACTGCACCACCATGCCCAAGCCCTAAAATATTTCATCATTATTTTATATTATTATTTTAATATTATTTAGATGTTACATTTATTTTATATTGTATTAATCCCACAAGGGAAATTTGGCTCTGCATTTAGCCCCCACACAAACGTTATGAGTAAACACACACACACACACACACACACACACACACACGAAGTAGTCGACAGTCACAGTGTGGTGCCCGCAGGCTGGGCGCTTTGCTCAAGCTCCCTTTAGCCGTGTAGGAAGGTGACGTGCTGCTCATTCCTCTGCCACCACACATTTTTTTCTGCTGGTTTGGGAATCGAACCAGCAATCTTTTAATTGTAACAACAACCGTTAAGTGTCTACTCCCTTGTGTTTTTTCTTTTTTTCTTTTCACCTTTGGAACATAAAATTAGTGTTTCTTTTTTTTTTTTCCAGGAAATGAACAGCCAAAAAAGGAAATCACCTTTTCCTTGGAATCATATCAGGTTCGGCTTGGAATTTAGTTCACGCCTCCTTGTTTTAAACTGTTTTATTAAAGATTCCTTTCCTCCAACGACTGGATTATATTTTTTATTTCCTTATTGCGTTACATAAGATTACCATGAGACCTGTCAGAAGTGAGCATTTATTTTAAGTTTATAGTCCAGTGGTAGGTTCCGGATTACAGCAGATCCAATGCTCACTGGCAGCTCGTATGCTTTTATGCACCATTTTGTTTAAACGCTATAGAAATTTTCCAGAATGTGTTTGAAAAACTCATACCAGGCAATCTGGCATCAACAGCCACACTACAGTTAAGGTCACTGTAACACCAGCTTGATATAGCTGTGCTAGATTTTATACTAGGTTCTAGAGGAGTAAAATGAATTGTGGAGATTTGAATTTGAACAGCCGGCAGATTTATTACAATTAACAATACTACAAGAAAAAGTGCAAACAATGTTGTAGAACTTTCTTTACAAATTAAAAATAAAATAAAATAAGCTTAAGTCTCTAAGGTTTGATTCGTGTGAACCCGGGAGTCTTTTCCAGGATTGTGATCCGTTTGGGATAAAGGTGTTTTTATCTGTTCTTATCTGGGATCCTGTGATTTGAAGTGGTTGGGTCTGTAGATCTACTCTCGCATCCAGAGAACAGTTGGCCACACTGCTTCTGGATCCACCAAGAGTTCTCACTGGATTTGGCTCGCCATCCGTGTCCGAAACCAGCTTCAAGGTCAAATCCAGATCCACTAAAAAAACCAGTCGGAGCTTCCAAGAAAACAAACTCTCTCCACCCGGTTCGATTGAGAGAGAACAAAACACATACAAGGCTTCGTGTCGCTTTTCGAGGGCTCTGTATGCGTCCTGCTCTTCACGCTCTCCTACACGCTCTGCTGGTCGCATGCAGCACGTGCCTATGACGCGCTCAAGGGGACTAGGAAACTAGTGCTTTCAGGGAGTGTTGGAAACTAGGGTTTTTTCCAATAAATTTAGTAACCATGTGTTTACCTGTGTTACACCCTCCCCCCTTGAATAAGCATGAGTCCCGTCATGTACTTAAATGTTTGTTTAAACATCATAGATCTGATGGTTTTCATAGCTACTAAATGACTCTAGGGCTTGGTTAAAGTTATCCAAGAACCGTTGTGCAAAAGATATCAGCGGTTGACCCAATTGAGGGTAATGAAACCGTCCTGGGGCTCGCTTTAATCTTTCAGATTTTCTCACATTGGGAGTTTCATTTGTTGTTTCAATTGTCTGTTCTGTTTGTTGGTCAATCACATCACCATTTTGCTCTGTGTCCACAATATTAACGTCTGGTCCTCCTTGTATTTGGTTTTCATCATCTCCTCCTTCAATGACATCTGAATGTGATTCCTCTTTGAGTAGTTCGGCCTCATTCTGATTTTCCTGTTCATTGTCCATCTCGTCTGTGTCTGTCTCAAAGAAACTGTTGGGTGCAAGGAGGTATCCTTATTGAGTGAGAGTGGTTCATTTGAAATATCCGAGTTTGTTGTCTGGTTTCGTACATTTGATTGGTCTTGATTATTGTCATAAATCTTAATGAATGTCTCTGTTTCGATTGAAGGTTGTCCTGGCATGGGTTCATACTCCTCCTCTGATTCTGACAGATCTGTGTCCTGTGGTTCGGAAGGACTTTGTCGAGTTTTGCGTCTACGTGGAGGTTTTGGTCTTGTCTCAACTTCATTCTCAATGTCTGAGAGGTCACCACACGCAAGTAAAAGGTCTCGGTGAAGAGTTCTACGTGGACCATCACCTCTCTCTGGTCGAACCACATACACAGGAACATTTTCCATTTTCTTGACAACACGGTACACCATGCGTTCCCATTTGTCGGCAAGTTTATGTTTATTGCGCAAACGGACATTTTTGACTAAAACTCTATCTCCTGCTTCCAGAGTGGATTCTCTGACTTTCTTATCAAATCTGCTCTTATTGCGCTCTGCAACTTTTTTGGAGTTTTCAAGGGCAATTTGGTAACTTTCTTCGAGTTTAGCCTTTAGACTGCGCACATACTGAGAATGGGATGCAGGTGAGTCCCCTGTAACGGGCAACCCAAAGGCAAGGTCAACTGGTAGCTTAGGCTTACGGCCAAACATCAACTCATAAGGACTAAACCCAGTAACCTCACTCTTTGAACAGTTGTAGGCGTGTGTGAGAGGCTTGACAAAATCACGACAATGAACTTTTTGGTCATCCTTCAGAGTACCTAACATACTAAGGAGGGTGCGATTGAATCGCTCTACAGGGTTACCCCTCGGGTGATAAGGACTGGTTCTCACTTTTTTGATGCCCGTAATAGCACACAGTTCCTTAATCACATGTGATTCAAAATCCCTCCCTGGTCACTATGGAGGCGTTCGGGAACCCGTAGTGAACCAAAAAGTTTTCCCAGAGATTTTTAGCCACAGTGGTTGCCTTTTGATCACGAGTGGGCAAGGCCACCGCATATTTTGTAAAATGATCTGTGATGACTAAAACGTCCTTGGTACTCTTACTATCGGGCTCAATCGAAAGAAAGTCCATGCAGACCAATTCCATTGGTCGCGTGGTTTTAATGTTAACTAAAGGCGCGCCTTTTCAGGCAAGGACTTTCTTGAACACAACGCCCACAGTTCTCTATTTTGGTCTCAATGTCATGACCCATCTTAGGCCAATAAAATCTTGCTCTCACTAGTTCATGAGTCCTCTCCCACCCCATATGACCCATGTCATCGTGGAGTAACTTTAGAACAGTGGGTCTAAGTGAGACAGGGAGTACAAGCTGGTAAGTTGTATCTGGGTCACATTGTCGTCTCCTGAACAAAAGGTCATTCCTCATTTCAAGACGTTTCCATTCTCGGAGCATCAGTTTTATTTCAAATGTTTCTCTGTTGTTATGTGGAACATCTGCTCCAGCTTCAAGTAACTGAATGACACGATTGATGCTCGGGTCAGATCTTTGTTGTTCTTTAAGCTCATGAGCAGAAAACAAGGGAACAGTTACCTGACCAGATGTTTCAGCATCACTGTATACATCAGGAATTGCGTCAGCATTCATAGCCAAGGACTCAACAAGAATGACATGAGGTGAATCTTTGGTTTTCTCATTGAGAAAATGCTTGTGACATACTGCTGCAATAGTATCAGGACATAAATCACTACATCGAGGAGGGGATCCGAGAAGACGTGAGGTGAGTTGTTGTATTCGGTTCTCCTCTTCTAATGTCACATAATCCGCAGCTAGTGTTTGGTGGGGCCTTCGTGATAGGCCATCTGCGTCCTGGTTAGCCTTTCCAGCTCTGTATTTGATTTGGAAATTGAAGGTGGATAGCGCTGCTAACTAGCGATAGCTAGCTGCATCAAGCTTTGCAGTGGTCAGAATGTATGTAAGCGGATTATTATCCGTTACAACTGTGAATTCATTACCATAAAGGTAATCATGAAACTTTTCTACAATGGACCATTTCAGAGCTAGAAATTCTAGCTTATGAGCTGGATATCTGGTTTCGCTTGGTGTCAGCCCCTACTGGCATAGGCTATGACGCGCATTTTACCACCTTGCTCTTGATAAAGAGCGGCACCTAGGCCTGTAGAGCTGGCGTCGGTATGCAGAACATATTGGAGCTTTGGATCTGCAAAGCCCAATACAGGAGAGGATGTTAATTTCTCCTTAATGCATTCAAAGGCTGACTGACAGACAGATGTCCACCTCTCGGCAAAAGGTTCTCGAGGGTTGAAATACTTAGAAGTGTCGGTTCGTTTCTGGACTCTTCTATAAGGTGGGTAGCCACATGTAAGGTCGTTTAAGGGCCGAACTATCTTTGAATAATCTTTAACAAATCGGCGATAGTAGCCGGTGAACCCTAAAAACGACTTGAGTTGCTTCAAGTTTTGTGGCACTGGCCAGGTCTTAATGGCTGCTACTTTTTCAGGATCTGTTTCTACGCCATTTCTTGAAACAATATGGCCTAAATATTTAACCGATGTCTGAAAAAAGCGACATTTCTGGGGGGACAACTTTAAGCCATATTCACGAAGACGGTCCAAAACATGCTTTAGCCTCTGTTCGTGTTGCTCTAGGGAGTCTGAGAAAACAATCAAATCGTCTACGAAGACGAGCACCTCCTTAAGATTAATGTCTCCCATGCACCTCTCCATTAACCTCTGAAAGGTGCTGGGAGCATTTGTGATTCCCTGAGGCATTCGATTGAACTCATAAAACCCTAGGGGGCATACAAACGCTGTTTTGGCCTTATCTTCCTCATCCATCTCTATCTGGTAGTAGCCCGACTTTAAGTCCATGACAGAGAACCAGTTTGACCCAGATAGAGCGGAGAAGGTCTCTTCAAGATTTGGTAACGCGTAGCGTCTTTAACCGCTTGTACGTTAACCTTACGGTAGTCCACACAGAGACGTACCTCACCCGTCTTTTTCTTAACTACAACGATGGGGGACGAGAAAGGGGATTCTGATGGTCTTATTACCCGGCATCGAGAAGCATTTTGAGGTGTTTCCTAACAGCTTCGTAGTCATTTGGGTGAATAGGCCTCGATCTCTGTTTTATGGGTGTTTCTGTCTTTAAGCTTGATTTTATGCTTAACTCTAGTGGCATGGCCAAAGTCAAGATCGTGGCATGCGAAGACATCACTGTAAGCACTCAGACTCTGTGTGATGCGACTTTTCCACTCCTCAGGCAGAGGTGAATTTTCAAAATCAAAAGTCAACTGGTCCTTCGGTGATGAGGAGTCTGCAGACAAGCGACAACAACCTGCTGAGTTGGTATTGGACAGGTTTTGAGTTTCCAAAACTTGGTCTGCAACATGCAGTTCAGCAAGGACACAGTTGCCAGTAAGCATAATGTCATGATCGGTTTCATTTCTTATCCAAACAGGGTGCTTGTAAGGACTTTGACTTGGCACTGTGATAAGACAGCAGTCAACAAAGATTCCACCTGGAAGGGCTGAGGACATTGGCTGCTCTACTACTGCCCATTTGTCTGTGAGTGGCGAACTTAAGTGGGCACAGCTTTCAAGACAGACCTTCTCGTGAGCTGGAATAACATAAGGTGTGTTGCCCTCAGTGTCATTAGCCCAAGCTTCCCTGTGCTCTTTGTTTCGTATCTGTGCTCGAGGATTTTTAAAATCTGACTATAGCCATAGACAGCTGGTAGAATGGGAGTGTCTCGACAATGTTCCTCATATAAAACATCGAGGGCATTTGTACCAATTAACACTGGCAAGTCTGTGCTGGAGCGCAAATCAGGTACTATTAGAGCTAATGTAGAAATTTGAGGCTCAGACTCAACAAACTCTTTTGGAAAACCAACTGGAACTTCTACATAGCCTAGATAAGGTACCGCCTGACCGTTTGCACCCTCAACATCTAGGTCACTGATCGGCTGGATTGGAAAGTCAACCAGGTGTCTCTGGTAAAAGGAGTGTGAAATAGTCGTAACTTGCGACCCTGAATCTAATAGAGAATTGCAGCTAACGCCAGCTATGTTTATATTAGCAGTGCACTTCTTACCTATTAAGCCCTTGGGAAAGCTAGAATGGTGTTTACTCGTTAGCTGCACAACTCTGTTTTGGCTGGGGTTTCTGAGTGGGACTTGTGTCGCTACTAGTTCCAGTTTGTCCCTCAACTGAAACAGGAACTAGTTTAAATCAGTGTTACATTGGTTCTCCCAAGCCTTTTGTTTTGACCTAAGCTCTTTGCACTTAGCTTCAACAGCTTTGGGGTTTGGGTCACTGTCACAAGAGGGGACTATATGGCCATCCTCGCCACAGTTAAAGCAGAACCATGGGCGAGGCTTTTTGTTACCTTTTCCAAAGCTTTCACTTTTCGGCGGTGAGTTCTGTGTTTGTGTCCCTTTCCTCTGTTGTTTCTTTGCAACTTTGGGGGACTTTGTCTGAGGTTTCTTTTCAACTGTCTTTTCCATGGACGCTTTTAAGGAAGTTAACTGTTCTTGCAGTTGAGCAATTTGTTTCTGCAGTTTCTTGGTAGACGTTTTACTAGAATTGTCTGCAGCAGCAGCTTGAAACTCAGTGTCTGCATAAACATTTAAAGGGTTGGACTGTACCTTTACTTTTGAAAGTCCTAAGTGCTGCTTCATGCGAGTGGACTTAGCTGCTTGTTTATCCTCCTCTGTTCGCAGCAACAAAAGAAGTTCAGAAAAGGTAGGTGGGCTGGATTTCTTTTGTTCTAGATGGAGGCTGGCAATTAGGTTATCATCCCAGCACCCCCTACAGAACTGTTTTAAAAGCTGTCGATCAAAATCACTGACTGTAACGCCTCCCCCTTAGCAACTTTGCTTAATGTAGTCTGGAGCCGGTGCAAGTATGTTGAAGGTTTTTCTCCGGCATTTTGGTTTGTGCTCAAAAATTTCACAAACAGCTCATCAGTATCATCTACATTCCCGTATGCAGAATCGAGCAAGCTCAAAAAGTCTTTTGGGCTGGACAAGGGGCCCAAATGTTTGACAATATTGGCGGCGGGTGGTAAGAGACTTTCAATAATTTTTCTTACTACCTGTCTTTCAGAAACAGAAGAGTCGGCAAGATAAAACTCAACATGACTGCGCCAAGTGTCATAATCTACTTCCGTATTAGGGCACGGAAATTTTCCGGAGAACGACCTGAACTTGGAAGAGTTCAGATAAGTTTGGGACGTGTCAGCACTTTTGACAATGTGCTCGACAATCACCCTCTGGACTCCAGAGGTGCTCAAGTGTTCGGGATTTAAAATAGGAGTTGGTCTGCTGTTGATTGGAGAACTGGGAATATCAGAGTTTGAGGTAGTTGTGAGAGTTTCCCTATTTGTTTGTGTCACAACAGAATCACCTGTTAAACTTTCAGTTACTGGAGTAGCGTCAGTGGAAGCTATACCTTCACTTTCAGCAGCAGAGGCCTGAAGTTTGTTAAGTTCACCAAGCAACAATTTCTCATAATCTATTCCACTTGCTTTGGCAATTCCCTTTAAATCAAAGAGAAAAGACTTGGTCAGATCAGCTGTTAACTTATCACTATAAAGTGGGGATAAGAGCTGAATTTTGTGAACAACCTTTGGGTCAGATGTTGCTCTTTGACATGGTAGTTCAGCCTGAATTGACTCAATAGCAGTGCCATACTCAAACTCAACTACGGCTGTATTTTTAAAGTCAGGGTCAGAAGTAGTAAGTTTCACTGTTCGTGTAATAGAACCATACTTTTCTAAAAACTTAATAACTTCATCAGTCTCAGTACCAGAAAAACCACTAATTAATACAGCATTTGGTACTTTGATACCTTCACGTTCAATGATATCCATATTTCTTTTGTGGGAAAAGTTGTACAAAAACTGTCATAAAACTGCCAAACTGTATGCCAAATTATTAATTTAGAGGCAAAATGTAGCCAAAACTCCTCCTGGCTGGCTCGCCACTTTGATGTAACACCAGCTTGATATAGCTGTGCTAGATTTTATACTAGGTTCTAGAGGAGTAAAATGAATTGTGGAGATTTGAATTTGAACAGCCGGCAGATTTATTACAATTAACAATACTACAAGAAAAAGTGCAAACAATGTTGTAGAACTTTCTTTACAAATTAAAAATAAAATAAAATAAGCTTAAGTCTCTAAGGTTTGATTCGTGTGAACCCGGGAGTCTTTTCCAGGATTGTGATCCGTTTGGGATAAAGGTGTTTTTATCTGTTCTTATCTGGGATCCTGTGATTTGAAGTGGTTGGGTCTGTAGATCTACTCTCGCATCCAGAGAACAGTTGGCCACACTGCTTCTGGATCCACCAAGAGTTCTCACTGGATTTGGCTCGCCATCCGTGTCCGAAACCAGCTTCAAGGTCAAATCCAGATCCACTAAAAAAACCAGTCGGAGCTTCCAAGAAAACAAACTCTCTCCACCCGGTTCGATTGAGAGAGAACAAAACACATACAAGGCTTCGTGTCGCTTTTCGAGGGCTCTGTATGCGTCCTGCTCTTCACGCTCTCCTACACGCTCTGCTGGTCGCATGCAGCACGTGCCTATGACGCGTTCAAGGGGACTAGGAAACTAGTGCTTTCAGGGAGTGTTGGAAACTAGGGTTTTTTCCAATAAATTTAGTAACCATGTGTTTACATGTGTTACAGTCACTCATGCTGCATTCATATACCATTGGAATTACGGTAAATACAAATTAGTTGCCCTCTCACAAAGTTGCACTTGAATGGACCTTCAAACTGTAAATTCGAGTAGGAAATTCCGAGATTATTTTGATACCCCAGTTTTGGGATTTGACTGTCCGCTTCACAGCAAAAACGTCCTAGGGTCAAATCCTGGACTTGAGCTATTCCGTGTGGAGATTCTTCTCCCTGTGCTTGCGGGTTACCTCGGGGACCCCAGTTTCGTTCCCCAGTCTAAAGACATGCACATTGGGCTAACCGGCCATTCAAAATTGACTGTAAGTGTGAATGTGAGTATGAATGCTTATGTGTGAGTGTTTTCCTGCAATGGACTGGCAAGCACAGCCTCTTTGCAACCGTAGTAGTAGGATTAAGTGGTTCAGCAAATGCATGAGTGAATGAGGCTTTCAACATGCTGTAGAAGAGGACAGGTTCAGTAATGAAGCAATGGCAATAGGATTAGCCTGCTAGCATGGCGATAAGTTATAATTGGGAAGTGCTTGTCATGGGAACAGGCACATTTTTCATATCGCTCGATCAAGAAAGCACTTGAATGTAATTACAAATTCACCAGCGGGAAGTCGGAGTTTCTGTCTAGCACATGAAGGCAGATTGAGATCACATTCTTCATTCTGATGTTTACTGTGAGCGGTAACTGAAGCTCTTGATCTCGATATCTGCACAATTTCATGCTCTGTCCTTCTGACACATGACTGCCTGATACAATAAACAGGTGTATGGGTGTGATGAATGAAGTGACGAGTGAGTGTGTGTTAATGCCACCTTGTTTTAAACTCTTTTATTAAAGAGTCCTTTCCTCCAACAACCGGATTACATTTTTATTTCCGTTTTGCGTTACAAAAGATTGCCATGAGACCTGTCAGAACTCAACGTTTTCAAGGTTGTGGCCCAGTGATAAGGTGCTGGACTACTGATCCCAATGTCGAGCGTTCAAGCTCTACTATAAACGGGTTGTCATTGCGGTCCCGCCCAGTGCAGCTAAGTGGATTATCAAAGTCTGGCCATGTCTCTCATTGTTTATGCTGTAAAAGAACCATCGCTGACTTTTCGTCAGGAGTAGCTGCATAGCCATCAGCGTGTTTCTGCCCTGTGATGGCCTGGCGTGCTATCCAGGGTGTATTCTACCCTGCCCAGAGTCAGCTGAGATGGGCGTCAGCTTCCCACTGACCCTAATGAGGATTAAACGGTTCAGAAAATGAATGAATGAGTGAGTTATGAAGAAATATGAGCACCCTGCTAATAAAATATTTCTGAATGAATTTGATTCATTGTGATATGGGGATATTTTTAAAAAGATGTTCCTATGTCTGTCTTCCTTTCGGCTTTTTCCCTTTTTTTTTTTTTTTTTACTCGGGAGTCACCACAGCGAATCATCTGATTCACACGTTTGATTTGGCAGAGGTTTTTACGTCGGATGCCCTTCCTGTCACAACCCTTTTAGCAAGGGACAGAAACACGCTGACGACTTTGCAGCTACTCTTTACGAAAGTCAGCAATGGTTCTTTTACATGCCTCTCACCATAGACAGTGACAGACATGGCCCGCCTTTGATAACTCAGTTAGCTGCACTGGGAGGGGACAGTGACAACCTTGTGGAAAGTGGGACTTGAACCCCCAACCTTTGGATCAGTGACCCAGCGCCCTATACCACTAGACCACCACTGCCCCTTTTTTAATAAAAAAAAAAAAAAAAAAAAATGAAAAAGATGTTCCTATGAGATATCAAATTAAAAGCAATGAGCTGGGTGAACTTTTTGCAAATGTAATATATTAAGTCATCAACAATAAATGGTCTTCATTTGGACTTGCTCGCAAAAAAAATTCTTTTTACTTTGAGAATTTGCTGATGTGTGTTGTTGGTATATCGATGCCACAAACATCAGTGACTCCAGTACACTAGGCCCCCATTTTTCACAATGGTTTCCGGCCCTTACCGTAGATCATGAAAATCCGAGAGTTATTGACATGGTTTAAAAACCCGATGTATGAAATTACATGCGCTAAAATGTAAATGCGCTAAAATGCAAGTGACGTATGCTGCTTGTGAGACAAAGCGCGGCTTATCCGGACTTCCGATCTTTCAAGTGAGCAAGTGAAGGTTGAGTACTAAACAAGTATTCAACGCGCACTTGCTCACTCGAAAGATCGGAGGTCCGTATAAGCTGTGCTTTGTCTCACAAGCACCATACGTCACAAGCGCCTACATTCGGTGGAGCTCCTCACAAAATGCTTCTTAAACACATTCTATAGACAGTCTTATTCATTAATACAGTAATAATGCAATAAAATGTAGAAATGATTAACTAAAAACTTTTTAATTTTGTACCGTGATAATATTTATGAATAAATAAAGCGCTTAGGCTCCTTACCAGAAGATAGAGAATGCCATCATAGGCATGACATCATAGGGCTTAAATAATCATTAAAAATATGCTAAAAAATTTACTTCGCAATTCAGGCAATCACTTTGATAACTTGTGCTCGAATGGAAAAAAAAAGAGATGTACAAATCATCTACAACCAATCAGCAGGACGGAGAAAACAAAAGCTGTCAGCCATTGGCTAAATTTGAATCATGTGCCAGATACTTCTGGGTTTGTCGCCAATCCGTGAGTAGGTGGGGGCGTGAGCGCTGAACCACGAATGGTCAAGGGCCTACTGTATATCTTTATGAACCAGTCTGTGGTTATCGTAATTACAAGACTCTGCAACCACACGATAGTTCCTGAGCAGCTTAACTCATGGTCTTACTATATATCAATCTCTGGGCACACCTTGTTAAAGATATTCCTCATATCAAACAAAATAGATGATATTAAAAAAGAAAAAAGTAAAGGGTAGCATGGTGGTGTTAAGGGTTAGTGTGTCTGTCTCACAGCATGAAGTTCTTGGGTCCAGGTCCTTGGCTAGGATGGAGTTGTGTATGGAGTTTGTATGTTCTCCGCATGGTTGCATGGTTTGTATGTTCTCCTCTGGGTACTCCAGTTTCCACCTACAGTCCAAAAACATGCACCTTCAACTGATTGGCCATTCCAAAGACCCCTAGATGCAAGACCCCTAGATCTCCCTGTGACCCTAATGGTGGTTTGAATGGTGGTTCGAATCTCAGGCTTGAGCGCTTCTGTGTGGAGTTTGCATGCTCTCCTTGTGTTTTTGTGGGTTTCCTCCAGATGCTCCGGTTTCCCCCAATGACTGTTGGTATTGGAGTCACAAAACCACAGATTACAAAAGAAATGACGTTATGCTGGACTTAACCAAAAGGGGATTTGGGAAGTGTCGCGTATGAGCACAACCACATGAACTTATAGGGTATTAACTGGAAACTTTTAACCAAAGAACTAAACTTGCTGACTTTCCATTTGTTACTGAGAAAATCTCTTGAGGTTACAGGAACATTGTGCAGACATGAGACTCGTACTATAATGTAATAGCATTGGTAATGTATGTCAGGACAGAAGGAGAACAAAGAAGCATTTTTTAACTGCATGCTTTGGTATATTCCTAGTAGTAAAACGTGTGAGGACAAAAAAATGTGTATTCTAATAACTTAAGGACTAATGAATGGTCGGGCTTTGTCAAGACAGAAAATCTATATAATTATGAGCCTTTAGGCAGCAAAACCAGACAACATGACACTCACCCATTCATTCATCGAATGAACCATGTAATAATATTAGGGTTGCAAGGAGGCTAAATCTTGTCTCAGTCAATACTTTGGCGCAGGTCTGGTACACCCTGAACAGCAAACCGGTCCACTGCAGGGCCAACACCGACTACAGTCTCTGGTCTGTAGGAAGAAACCAGAGTAAGCTTGGGGAGAACTTTAAATTCCACACAGAAACAGCCGAGCTCAGGACCTTCCTGCTGTGAGACAGACATGCTAATCACGACGCCGCCATGCTACCCTACATCATACCAATTACAGGGATCACCTCGCTAGTTCGTTCTTCAATTCATGCGGCTTTAGTGCATCGCGGTTTTTAAATAAAATATTCATCGAATTAAAAAATAAAGAAATTAAGGAAGAATAGGGGAAGAATTAAGGAAAATGCCGCAAAATAAAGCCAATTATGCAACAAAAAAAAAACAACAACCCTGAAACAAACAAACAAAAACAAATAAACAAACAAAAAAAAACAACCGAAACCCCCCGTCAAAACTACTTACATTTTCATGTGAGTTGCGCATCTATGTGTACGCGCACGTCTGTATTTATATTTTATTTACATCTTATGCATAATTTTTGAATGTTTAATTGTTGTTATAGCGTTTATAGCATCGAATTTGTATTTATTTGTATATAATACAAACGGTCTCAGGGGGATCTCGGTCCGAATTAACCATGGAAAGTGAGGGATTCCTGTACAGTATATCAAATTATTTTAAATGATGGCATTTTTCTATCAAATTAATAGTTAACAGAACATTTTCTGACTGGAGAAACCTTGGGATGCCTTCCCGTCTATACCTGTATATACACAGAGACACTGAGATAGTTATACATGCTCATTTTTCCTGCTTTCATCACGTCAACTCTGAGAACATGCAAACTTCGAAAGAAATGCCTGAGCCTGCGACTCAAACCCAGGACCTTCTTACTGTGGGGCAGACATGCAAAACATTATGCCACTGTGCCATCCGCATCCTTTTCTGTATAAATATCGGTATAGATTTTTAATTTACAATGTGTATATTAGCAGGTTAGTACAAAAAACCTTTAGATTTCCAAACATTAATTCATTCATTCATTTTCTAATCCGCTTAATCCTAATTAGGGTTGTGGGGAGGCTGGCACCTATCTCAGCTGACTCTGGGCGAGGGCAGAGTACAGCTCCAGGTCTAAAGGCCATTGCAGGGCCAATACTCACACCTAGGAGTGATTTGGAACAGCAAATTAACCCAGTGTGCACGTTTTTGGACTGTTGGAGGAAATTGGAGTACCTGGCGGAAGCCCACACAAGCACGGGGAGAACATGCAAACTCTTCACCGAAATGCTCGAGCTGGGAATCAAACCTAGGGCCTTCTTGCTGTGAGGTGGACATGCTGACCACTATGCCACCATGCCCCTCAAATATTAGTTTTCCAGCATAAAATGAAATGTTACCTGTTGTTGACACCATGAAATTTAAAATTAACATTTTTTTTGTTAAAATGATACATTTTCTCAGTTTAAATTTTTGACCTGTCACCTATGTTCTATTCGGAATAAAATATTGAAATTTGGCACTTCCACATCATTGCATTCAGTTTTTTCCACAATTTGTACTGTCCCAATTTTTTTGGAATCCGGTTTGTAAAAAGTCAGGCTCTATTTCATATGAGTAAAGGACTCTGACGTATGTCTTTTAATTTGTCCTTAAAGAGAAGCATTCATTTAATTCATTAAATGTGGTGTAGTGGTTAGCAGGTCCACCTCACAGAAAGAACGTCCTGAATTCAAGTCCTGGGATCGGGAATTTTTGTGCGAAGTCTGCATGTTCTCATCGCGCTTTTGTGAGTATCTTCTTAGTTCTCTGATTTCCTCCTGCAGTCCAAAACTATACACTTTAGGCTAACTGGCTGTTCTAAAACACCCCTGTGAATAGCTGTGTGTGTGTATGTGTGTGTGTGTGTGTGTGTGTGTGTGTGTGTGTGTGTGTGTGTGTGTGTGTGTGTGTGTGTGTGTGTGTGCCATGTTAAACTGTCAAGTTATTTATGGTGCACTGTGCCCGGCAACCTTAATTGAAAGATTAAGCACTTCGGTAAATGAGTGAGTGAGTAAACTACTACCAACAACAACAAGAACAACAACAACAACAACAACAACTACTACAACAACAACAATAATAATAATAATAATAATAATAATAATAATAATAATAATAATAATAATAGAGCAGGTAGTGGTTAGCACGTCCACCTCACAGCAAGAAGCCCTGAGTCGATTCCCAGCTGGGGTGTTTCTGTATGGAGTTTGCATGTACTCCTTGTGCTTGTGGTTTCCTCTGGGTACTCCGGTTTCCTTCCATAGTCCAAAAATATGAACAGGAAGGCTGTTCCAAATTGCCCCAAGGTTTGAATGCGAATGGCTATGTGAGTGTTTGTCTTGTGATGGCCTGGAAGACTGTCCAGGGTGTACCTTGCGCTCGCCCAAAATCAGCTAAGATGGGCTCCCTGCAACCCTAATTAGGACTAAGCGGTTTAGAAAATGAGTGAGTGAATGAATGAATAATAATGATTAAAAAAAAAGACTACTATTGAATATCACTGATAGTTATTTATTTCTTGATGGGTTCATTTATTTAAAGACTTCACCAACATCCAAAGATTCTGTATCATTGAAGCCACCAGCAGTAGAATTCTTGCTCGTATTTGGGCTGGAGCTATTACACAGAAGTGCAAAGATTTGTTTTCAGTAATTCACAGATCAGCTGACTGAGAAAACATGTCTAGCCGGTTCTGCACCAGTGACTGTCCATTGGTTGAGAATGAGTTATGGTAAGAAGTGATAAACTATCTTTGTCTTCTCATGAACAACTCGTGATGCCATGTGATGAATCGCAAGGTGGAGATCTATACTGTGTGAAATGAGGCATATCTGAAGACACTTCACAAGCATCAGGCTTGGAATGAGCAGTTTCTTAACATTCAACTGTATTTTATATATTAATTTTAACAATTGATATTGTTAACGAGCAGTTTTAACAGAACTTGGACGAAATTTTACATTTCTAATGAGTAATCATAGGTGACAGAAATATGAAACGCTCCTTGAGGTGACATGAAGAAGAAGGTTTTAAAGGAGTCAGACCGAAAAGTGAACTCATCTTGTTTGGAGCGTGAATTATAAATTATTACAGTACATTACAGGTGAGGAGTAAAATCAAACAGTACTAAGTATATTAAAGGGATACTGTATATTATATCAGTTTCTAAGCATAAGTGCTACAAGGCATCCCACAAGGTTAGGTTTTAGGTCCAATATTGTGTTGCATAATTCACAAACATAATGGTGCTTTCCACTTCTATAGTCAAATGATCTACTATAATTTAACAGCAAAGCTACACAAAATAGGTAAAGCATCTGAATTAAAAAAAGATGGAAAACTATGTCAGTTTTTCTCTCAGTAATATAGTCCATACAACTCAGTGGTCTAAAGCTAAGACAAAAACTACATAGTTCTTATAACTAAACAACTTTATCCTATGAAGAAATGGGCATAGTCTCTGTCAGTATGACCCCGCCTCATCGACTGAGAGCTAACTGATACCCCCAACTGGGGATGGGCTCTGTTCTGATGTTGAACCTTTTGGAGCATTTCAACAAGAAATATATTACAGTAGTTTGGGCACGGAGCAATGGAGAATCAAATGGAAAAGGATAAGACATACATACATCTGCAATAGCAGAACAAAGGTTTCCAGGGAGTCAATGTCAGGTGACATTTCACTAATACAGTACTGTGGACTTCTGTTGAGTATTGTGTAATGCCCTCTATCGTGGGTACATCTTTGATTACAATGGTTCTCTTTAAATTTGAAATTTGTCTGGTTCAAATAGCGGGAAGCGGCCGAACAACGACTCCGCCGCTTGGGATCGCAGGGGATGAAGGCTGTGTAGCTGGCTGGTGCAATCGCCTCGTCGGGTGTACTTTCCCTCAAGCCATGTTTCACAGAAACACAGCATGGAGCAGTCCTGTAGATCCCTCTGCGCTGCAATCTGAGCATGAAGCTCGCACATCTTTTTATGCAGGGACTGAACATTTTCAAGCAGTCTGACCAGAAGTGCTAACCTTCCACTTCTAACCAAGCGCCGGAGACTCTGAGAACTCCACCTGGGCTTATTGTTAGCCGGGGTGCGGCTAGCATTGAGCTACCATAGCATATTAGCTCAGGATAGGAGTTGAAGACTCTGATTCCATAGTTGTAGTAGGACCGACCCGTCATAGACGAGCATAGTGCAAAACATTAACAAACAAAACAACAAATAAAACAAATTAAAATGAACAAAGAAACAATTTGACTCTGAGAACTACGCAACGGCACCCTCTAGGCAGCGCCATCTTAGACATGGCACTCCAAGACGTCACTCCAAGTCCAATGTAAAAGGACATGAAGCATAATAAAGTTTATCCTTTTGGTATTGTTTGATAAACATGCTACAGAACATAAAATCTCACGCACAAACATTCTAAGCATAAATTTAGGTACTGTACTGGAATAATAGTTGAAAAAGACTTTAATACAACAGTTCAGAGGAAACTGTCGTTTCTTCAGGAGAAAGTCTTATTCCTTCAGAAGAGACATCCAACATTTTCTAGCGCTTAGCCAGAGAAGACGTACAGCGTTTGAGTGGCATCATAGAGCTTAACTGGTAATTAAAACACACACAAAAAAAGAGGCTCATTGACAACTTGTGCGCTAATGAGGAAAAAGGGGGCGTTACATCATCTCAACCAATCAGCAGGAAGGAGGACAGCTATTAGCTGAATTTGAGTGATGTGTCAGCTGCTTGGCAGTCCGCGAATACTCAAACCGTGAGCGCAAAACCGCAAAATAGTCAAGGGCCTACTGTACTCATACATGAAGAGGGTGTATGCATGCATGCTTTCGCTCTACCCTGATCATGTGATATGGAAGGTAATACTTCATGGGTGGGAAATGGATATGACTAAATTAGGGATCCAAAATATCCAAAGAAAAAAGAACATATAATATTAGTATGGCAAGGCAAAGTCTGTTGGGTTTACACCCAAGCCTCGTGGCTCATCAGGTCAGTGCTTATCCCTGGTTTCCGTAGCGTGAAGCAACCAGGAGTCCAACTCCTCCTGGATAGGACGTTAGTCCATCGCAGGTTACCTTCCCAGTATATTTTTACTGGTACCCATTTATACTGCTGGGTGAACAGAGGCACACTTTTGGTTGAGACCTTGCCCAATGGTCTTAGCACAGTGAGGGTCTCAGTGGGATTTGAACTCACAACCTCCCAATACATGAGCGCAGCACCCTAACCACTACGCCACCGGCCCCAATATTAGCATGGTAGTGCATTATAGTTGTAGATAGTAATGACATATAGGCTCACCAATTTTATAACAGTTTCTTGTAAAAAAAAAATTTAAAGAAAAATATTTTGCTTCTTTCTCTCTCTCTCTCTCTCTCTCTCTCTCTCTCTCTCTCTCTCATACACCCCCCCCCAAACATCCCACATTTGTGGTAAACCATTTCTTGTTCCCGTATAAAAACTTCAATTAGTTCCTGAAAAGTCTTATTTCCTTATTAGTGTAACCACACAAGCCAACACACAGATCTGCAGCTACACCCACAGAGTGCCTTTCATTAGAGAAATATACATTCATGAGTTCACTGTTATTGGGAAAACACCAGAAGAATTCACCACACACACACACACACACACACACGCACACATGCACACACACACACACACACACACACACACGTATTTTTGTGCGATGCATGCACAGACTGGCCAGTAAAAGTGTGGATTATTGTTGGATTATTTCACACACATTCAATGTTTGCGGTTTACAAACCCTGCATTACATTAATTTGCGGATTTAGTCAGGACTTAAATAATTAGCATAAAGTCTCACACATGCAACATTTATTTTCCATTAAACTACCAGCCTCAGCACGCCGGATTATAAAAGTGTTTCAGCACTTTTCTAGTCGTAGGAGGTCAACTACAAACAGTAGAAGAAGGCACAAAGTAAAAATTAAAACGTTATGAATGTCAATAAGAAATGAAGGCACGATTTGAGGAAATTGTTACGTGATATGGTATACCAATCCTGCAGTAAAGTGGGATTAGTGGCTTGTGAGTCAGGAATTTCCATGGAAGGTGAAATTTGGTGGAAAATAACCTGATCCAGTGATCCCGCAGTAGGGAAACCAGCGTCAGCAGTGATCAGTTATGAAATACTCAAAGTTCACTTCCCGTCTGAATCAGCTCATCTGCAGCCCGTCTGACTCAGACAGTCTCATCAAAAAGTGGAATTCTGACCTGCTACCTTATACCTGCCTGTTCCTGCATATACAGTGCGTCAAATTTTCCATGCCTGGGGTAATAGGTGTGTGTATAGCTGCATGTCTGGGGAAGGGGTGGTGAGGCATACATTCACAGTTCACAGCGCTTATTCATTCATTTGCTGAACTGCTGTTTTGATTTTTTTTTAATTTCGATATACTGTATTAATTACTGTTAATTAATTAATTTAACCCGTCCAAGTGAACACACACACATTGGAGTGTCCAGAAAGCAGTTGGGGGTTAAGTGCCTTGCTCACACTTCAGACATTTATGAGGAAGGAGGATGCTGCTCACGCCTCCTACTGAATCCCCCGACTGCCACACATTTTCCGGGAACTGAACCAGTGACCCTTTGGTCCCAAAACCACTTCTCTAGCCATTAGGCTATGGCTACCCAAGGTAATGTTGAGGCTGGAGACTATCTAAGCTGGCTCTGAGCAAAGATAAGATCCAGAGAATCTTACTTTGTTTCTCCACTGGTATCCGAAATGAAACATAAAGGTCTGAAAATGGGTATGATATCCAACCTTTAAATAACACTCCATATGAGTAAAATCTTCCTCTTCTTCTTCTTCTTTTTCTTTTTCTTTCGGCTTTTCCCTTCAGGGGTCGCCACAGCAAATCATCTGCCTCCATCTCACACTATCCTCTGCATCTTCTTCTCTTATGCCAGCTACCTTCATGCCCTCCTTCACCATATCCATAAATGTTCTCTTTGGTCTTCCTCTAGGCCTTCTGCCTGGTAGTTCCAACCTCAGCATCCTACTACCAATATACTCACTATCCCTCCTCTGTACATGTCCAAACCATCTCAATCTAGCCTCTCTGACTTTGTCTCCAAAACATCTTGCATGGGCTGTCCCTCTGATGGACTCATTCCTGATCCTATCCATCCTCATTACTCCCAAAGAGAACCTCAACATTTTCATCTCTGATACGAGTGAAATATTATTGAACCAAATTATCAGGTGCTACTTCTGGATGAAACAAGCACTGCATTTAGTTGACATCATGGTTCAGGGTGGCAGTGATCCTTTTATAGTCTTTTTTGTTCCTTCTATTTTTTAAACGGACAAAGCCAAGTAAACAAACAAACAAACAAACAAAAAACCCACTCCACAGTTGCTTTTATATCTTGTCTGGTTCTCCTATATCATTTTGTTGCAAGGACACTTTATTGCTCCATTAACTTTCTACAACTCTCCACATCGTTTATATTTCTGGCATTTCACAAAGCAATTTACATTTTTTATTACTTGCATAGCACTAACCTACCACTGCTCACACTGACAGATATTAGATTTAAAAGTCTTCTGTAAAAAAATATCACTCTTTAAACAAACCAATATCACTCATTGTACTTTGATACTTCAAGACTTGACCAGGCAGCAGGATGGTGAAATGACTGGCTACCTTTAAACAAAGACTGAAGACTCATCTCTTCACTGAGCACCCAAATGAGCACAAACAAAAATTTATTTAACTATAAAATTAAATCAAAATATTATTACAATAAAAATATTTGTACAGTATTTTTAAATGCAGCTTTTCTCAGGGAACAAACCAACTATTCACTCTCACGCTATCATTTGCCAAACCACATAATCCTACTATTATGTATGGGTTGGCTGGAGCCTATCTCAACCGACACTGGGCGAAGGCGGAGTACAACCTGAACAGCTTGCCAGACCCTCACAAGGCCAACACACACACACACACACACACATACACACACAAAAACATTCACAATTACATGTACACTTAGAGGCAATTTAGTCAATGTAGCCAGAGGTGCATGTTTTGGACTGAGCGGAACCTGGAGTACCCAGAGGAAACCCTCACAAGCACAGAGAGAACATCCAAACTCTACATAGAAACATCTTATACCCACTATTCTCTTGCTGTGAGGAGAACATGCTAATCATTACACCACCAGGACGCCCTGCAAACTAGCCAACATGAGACCAATGTAATTTTGGCCATCTGCCATCCAGGATCAGCCACACTTGGTTCAGCATTGGTAGGAACACAGCAAGGAGGCCAACCACCCAAAAGCACCCAAAATAGACACTGGACCAAACTTAACTTGCTATCTGTGATTGTTGACCCTGACCTTGGTCCCATATCTGTTTGTGCGAGCATGGGGAAGTCACTCTTATGGAATCCCAGATGCGTCTGTATATTTACTGTTTACTTTACATTGAAGGAAGACCTACATCTTTCTTGTGCTATTTAATCCCCACATTCACACACTTACACACTCATACTTACCCATCCATGTCTTGGCCCAAACTAGACCGGGGCATGACAGTGGGACAGGAATTTTCCTCTCCAGAAAACCATAACTGACCTCGGGGTCTCTTCCCGGTTGGAGATGCCCGAAACACCACACCAGGGAGGCGTTCGGGAGGCATTCTAACCAGATGCCCGAGCCACCTCAACTGGCCCCTCTCAATGCGGACTTAGAACATGCTGGAGGGACTATGTCTCTTTGCTATTTTGGTAACACCTCGGTGTCCCCCCGAAAGAGCTGGAGGAAGTGGCTGGGGAGAGGGATGTCTGTGCCTCTTTGCTTAGGTTTCTGCCCCCACGACCCGACCCCGGAAGAAGCAGAAGACGATGGATGGATGAATGAGTGAATGAAATCATAACTACCTCCGGACTTTTTCACATAAACTATATCTTGCAGTGTTTTGTCTCTAAAAGGTAGATTCCTCTTGGACCGTTCTTTGCTCATTTCAACTACCGTTAAAGAACCAAAGTTGAAACATTCATTTTCTGAGCTGCTTAATCCTAATTCGACTCATGGGGAGGCCGGTGCCCATCCCAGCTGACTCTGGTTGAGGGCAGCGTACACACTGGACAGCTCGCCTGACCATCGCAGGGTAGAAACGCGCTGACGGCTATGCAGATATTCTTGACAAAAGTCTTTTATATGCCTTTCAGCAGACAATGAGAGACAGGGCCAGCCTTTGATAACCCAGTTAGTTGCAGGGGGTACAGTAGTGACAACATTTGCTCATGGGGCTTGAACCCTCAACCTTGGGATCAGTAATCTAACACCTTAACACTGGGCCACCACTGCCCCACAGTCAATGCATCTGTATTGAATTGACTTATATTTGAATGAACCCCTTCAACGACAAGTGCTAGTATCCCACATTGTAAACTGTAGTTTCATTTTTTTGAGACTTTTACTTGACCATCAGGCTCTATATTCATCCACAACTGGGAGTCCATGGAAGTTAATTGGCTAAGCTCTCACGCGAGGAAGGGATGGCAGCGGCCAATCCATGGGTGTCTGTGAGCTCATTCATAGAAAAGGAGGGGTTAGTGCTTTCCTTCCTAGTGTGTCAGACCGCCTCCAAATGTGCATGCACAGCAATTCGTAAAGAGGCGGGTGGCAGCATGCTTGCCACCTAACCATCAGTCAAGCGGGAACTGGACACGACTAAAATTAAGGGAGAAACATTTTTAAAAATATATTCATCTTTATTTCTAATACTAAAGTAATTTTTCATCATTCTGTTTATATTCATTCGTTCATTCGTTAAACTGGTTAATCCTCACTAGGGCGAGGAGACGCTGGTGCCTAGGCGGGGAACATCCTGAACATCTCACGGGACCATCACAGGGCAACATATACACACAATTCAGACTCATACTCATTCTTAGGCCAATGTCAAACAGCCAGTTGTCTTTGGAGTGGGGAAGGAAACCAGAATGCCTGGAGGAAACCCACCCGAGAATTAGCAGAATATGCAAACTCCACAAAGAAACGTCAGAGGCTGGAAATATACACCCAGGACCTCTTTGCTGTGAGGTGGACGCACTAACCACTATGTCACCTTGTCACTCTCCTTAGATTCATTTATCTTTCACGGCGACTCTGTTTGATTAAATTACTTTACCAAGTTTCAACCACAAGTGTTTCTTGAGCCACACCCTCAATGTACTACACCACAATTAACTGCAAACTGTGTAATATCACATGACATTTACAGTGTTTGTCAGGCACTCTTATCCAGAGTGACTTACAATAATCATTATTTTTTATATACAACTGAACGATTGAGGGTTAAGGGCCTTGCTCGTGGGCCCAGCAGTGCTGACAATGAGAAGTGAACCACCAATCTTTGGATTAGTCACCTGTCACCTTAACCACTAAGCCACTACTGCCCTGGTGTGCTTGTATAACATGACCAGTCACATGGTCTCTTGTTCGCAGGCACCACACTTGTGATCAGCAACATCTGTTCTTCTGTAACCTGTCGTGGTTTTTCAGGTGGCCGCCCAGCGTCAGCTGACCTTACTTGAACAACACTGATGAAAATCGGACCAACGTTTGTATAGCAAAGGCAAGTCAAATAGACATCACAGCATTTTTTCTAAGTGCTGACATTGTGCTTGTTTTGTGTTTTTCACGAGTCCAGGTCACGCTGGATAAGGGCGTCTGCTTGTACAGTGTATGCTATACATCATAACAGAAACTATAGAAACTATTTTCTTCTTGTCTTCTTCACTCACCACACCCACACGCTTACGCACTCGTTACACACATAGTTTGACCAAACCAGACAGGGGTGGGATTACTCTGCACGCTATCACAGATGTGTGGCTCTTCTCAGTTTCAGATAAAACAAAACTGAACTGGATATTTTAAGATCGTGGAGTCATGGAGGGACAGTACGTAGATCGTTCATGTCTGTGTGTTTTTGAGACTTAGTTACCATGACAGGTAATACGGTGCCTTTAACATTTAGTTAGGAGGCACTGTTCTACTCCCGAGAGTTGTCTGTACCATAAATGTATCAGTGCATTTCAAAACTCGGGTCAATTAAAATATATGTTTAATACAGTGCTCATAAAGCAAAGCATTTATAAATACTTTACATGACTCAGCTGTTTTAACTTAAAATTTTGTAAGTGGCTCCTGTTATAGTTTAAATGTTTCCCTTTACTTTTGTTTAAAAACTAAAAAATTGAATATATATAAAAATAAATAAATATATATATATATATACAGGGATCCCTCACTATTTCGGGCTTCAATTCATGCAGTTTCAGTGCATCGTGTTTTTTTTTTAAATATTTATCGAAATAAAAATGCAGCCATGAGGCGGGGGGGGCACTAACCAGTGTCTCTCCCCCTTATGCCGGTCCCAAGCCCGGATAAATGCAGAGGGTTGCGACAGGAAGGGCATCCGGCGTAAAACTTCTGCCACATTTAAAAATGCAAATGATCAAAACAAAATTCATACCGGATCGGTCGAGGCCCGGGTTAACAACGACCGCCATCAGTGCTGTCAACCAACAGGGTGCTGATGGAAATTGGACTACTGTTGGTCGAAGACGTCGAAGAAGGAGAGGCGGGAGGCGTGTCCGTAGGCAGAGAGAGAAGAGGAAATGCGTGAGCCTCGGACTGAGAGTAGGGACTTTGAATGTTGGAACTATGCAAGGAAAAGATAGGGAGCTGGCTGACATGATGCAGAGGAGGAAGGTGGACATACTGTGTGTTCAGGAGACAAGGTGGAAAGGTAGAAAGGCTAAAAGCTTAGGAGCAGGGTTTAAACTGTTTTATAATGGTGTGGATGGGAAGAGAAATGGAGTAGGAGTCATCTTGAAGGAGGGGTTTGTCAGGAATGTTCTAGAAGTGAAAAGAGTGTCAGACAGAGTGATGAGTCTCAAGTTAGAAATTGAAGGCGTGATAGTCAATGTTGTTAGTGCTTATGCCCCACAGGCAGGATGTAAGCTAGAAGAGAAGGAGAGATTCTGGAGTGAGTTAGATGAAGTGATGCAGAGTACCCCCAGAGGTGAAAGAGTGGTCATTGGAGCAGACTTCAATGGACATGTTGGTGCAGGCAACAGAGGGGACGAGGAAGTGATGGGCAGGTTTGGTATCCAGGACAGGAACACAGAAGGACAGATGTTGATCGATTTTGCAAAAAGGATGGAAATGGCTGTGGTAAATACTTTCTTCCAGAAGAAACAGAAGCATAGGGTGACTTATGAAAGCGGAGGTAAGAGCACACAGGTAGACTACATCTTGTGTAGGCGATGTAATTTGAAGGAAGTCAGTGACTGCAAAGTAGTAGTGGGTGAGAGTGTTGCCAAACAGCATAGGATGGTGGTGTGCAGGATGACACTGATGGTGAGAAAGGTGAAAAAGGCAAAGGCAGAGCAGAAGACAAAGTGGTGGAAGCTGAAAAAGGAAGAGTGTCGTGTTGTCTTCAAGGAGGAGTTGAAACAGGCTTTGGGTAGTCAGGAAGTGCTTCCAGAGGACTGGACAACCACAGCCAATGTGATCAGGGAGACCGGTAGGAGAGTATTTGGTGTGTCCTCTGGAAGGAAAGTAGATAAGGAAACTTGGTGGTGGAATGAGGAAGTGCAGGAGTGTGTACAAAAGAGGTTAGCCAAGAAGAAGTGGGACATTGAGAGGACCGAAGAGAGTAAACAGGAGTACAGGGAGACACAGCGTAAGGCGAAGGTAGCAGTGTCAAAGGCCAAACAGAGGGCGTATGATGACTTGTATGATAGGTTGAACAGTAAGGAGGGAGAAAATGATCTATACAGGTTAGCACAGCAGAGAAATAGAGATGGGAAAGACGTGCAGCAAGTTAGAGTGATAAAGGACAGAGAGGGAAATGTATTGACTGATGACAGAAGTGTGCTGGGAAGATGGAAAGAGTACTTTGAAGAGCTGATGAATGAGGAAAATGAGAGAGAAAAAAGAGTAGAAGGGGTGACCGTTGAGGAGCAGGAAGTAGCAAAGATTCGTAAGGGAGAAGTGAGGAGGGCATTGAAGAGGATGAAGAGTGGAAAGGCAGTTGGCCCTGATGACATACCAGTTGAGGTATGGAAGTGTCTAGGGAGGTAGCAGTAGATTTTCTGACAAGAATATTCAACAAGGTCTTAGAAAGTGAGCAGATGCCAGAGGAATGGAGGAGAAGTGTGCTTGTGCCCATTTTTAAGAACAAGGGCGATGTACAGAGTTGTGGCAACTACAGAGGGATAAAGTTGATGAGCCATACAATGAAGCTATGGGAAAGAATAGTGGAAGCAAGACTAAGGGCAGAGGTCAGCATTTGTGAACAACAGTTTGGTTTCATGCCAAGAAAGAGCACCACAGATGCAGTGTTTGCTTTGAGGATGTTAATAGAGAAGTACAGAGAAGGTCAGAAGGAGCTGCATTGTGCCTTTGTGGATCTGGAGAAAGCATATGACAGGGTGCCGAGAGAAGAACTGTGGTATTGTATGAGGAAGTCTGGAGTGACAGAGAAGTATGTTAGAGTGGTGCAGGACATGTATGATAGATGTAAGACAGTGGTGAGGTGTGCTGTCGGTGTGACAGAAGAGTTCAAGGTGGAGGTGGGACTACATCAAGGGTCAGCTCTCAGCCCCTTCTTGTTTGCTATGGTGATGGACAGGCTAACAGATGAGGTTAGACAAGAATCTCCATGGACTATGATGTTTGCAGATGACATTGTGATCTGTAGTGAGAGCAGAGACCAAGTGGAGGAAAATCTAGAGAGGTGGAGGTATGCCCTGGAAAGGAGGATTGAAGGTTAGTCTTAGTAAGACAGAATACATGTGTGTGAACGACAAGGACCCAACAGGAACAGTGAGGTTACAGGGAGCAGAGATAAAGAAGGTGGAGGATTTTAAGTACTTAGGCTCAACAATCCAGAGCAATGGAGAGTGTGGAAAAGAGGTGAAGAAGCGCGTGCAGGCAGGTTGGAATGGATGGAGAAAAGTGTCGGTGTGATGTATGATAGGAGAGTATCGGCAAGAATGAAGGGAAAAGTGTACAAGACGGTGATGAGGCCAGCAATGTTGTATGGTTTAGAGACAGTGGCCCTGGGGAAAAGACAGGAGTCAGAGTTGGAGGTAGCAGAGATGAAAATGTTGAGGTTCTCTTTGGGAGTAACGAGGATGGATAGGATCAGAAATGAGTACATCAGAGGGACAGCACATGTTAGATGTTTTGGAGACAAAGTCAGAGAGGCTAGATTGAGATGGTTTGGACATGTACAGAGGAGGGATAGTGAGTATATTGGTCGTAGGATGCTGAGGTTGGAACTACCAGGCAAAAGGCCCAGAGGAAGACCAAAGAGAAGATTTATGGATGCAGTGAAGGCGGACATGAAGGTCGTTGGAGTAAGAGTAGAAGATGCAGAGGATAGGGAGAGATGGAGGCAGATCATTTGCTGTGGCGACCCCTGAAGGGAACAGCCGAAAGGAAAAAAAGAAGAAGATCGAAATAAAAAAATAAGAAAATTAAGGAAGAATATGGGAAAAAGTTAAGGAAAATGCCAGAAAAACAAGGCCAATTACGCAAAAAAAACAAAACAAAACCCTAAACCAACACAAAACGGGCAGTGGTGGTCTAGTGGTATAGGGTGCTGGATCACTGATCCAAAGGTCGGGGGTTCGAGTCCCACTCTCCACAAGGTTGTCACTGTCCTCCCCAGTGCAGCTAACTGGGTTATCAAAGGCCGCCCATGTCTCTCACTGTCTATGGTTGCTGACTTTCGACAAGAGTAGGTTGCAAAGCCGTCGGTGTGTTTCCGCCCTGCGATGGCCTGGCGAGCTGTCCAGGGTGTATTCTACCCTCGCCCGAAGTTGGCTGGGATGGGTGCAAGCCTCCCCGCGACCCTAATTAGGATTAAGTGGTTACAGAAAATGAACTGAACTGAACCAACACAAAACAAAAAACAACCCAAACCTACTTGCATTGTTGTGAGGTGCGCATCTGAGTGCGTGCACGCGCACATCTATATGTGTGTGTATTTATATTTTATTTACATCTTATGTATTATTTTTAATGTTTGTTATTATAAGCATTTATAGCATTGAATATGTATCTATTGATATTATACACACATATACATCAGTCGGGGGGGTTGGGCCTGAGGTGGTGATCCTACTTGTGGATTTCGGTGGTAACGTAAGGATCTCGGTCCCAATTAACTGCAGAAAGTGAGGCATCACTGTGTGCATATATGTATGTATATATATATATATATATATATATATATATATATATATATATATATGAATTTGCCACACCTTTAATTATCTTCACTCGTTGCCATTGCATTCACCCATAAAAACCCCTGGAGCCTGTTGCAATGCCTTGCTTTATCAATGATGTCATTAATTCTGGATTTCCCCCTCATTTCATCAGTTTGCTGATTGTCCAATTCTTTGGCATTGCTCTGTCTAGAACTTTCTCTGACAATGTATGTTGACATGATGTTGCATCCAAACTTGTTTTCCCAGTATTTTCTATATTCACTGTATTCAGGTATACTCATTTCTGTAACCGCTTCATCCTAATTAGGGTCACGGGGAGGCTGGTGCCCATCCCAGCCAACTCAGGGCGAGGGAAGAGTACACCCTGGACAGCTCGCCAGGCCATCGCAGGGCGGAAACACGCCGACGGCTTTGCAGCCGACTCTTTACGAAAGTCAACAATGGTTCTTTTACATGCCTCACACCATAGACAGTGAGAGACATGGCCGGCCTTTGATAACCCAGTTAGCTGCACTGGGGGGGGACAGTGACAACCTTGTGGAGAGTGGGACTCGAACCCCCAACCTTTGGATCAGCGATCCGGTGCCTTATACCACTAGACCACCACTGCCCATTCAGGTATACTGTATTTTAATATAGTATTCCACTGTTAATAGAAGGGCCGGTGGTGTAGTGGTTCGGGTGCTGGGATCATGATCAGGAGATTATGTGTTCGAATCCCAGTTAGACCCCCACTGTGCTAAGACTCCTGGGAAAGGTCTTAACCACAAGTGTGCCTCTGTTCACCCAGCAGTATAAATGGGTACCAGTAAAAATATACTGGGAACGTAGCCTGCGATGGACTAGCGTCCCATCCAGGAGGAGTTGAACTACTGGTCACTTCATGCTATGGAAACCGGGGATAAGCACCGAGCTGATGAGCCACTAGGCTCAGGTGTAAAAAGCCCAACTATTATTCCATTGTTAATATTGTATTCTTACTGACTGTCATGATTCTGAATATTTTCACCACTTGAGGGCTGTTCTGGGTTTTGTTTTTCGGTGTTTTTCCATGTGTCCCCCAGTGCAGCTCACTGGGTTATCAAAGGCTGGCCATGTCTCTCACTGTCTGTGGTGATAAGTTCATATAAAAGAACCATTGCTGACTTTCATCAAGAGTCGCTGCATAGCCGTCAGTGTGTTTCTGCCCTGCGATGGTCTGGCGAGCTGTCCAGAGTGCACTCTGCCATAGACCCAGCTTCCCTGCGACCCTAATTAGGATTAAGCGGTTCAGAAAATGAATGACTGAATGAATGAATGTTTTTCCATGTGTGTCTCTCCAGGCTGACAGGTGTGGCCTTGTCTCCTCCCCTGCTCCCAGTGATCTCCACACATCTGTTCCTGATCTAGACTCCTACTTATACTCCAGAAAACCATCTCCCCAGGGTTGGTTCATTGTTGATGCTGTCACTGCCTTGACTGCACCAGCTCCAAGATCACCTGTGACTTTGCCTGCACCAGTTCCAAAATCATCCTGCTTGTTTATCCACCCGCCAGCCCTGCTTCAGCAAGTTCTACCAGCATGCCTTCAGTGTTTAGATCTTTTGTCTGTTCTTTGATTTTCTGCTGCCTAGGAGCTCATAATAAAGGTCTCATTTTCCTCACCTCCAGCCTGTCTCCTGTGCTCCTGCGTTTGGATCCTACCTAGTCTGCCTGTACTGTGACTGAATGAACCAACCCGACATTAAACGCAGCAGACTTCACCCAAGCCATTCGTACCACGAGCCAACAGGAGATACTTCACAGTCAACATAAGCAGTGATTACAGTGTACGCCGACTAGGTGCTGGATTAGTTATCCCAAGCTCAGGAGTTCAAACCCCACTATCGCCTGGAGTTCACTGCTGTCCTCCCAAAGCAGCTACCTGGGTTATCAAAGACCGGCCATGTCTCTCACTGTCTATGGTGAGAGGTTCATATAAAAGAACCATTGCTGACTTCCGTCAAGAGTAGGTTGCATAGCCATCAGCGTGTTTCTGCCCTGTGATGGCCTGGCGAGCTGTCCAGGGTGTACTCTGCCCTCATCCAAAATCGGCTGAGATAGGCACCAGCCTCCTGGAGACCCTAATTAGGTTTAAGCAATTCAGAAATTGAATGAATGAATGTGAATTTAGCCTGTGCTGCACTTAATACACTCATTGGAGAGATGATGTTGATGAAAAGATAAATATTAATTCTGTTTAAAAAAAATCCAGCTTTGGATGATCAGTGGCGAAGCTCTTCAAATGGGAATTTTATGACAGGGAAATTCGTGGGCTCAACGGAATGCAGCATTAATGGTAAACGGTAACAGAGATGTTCAGGCAAGGTTTCAGTTCTTCTATCAGCTAAGCATGATTTGTAACATTGTTCCATTTTTTCATTTTCATTCCTTGAACCGAGGTCTCATCAAGCTGTTGTGTACAAAAAAAAAGAGAAAAAAGTAAATGATCCATCAACCATCATCCATCAACGTCAACAGTCCACCCACAACAACAGTCTGATGCAACTCTTACAAATGTTCAGCTGCACAACTTCACACGATTGACAAATTCCCCTACAGGCTACTACATGATTACAGAACAGTAAGTGGCTGATTTGCCCCACAGCAGCTGCCCCCAGTACCCTCCATGAATCACTGATGTTTTATAATGCACTCTAGATTCATGTCTTCAAGCAAATTCTTTTTTTGTTTTTGAATATAAGGACATAGTCTAATAATAAATCCTTTCACCTAGGAGACGGAAGGTAAAACTCTTATGGTACGTACTACCTGTTTTTCTACTCATTGTGTGTGTGTTTTCTTTTTCGTCAGATTCTTGAGGCATTTCTGTTTCACTTTACTTTACAATTAAATATTTTAATAAATATATTCTTTAACAAGCATACAGTATACTATAAATAAATATAAGGACAAGAAATAGACAACCGGCAATCCTTTTAATAATTTTATGCATTGTTTTCTTTTGTTATAATTTTTTTCCTACAGTATATTATATTCATAATACTATTAGTATCTATCTGTCTAGCTCGTGCCTGAGTCATAGGACGACCATTAGCGACCCGCCATGAAGGATACCGCCTACTGTGCATGTCTTTGGATTGTAGGAGGAAACTGGAGCACCCGGAGGAAGCCCACGCAAGCACGGGGAGAACATGCAAACTCCACCCAGAAACACCCAGGCCGGGAATCAAACCCAGGCCTTCTTGCTGTGAGGTGGATGTGCTAACCACTACGCCACTGTGCCGCCACTGTGCTGCCACTATTAGTATAAATAATTGTAATAATGATTTTGCACAAGCACATCAAATGTCTTGTATACTCTGGGTCCATAAATATAATTCATTCATATTCTGAACCACTTAATCCTAATTAGGATTGTGGGGATGCTGGTGCCCATCTCAGCTGACTCCGGGTGAGGGTGGAGCACACCCAGGCCATCGCAGGGCCAACATTGACATAACCATTCACACCTGGGGTGATTTGAAACAGCCAATTAACCTACTGAGTGGGGCCGGTGGTGTAGTGGTTAGGGTGCTGCCTGCGCTCATGATCAGGTGGTTGTGTGTTCGAATCCCAGTTAGACCCCCACTGTGCTAAGACCCCTGGGCAAGGTCTTAACCATAAGTGTGCCTCTGTTCACACAGCAGTATAACTGGGTACCAGTAAAATATACTGGGATGGTAACCTGCGATGGACTAGCGTCCCATCCAGGAGGAGTTGAACTTCTGGTCGTTTCACGCTTTTAAACCAGCGATAAGCACCGCCCTGATGAGCCACTAGGTTCGGGTGTAAAAAGCCCAACAGACTTTACCTAATTCACCTACTGTGTATGTTTTCGGACTGTGGGAGGAAACCTGAGTACCCAGAGGAAACCCACACAAGCAACATGAAGAACATGCAAACTCTACACTGAATGAATTGGGAATTGAACCCAGGACCTCTTTGATATGAGGCGGATGTGCTAGCCACTGTGCCGCCTTCATATACAATATTTAATAAAATATAAGTAATATACTGCAATTTGCTATTTTAATAAAACTGTCCATGTAATAAAGTGATACAGTATGGCATGTAAAGATGTAAGAGACACTGGGAGTTGCGTGAGCTGAGGCTGATCCAACTTCCCTCTTGTGTTGCGTAACATGCGTCGTCTCCATGGCAATCTGTGGTCCCGCCTGCGACGCGCGAGAAGGCCTCGACCAATCAGCGCGCGGAACCTTTCAGCTGACGCAAGCGTCAGCGATATAAATATCGCGAGCTGTTAGCGAGGCCGCGCACTTTAGCTTCTAGAATGTTCGAGGAACGACTGAAGAAACAGTTTGTGGTGGAGGCGGCCGGCGAGATCTCAGAATTGAGGGAAGAATTGACGTTAAAATGGTCTACAGTCAGGCGTTGGTGTTCGGTTCCGGTTTGTCCGCTGGTTCCGAAGAGGATAACCTAGCGGTAATGTGGAGGAAGGTTCTGAACCACTTCAGAGCCGAAAAACAAACCGCTGGACGGCTGAAGAAAACGAGCAGCTTTTCAAGTAAGTGTAGAAAGAACGAGCACAATTTGCTTACTGTTTTATTGATAATTGTTGTATTGTAAAAAAAATTCGTAATTTTTAATAAAATTAACATGCTATGGAGAATTTCTATAGACGACTATTTAACTACGTACTTGGTTAGTCGGTGTAAGGTTGGGTTACCTGAAGTCAGGTCTGGGTGATGTGCGCATGCGCAGTGTGGCTATCCGAGGGGAGTTTCCAGCTGATCACAAGAGATAACCGCATGACACGCACACACCTGCTGACCGCAGCAGTTTCCTACTCTTAATCGTGCAGTGGCATCAAATACCGCAGACTGTAGCTGCACCGACAACCCAGTGAACATCAACTACTAATATTTTTGCAGTATTCGAGTTGAATCTCAGTTCTCAATGTATACAGACAACAGAAGAGATTAATTGGTATAAAATTACTTTTACTCACTCAAACATTCCTCAAGGTGCTTAATCCTACGGTTGTGTAGAGAGTGGTGGAGAGCCCATCTTGGCCACCGCTGAATAAAAGGTAGGGTACACCCTAAGCAGCTCTCCAGACCATTGCAGGGCAACACGCACCTAGAGGCAATTTGAACCAGCCAGTTAACCTAATGTGTCTGTATTTGGACTGAGGAAACCCAAACAAGAAACTGGAGAACATGCAAACTTCCCAGGACCTCGAACCGAAGACCTTGTTGTCTGGTCTGTGCCTTCCTGCTCTAAAATTAGAAATAGCAATAAATCATTCACCCACGATAAATTTGAGCTTTTTTTGCCACAGTATGCAGCATAACTTTTGTGCTATGATCCCCAGTGCCTGAGGCTTCTGTACTGTAATTAAATTCTGAAAGGAAAATGAATGAATTAATTTTCTGAACTGCTTTTCAGCCATGTTGGCTGACAGGGTGTGTGGGTGGGGTACACCCTGGGATAGCTTGTCAGGCCATCTCTGAGCACAATTCAGTATGCCAGAAACGGATTTGTCAACAATCAACTTATTCTGATCAATGTTACTGTGGATCTGGAGCTTATGCACCTTGAGTTCATACTGGAGGTGGTTATCATAACTCGTCAAGCTGTTGGCATGTTTTTGGAAGGGAAGCCATACAAACATGGCATGATGTGCAGTAGGAGAGCTCGGGGTCGAACCACTACCACATGTAGGGTTCAGCATTTTTAAAGTTTCTGATATTTTCCTCCTCACAGGTCTGGAGTCGGAATGCAGCATGGAGGATGATGACCTGGAAGCCAGTATCCAGCTTCAGCAGCGGGATTTGGCTGTGCGGATTGAGAGGTGTCTCGTGAAGGCGAAATCCTCAAGTCTGCGGTGCAGTGATCTACTGGTCCCAGATCACATGAGCTCGCGTATAGCCAGAGACATTCTCCGTGCTTCAGAGCATGAGCCTTGCGGTTTGAGAGGGGCTCTCATTCACCTGTTCACCGAGACAAAGGCAGGTTTACAAAACGTGGGCGTGGTGACGCAGGAGAGCAGCCTCACACCTACCTTTGAGCTGTCCGTGGTGTTCAGAGCTGAATCAGTGGGCTGGCCACAGTTAAAGCAACTGTTTGGGTCCGAAAAAGTCCTGCGGCTCAGACCTGAATTCCGCCTCATCAAAAGGAAGCTGTACTCATCCGCCAGTCCTACAATAATGGAGTTTTAGACACCACACGGATGGGGAGGAAGGATCTGTAGCATGGTGTTCAAAAGTTTAAAGCAAAGCATTTTGCACATTCCACTGATTTTGCTGTTTTAAATATTTATTACCTTTCTTATGAAAGAGTTTGAATTTGTTACTGCTAAATTGTCTACTGCAACCTTTTGCACAATACTGTACTGTTTACAGCGTGAATCAAGTGCTGAGTGTTATTTCTTTGTATTTAAGGGATGACTGCTTCTGTATGTGTGACTATTTTCAAATGCAGAGTGTGTGAGTTGGGGGGGATTGAGAAATTAAAATTATCTGTTTTGAAACTTGTTACCCTTTAATTTTCCTGGATGTTAAAAGAGCCAAGCTGGCTTTGTCTCTGGGGGGTAAAAAGCAAGATGTATAGCAATCTTTTAATTCTATTCCCTTAACAAGCATAAAGGAAAAATAAAATCTTTTGCACTGTGTTCAAATCTTAATGTTTTTTTTTTTAATCCACTTCATTGTTCATTGTTCACTTCATTGTTTATGGTTCCATTATTGACATATTATAAGAGCTGCTACTTCTCTGACTCACCCAGTAAAGCATGAGAGTGATTCACCATCCTTAGATCACAATTTTTTCGTTTGGTGGTGTGTGGTAAAATTACGTTAAAATATCTGAAACCCTTTGGCTCAAAGTGGGGGGGGCCCAAAACGTACAGCCCTCTTAAAGCGGGGATCTGAAGAGCCAAAATTCCAAAAATAATTAAGGAGGGGGTCTGAAGAGCCAAAAATTAATTGGTTGGTTCCTGACTTAATTTCATCTAAAAAAAGAGCTCGATTTTTCCATGATAATCAGGAAAGCTTTTTTTTTTTGCATCATTAACTGCGTTCCGGGTGAAGGTTTTCTTGATCTCGACTAGTGACAAGGGAACAGAGTTATTGAATATTTACCCCCCCACTCCCCAAAAAAGAGTAAAAACCGGAGGGGTGATGGATCACATGATTCTCACTGTCCGACAAACAAACTAATAAACCTGACCTTTAGTCTTCATAACACCAACTCCTGTTGCACTTGATTCATCAGTATCGGTTCAAACATTTATTTTAAGCAGTCACGTTTATTTTCAATATTGCACAATATGGTCACATGCCACTAGTCATTCAGCAAAAAGCTGAGTCCCCAAAAGGTAGTAGTGATGTCAGGATTTGGAAATGAGCCATAAGCAACTGGATGGGTGGGACTGATATTAGGTTTGTGTTCTGGATTTAGTCTTTATCTGTGATTTTAAATATATATATTTTTTAAGTGAAACATAAGATTTGCACTTTCCACCCCAAAGAAAATGATCAATGCTGTAGAATTTATACTTTGGATATATGACCGGTATACCTCAGCTTACATTGTTAATTGGTTCCAGGAGAGACAACTTAAGTTGAAAAATGGCTTAAATTGAATTAGCTTATCTCTAAGCTAGCCTAGGCCATTCCAAATTTACTTCTATAATATTACATATTTATATATGTATACACACATGACCATATTTTTTGAAAACTGACATATAATCGAAAATGACTTCAGTCGAGGTATACCTCTATTGTGATTGGAGAAAACCCAAGTCCACATTTTTCAAAAGTTCAAAAACAAACTACTGATCAAATTTCCAAAGTTTTATGACTTCACATAAATTAAAACAGTTACAAAAAAGATTCATTTACATTTTTACACAAAAAGTATACTTTGCTTTATCTGTTTTAAAAGTTTAGTTTAAGTGCACAACCATACTGAAGAGTGAACCAAGTACATTACAGAAATACACCGAATGGCCCCAAAAAGTCTCAGGCGCTAACATATTCATGAACATTTATCCTTGATCACAGCATGTAATCTTCATGGCGATGTTGCTCCAGGTGTTCTGGTCGAGGATCAGTAACATTCATGTGATAATAAAATGAAGCTGATGATGATCTGAACGTGCAGATTATCACATCAATGCACTTTTTCTTCCTTGATGGCACGGGTATAAAATAAACAATGAAAACGAGGTTCAGGGAGCATGACGAATCATTTTCACATATGTACTTGCCCCCCAGAGTCCTGACTTTAACCCTACTGAAAGTTTTCGAGATGTGCTGAAGAATGGTTCAGGAGAAGAGTGGGTCAGTTTTTCCTTCATCAGATCAAAGTGTCGGAGAGAAATGAATCTGACACCGAGTGGAAATAAATGTTATGTTGCTTGTTTGTTGGGGGAAAAAAAAAAAAAATGCTATGACGACGATGTTCTGTAAACAAGGCTAAAGGCAAAACAACATATTTGGCGTTTTTAATTGGGCAGGCAGTGTATTTAAAACACTCACAACCTTCTCTTTACTCCAAATCAGCCAAAACTTACTCAACATCCACCACCATCACCATCACCGTCCTCTGGAGGAAATACACTCCATTTATTCAGGTTACCTGTACAGCCAATTAGATCATGTTTCACCAACATGGGGGAGGGGGGTCATGCAGGTGTAGGTCGAGAACGTCTGCTCGTGTTTTCATCAAGTATCACAGTGCAGGGGAATACGAGCTTCGATTCAAACTTCAAGCGTGCCCGCTGGAGGGACAGTTTATATACAGTGATGAAAAAATATCCAGTGTGCGACAGCTGAGGAAGTGGAGACACCTTGTTGATCCACATTTAAATGGCCTCATCGAGCCCTGGACTTGAACCCAAGACCCTTTTCTGGGAGGCAACCATGCTAACCAATACACCACAGTACTGCCTGGACCCAAAACTGTAGTTGAAAACTAGAAGAAAAAAAAAAAAATTCCCCTTTGTATTTCTACGCTCTTGATCTGGACCTGCATGATTGGTTACACTGCTGCTGCTGCTAGGTGACTGAGCGACTGCATGAATCTTCATCAGTAATGTTATCTTCTATTTACAAACAAGACGGAATGACGTTAAGTGATTCCAGTTGTCTAAGGCGGCAGTGTTCAGCTACACGGTCGGTCAGGTTTTGTTCAAGTCGCATTGCTGAGACATCACAACGGTGACAGAAAAAATCTCCACTGACTTTGTAGAAAAACCTCGGACACCAAACACTTCACGACTGGCTGATCTCGGTGTAATATATATCCAAGTTGGCTTGATTCACTTCTGACTCAGCAGAGACATAATGCTGAGCTTTAGGAACAACGTTCTTTTCACAGTCATGTTGCAGCTTGGGAAAGTCCACACTGCTGGGTCGCACCAATAAAAAGACACCAGTCATACATACATATATATATATATATATATATATAAATAAAAATCTTCCAAAAAAATGAATCATGAAGCAAGATATTGAAGTTACTCCATCAGTTGCACGTTCCTCGTCCTGAAAATCTGCGGATCATATGCGAATATGTAAAATCTCAGCAAACTTCTCATCCAGATGAACAAATGAAGACCCTCATTAGCATGAGCATCCCAAAAAAAAAAAAAAAAAACCCGCCAAACCCTCCTTTCACACTAGTGTGAGATGTCTGCTCGGGTTCTGTGCCTTTGTGGGTTACGAAGAAACTGGGATTTAGGGCTTTGACTGAGGACTGAAGTCAACAAAGCTAGTACAAAGTCAAGCATGTCATGTACATGAGACCAACGAACGTTCACACCGATTCGTGTAACATTTACCTTATTTTGCACAACTATGCTTTGGAAATCGTGTATAAACTATTACTGCACATCACCACAGACAAACTACAAGTATGTGAGCGACTTGTTGCTTGCTAGTGCGAATGTTGAACAGATGACCAAGATCATTTCCACACACACACACGCTCGTCCACACCAGAGTCTCTTCTGCTAATAACTCCAGATCCAGATTTATTCTGGGTGTGAACGGGAGAGACCGAGACAGAGAAAGACACAGAAGGACACTGACCCTTCAGGCCTTCGAGACTTTCTGGTTATTTCTTCATCTTCATATCAGCCTCTATAGCACTGCGGCGCCCTCTGGTGCCTCCATCCTGGAATAACAGAAAAAGCAGGGACGGAAGGAGGGTGTGAGCAGGGACACGAGCTTCTCCATCGACAAAATTAACTATTTTCTGTGAGCAGTAACACACCAGACTGTACACAATTAAACTGGGGGGGGGGGGGGGGTTTCTGCATTTTCTTATTTGACTCAAACATGACTTGTGTTATGAGTGAGCATAAGCATAGAAATGCATTAAAATGTATACGTGTGTGTGTGTGTGTGGTGTGAGGAGGTCCAGTCAGTCCTATAACAGAGGAATTGTGTGTGTGTGTGTGTGTGTGTGTGTGTGTGTGTGTGTTTATGTGGGGCAGAAAAATAAGCCTTAGGGAGGAAGAAAGAAGAGATCCAAGCTGGATACTTACAAAAAGAGAGAGAAGGAAAGCAGGAGAGGCCATGGGGAGGCTGTCCTGTAGGAGGACAAAGAGCAGTGAGAAAAGAGAGTCTGACACACACGCGTGCACACACACACTTCGCTGCAACTCACAGCAGACAGGTTTCAGCCAACAGAGATTTATAAAACTACAGAAACGCAAGCAGACAATTCAACCAGAATCAGGAAAACGTAACAAAAAAAATGATCCAGTGTCTGTGGACACATTTAATAAATTTACTCCTAACATACACTTTCTTTTTTCTATATCATTCAGACAGACGGGAGGCCTTCGGCATGTGACACCTTCAGCTTTGCAGTTTTTGTAACTGTATCACCAGTCCATGGCTCGCCAACTGAAGTAATAGTGCTGCAAAATCACCGTCTGCAAAGAGGTTTCTTGAGCCCTGATGGCAGTTCAGCACAGACTTGAGAAGCTTCAGGACCATCACACTGCTCCATTTCAAGGAGTGACATTATTAATGTGCCCCCTCATTAGACGAAGCCTCTCCACACTTTGCCAGGTTATGGAGAGATTTCCTGACAAAAGCCAGGTGTATGTCTGTGATCGGTCACAGCTCGAGGGAAGACTCCGTACTGCTTACAGTGAGGTCGGGGCAGTCTGCGTCTGAAGGTTGTCGAAAATGGAGGCACGCTTATGGAGGTATAGAGCTAATCTTCAAGGCGTTGGTGGGTTCCGTGAGTAAAACGGTAATGACCCATTTGTTGATATTAAAAATATGAATACATTCAGCTTCTCATGTCATTTTTAGGAACTGATTAAAAGTGTGATGTGACTTTTCAGACATTGCGTGAACCAGGGAAAGGAACTGGGAGTGAACTGAACTGACGCTGCGTTTGCAGCCCAGTTGTGATTTTCTTGCACCACAGAAGACTCCTCCGTGTCTAAAGTTCAACTCGTCAACTTCGGATAGCCTTTTGTCTTATGGGCTCCACCCCCATTTACACGTACAGCCCCTGGGTTAAATCCTTAACATCCCAAATACAGTACTAATCACTATTTGAAAAGATGATCATTAAAACGTTGCTGGAAGGTTCGAAGGTCAGCAGAATCAATAAATCATTCATATCTGGATCTGAAACAGTAGCTTTTGAGAAGCTTCACATGCTCCAACAAGGCTGTACATGCTTTCGGTGGAACATCCATATTGTTTTCCACCTCAGAGCACCTGCGATGGGAAATGACAACATTATAACCAGGAAATCTCCAGATTACAATGCGCCAAGGACGCAGCAATCAGTTCTGGCCCACACTTTTAGAGCTTCACTTTGGTGCAGAAGCCACTGGGAGTGGAGCTTGAATGTTCTGAAAACATGAATAAGTCACCAGGAGGAGGGATTCCTCAGATTTTCGTTTACAGAAAATGACCTGAATACACTTCTATTAAAACCACAGTGAATGAAGCGCTGGATTACTGATCCGAAGTTCAGAGGTTCAAACATAGTACCATCAAGGCATCACTGTTGGACCCTAAACCCTTGGTTGCTCTGTTCTATAAAAATAATACAATGGTACCTCACCTTACGAAAGACCCAACAAACAAAAAAATCCAGGTTACGAAATGCATTTACCTAAAATTTCTGTCTCTGGATACGAAACAAATTCACGTTACAAAACACGCCATCTCAAAAATTCAAACAATGTGCGAGTTGCTCTCCCATTGGCTATCTCCCAACATCCCGCCCCGCTGGCCTCCCATTGGCTAGGGAGGGAGCTGCATCTCCGGAATACCCATGACGCAGCGCCCTCCTATTGGCTATTATGGATCTGCATCTCTCCTTTTCGTGTGCCTTCGACCCATTGTTCGTCACAGAGTAAACACGCGTAAATGACAGAGTTACTGTTGTTTTGTAAGTTTTTCAATTGTGCTCATTGCAACTTTATTTTTTGGCTCAGGCTTTTAACCTTGCATAAACATTTGTAAGATTATAACTCTGCTAAGAGGACATGGTCAACACACACACATGATTCCCGGTGAAAGTGATTCCCGGTGCGAGTGAAAAGAAGAAGCGGGCTTGTGGCATGTGGTTGAGTGATATCGCAAAGGGATATGCCCAACCCGTCTACCATTGGTACAATATTGAAGCAGAAGGAGGCCTTAAAATGTATACTTTTATAATTTTTAAATGATTTATGGGGTAGTATTGGGGACCTCGGAACAAATCAGGCCTTTTACATGTAAAATGCGTCTCAACTTATCAAAAAAAAACAAAAAAAAAAAAAAAACACCAGGTTATGAAACCATTTTTGGAACAGATTAATTTCATAAGGTGAGGTACCACTCTAAATGCATGTTTCTCTGGATAAGGCCGTCGGCCAAATGCTGTGAATGAGAGATTTCCTTTCGCCTTTTTCCCCTTTATCAGGAGTCGCCACAGCGAATAATTTGCACGTTTGATTTGGCATTGGTTTTTATGTCGGATGCCCTTCCTAACACAACCCTTTAGCAAGGGAGAGAAACACGCTGACAGCTTTACAAAAGTCAGCAATGGTTCTTTTACTTGACTCTCACCATGGGGGGGCAGCGACAACCTTGTGGATAATGGGACTCGAACCCCCAACCTTAGGATCAGCAATCCAGCGCCCTATACCACTAGGTCACCACTGCCCCGGCCAAATGCTGTGAATGTAATCCACAAAATCAAGGTAAGAAGTCGGCGTAAATCTTTAAGCTCTTCATCCATTATTGCTTTGTTGGTGTAATTTTGGCACATCACATGGGTCATTCGGTAATCAACTCCAGCAGCCCTTTTCCCGTCCATCATGTCCACTTGCTCAAAGTGAGTCAACAAAACCGCTTCAATTACACCACAGAGAAAACTGACCAGTCCTTTTACAGACTTTTAAATAATGATTACATTTAAGTAATGAGCTAACAATATTCAAAGTTGCAGTTAAGGGCACGTACCAGCAATGCTACGTTGCAGATAGTACTATGTATTGTGGGATGGAGGTGGTCTGGAAATCATCATTTCCCCCTCAGTAAATACATAAATAAATAACAACAACAACTCCGTTATAGATCATTAGATAGTCATATGTTAGGAAGAGTGCTTGTTTTCAGATTTCATAGGGTATTCAAGAGCCCTAGGCAGCATCGGCAGTAATAAGCTCCGCCTCCAGGATGAACCGTCACCACAGTGTCACTTAAACTTAAAAATAATACAATTTAAAACATTCATTACACTTTTTTTTTTTTTTTTTTTTACATCAAGTTCATATGGACTGCTCTTTAAGGAATAGTCATGGTCTTGCTCATGTACAGCAAGATCTACACTGTTCTTTCGCATCTCAAAAGCTTTCAGAAATTCAGTAAGAATCCTTGACTTTAACACGGATAAGAAAACGCGACTGTTTTAACCGCCATGAACGACTTAAATTATTTCAGCTGAAAATCACAAAACAAACAAGACAAAGCATGGAATGTTCATTAAATACACAAACGAACACGAACAGAACGCTCGCACACATTAGTGTACACACACACACACACACACACACACTCAGTAAAGGTGAAATGGAAATGAAAAAGCGAAAGAGAAATGCGTTTTCAGTGCTGCTCTTTTTTTTTTACACCCTCTTTGAAACTCCACCCCTATGATTCTATGCACAAAGGCTTGGCTCTGAATGGATCTTTCAATGTTTTTTTTTTTTTTTTTGCCACAACACACTCACATACATAACCACCAATGTGCCATCCACTTTCTTCATCTTGTCATTTAACAACGAGCTAATAGGCAGGTGTCCTAATCTGCTTCCATGGGAACAATCCGGAAAATCAATCTGGACTTGGTTTATCAAAACTGCAGGAATATTAACAAGGGCGTTTTAAAAAGAGCACTGAAACGGGGGTGGGGAGGGGCACGACACACAACAATGACGTCTTCAAGTTTTGAGATGCAGCCGAGAAAGAACACAGACACAGATCAGTGCAGGGAGAATGTCAGAGTGATGAATGATGAGTGATGGTGTCTGCAAATAAATGAAAATAATAAAGTTTGGTTTTTTTGAATGCGTGATAAAAAGTTTTGTGTGTGTTTCACAATTACAACACTTACACAGACCACAATGGCTTAAATGAATGAATGAAAGAATGAATGAATAAATAAATCAGGTCCAAGTTTCTCAAAACCCTTGAGATCAGATAATCATCCACACATCTCATTACCGCTGTTCTGATTTTGAAATCGTTACCATGTGGTGTCCGATTATGAGGTTTGCGTGGCAGGAGCCGAGGGCCCAAAGGCTCCAGATAGATCTTCACCGATTAATTTGCAAAAGCGCTTAGCCCTACTAGGGTCGCAGGGAGGCTGGCGGCTATCTCAGCCAACATTGGGAGAAGGCAGGGGAGACCCTGAACAGCTCAGTCAGAGCACTGCAGGGCAACATGCATACAGCCATCCACCTTTACACTCATACCTAGGCTCAGTTTGGAAAAGATAATTAGACCAATATGCATATCTTTGGACTTTGGGGAAGAAAACTGGAACAGAAACCCAGGCAACCACACGGTACATTTAATCATAACACCCACCAATTTTTTTTGGCTGGCTTGTACCAACTTAAAAAAAAACAAACAAACAAACAAACAAAAAAACACATTCGTCTTTTTCAACATTCCTTGCTTGCAGGTGTCCCACGTCTTCAGATTCCATTTTCCCAAAGCCTGTAAGCCCTGCCCTAAGCAAACATGGCCAAGAATGCAACTATTGCGGGTGAAAAAAGGATGCACACTCAACAAAGACAGTTTTAAGCACATAATTTGGATACTAATAATACTACAGTACGACTGTGTGCACACAAGTACAAGTATACACGCAAGCGGATCGAGGCGGCGTAGAACTCTTTGGTACGAGTCACTCTTGTTTCTGGTTTTGAGAAACCGGCCCGTCACTGAGCCATCAGGCTGCAGCCATGCTCATCAATACATCACAACATGCATGGTGTACATTAGCTGAAGCAAAAGCACGCATGTCATCTCCGGGGAGAAACAACAGTGGGGACGGGGACGTCATGGTGTCATGGGTTTGCTTCGGGTCTGGTGCGTTTGTAAATTGCACATCCTGTACAGCAGAGAGGAATCATGCATATAAAACAGTTTCATGCAAACGGTGCAGCCACAGACCACGACGACCACGCTGAGCTACTAACGACTAACAACTAACGACAGCATGAATAGCGCAGCTTCATTTTCAGCTGATTGGACAGGGAAACTGTGTCTGGGTGTGTTGCACTAGAGGAATGATGTATAACTGAGCGAAGTGCGTCTCGGAACTGTTATTCACGTCAAATATTATTCCTGCTTATGTTCTCACTTCACATGATGAAGACTTACTGCCGGATGCTCGTTGCACAAATTCCCAACAGCTGAGTGTTTCATTGCTGTAAATCAGTCCTTCCGGGTGGTTTTTGATTGGCTGATGACTCTTTCTTCCGTGATATATCTAAGACCCCATTTACACCTGGCATTCTTAGCGGCGGCAGCTATGTGGATTGCATCAGAATATGGATAGGATTATGCTTTTAATTTTCCTCATCTACTTATATGTATTAAACTATTTTATCATTAAAAAAAAAAAAAAAAAAAATTATCAAAGGCTTGGTAGATGTCACTGAACCAAACAGTATTCAGCTCCATAGACTTCACCTTTGGCGAATAATTGTGAATTATCCCGGCTGAATAATGCTTGAATTAAAAGTGGCCAAACAGCAGCCAAAACATTCACACAGTATATGCGAGTAAAAACAGGGATTACTCACTTTCCAAGGTTAATTGGGACCGAGATCTCCTTGCAGCCACCGAATTCCGCAAAGAGACAAGCTAATTTCATTCAAGTCATTTTTCGACTCAAGTCGTTTCTCCTGGAAACGATTAACGATGTAAGCCGAGGTGTACCTGTATATGTGTTTATAATATCAATAAATAAATATTCAATGCTATAAAGGCTTATAACAATTAAACATTAAAAAAATAATGCATAAGATGTAAATAAAATATAAATAGAAGTTTTGCAGCTGACATCATGCATACATTATCCCCATGTGGGGTTTATTCCGCCATATTGGTGTGAAAACACACCATTCACTCCGGCCCCAACACAATAGCACAAGCGTGTGTAAGGGTTTAATACTGCATTTATTTATTAAACAAGTGCAAAATGGCACTTAACTGTGTTGCTGTCGGTTGTACAAATTATAGAGGAAAGACAGCAGGTGTTAAATATCAGATTCCCTGCTAATAAGGCCCGACGAGAGAAATGGATTTCTGCTTTGAAAAGAGCTGATACCGACAACAAAAGGAAAGACTGGCGACCAGCTCCTACCAGTCGTGTATGTAGCCAACATTTTGTTGGAGGCAAGTAATTTTTATCAGTAGATATATTATTATTTATTGTCTTAACCACAGTTTGATTCTATTTAACTGTATATCTGGTGTCCATTTATAAGCTGAGGGCAGCTAAAATGCTAGTTAGTCTTTATTATAACATGTACAGTATATATAATATAACTATTATAATACTTCATAGATTAAGATCCACATGTTTGTGCTTAATATATAATGGAGGCAAAATGATAAAAAAAAAAAAAAAAAAAAAAAGTCATAGTTACCTTTGCCACGATTAATACTTTGGTGTCCTCACACAGCTTGCCATGGGCGATATTAGAGGCTTTCCTGAGTATAATATGCTCGCGAAGTGCCGAAACCCATCCGGATAAAAAAAATACTCATACGCTTCCCAGATTTTACTTTAATAGTCTTTAATACGTGTTCTAACAAACACAACAAACATGCTGTTCTTTGGTTTCCGCTTCACTTGTTTAATCCCACAATGCAGTTCAGAACCGGAATATACCAAGTTCCAGGGGGGAGTAATCATTAACAATGACTGGTACACTCTAAGCCCTTTGAAACTTTTCAGTTTTTCGTGAGCATAATCAGATGTGCGATTCATCAAATAATTATAGATATCTGGGTATGTTAAACCAGGTATCCTGTCCGTTGCTTCATCCATGCAGTTAAACAACCCATCGGGCAAAACGTATGGGTCATTTGTTAGCCTTGATAACCTAAGTTTTTGAATATACTGTTGTTTATGATCGTTATCATAATTACCAGGGCGCTCGGAAAGCACTGGGATTGTATTACGGCTGTCAACATTCAAAGTTATATAATCTACCACGCTTTTCGTGAACGTGAAAACGTTTGTTTTCACTCCAATATGGCGGCATAAACAGAGTTGTTACTCGGTGTGTCACGTGACTGCAAAACCTCTATATACACACACACACACACACACACACACACACACACACACACACCTCACAAAAATGTAACTAGTTTTGATGGGAGGTTTAGGGTTTTTGTATTGTTTTGTTGTTTTTTTTTTTTTGGAGGGGGCTGCATAACTTGCCTTGTTTTCTGGCATTTTCCTTAACTTTTCCCCAATTCTTCATTAATTTCCTTATTTTTTTAATTTGATGAATATTTAGAAGAAAAAAAACGCGATGCACTGAAGCCGCATGAATTGAATCACAATGTAGTGAAGCATCCCTGTATTCATCACAACACGGTTTCAAAAATTATTTACATATTTCATTTAAAATTTTATATTAATCTTTAAAATTGTGGGATTTTATTTTTATAATTATAGTTTCCTGTGTCTTAGTTTCGTCAAATGTTGCATCTCCGATGGGATGAAGTTTATTTATGTGACAGTAGAATCAACATGGTGGTAAAAATCTCAAACCACTAAGTGATATTTAAACTAGACCTGTTTTATTTACACGGGTTAACTTGTGATTTCATTTAACAATATTAAGATTTAAGCATCACCTTAAAGCAAATCTTCCAATAGGCCAGCAAAGATTTTAGTTAACGATCGGTAAACCACGTTCTTTAAAGGTAGCCGTCAATGTTTTTCATTCATTCATTCATTCATTCATTCCCAACTGATTAATCCTACTCGGGTCCCAGGGAGGCTGGAGCCAGTCTCAACCATCACACAGTGGGCCGCCCATGGTGTGAGGTGGATATGCAAACCACGACGCACTACCCTACCGCCCTCAAATGCCTTATAAGGAAATATACGAAAAAAAACCTAAAGATTTTATGGCTTATTTTTAAAGTCCAACACTGATGTTGCTGCCTGCTCTAAGTAACCAAAGAGCTTTAGTGTGTCATGACTGGTTTCAGTGTCCTTGACAACAGTCATCAAGCACAATAGCTCTTCATAATATAGTGCTAGCTTTGTAAACCCTATTAGATATAATTTCGTCATGTAAATACAGGGATCCCTCACTTTCCGCGGTTAATGGGGACTGAAACACCCCCTCCCTGCGACCACCGATTTCTGCGAGGTAGGCTCGACACCCCCCCCCCCAACTGACGTATACATACATGTATATAATATTAATAAATACATATTCAATGCTATAAATGCTTATAATAACAATTAAACATTCAGAAATAATGCATAAGATGTAAATAAAAAATAGACACACACCCCCCAAACACAGATGCGCACCTCACATAAAAATCTAAGTAATTTTGTTAGGGGGTTTTGGGGTTTTTTTTTTTTTGAATAATTGGCCTTGTTTTGTGGCATTTTCCTTAACTTTTGCCCTATTTTTCGATGAATATTTTTGAAAAACCTGCGATGCACTGAAGCCGCAGAAACAAGCACGAAGTAGCAAGGGATCACTATATTGATAATTTTAATAATGCATCCAACTGTCTTCTATCTAATCGGAACTGGAAGTGTAGCTGAAATATCCCTGAATGAAGAGACATTAAATCGAATCAGGACTGTGTGAATCGCGCGGTCTCTCTCGCTCTTTCTGTCGCGCCGAACGGTGACCTCGAATTTAAATGGGTTAAAGTGCCAGGTATAAAGAGGTTCTGTGTGTATTGCGTATGTTTAATCTCACTGACCTGCTTGTTAGTGTCTTGTTTGGAGTTGTTCCTTTTCCTTCTGGGCATGGCATCTGATTCTGGCTCTAAATGTACATCATTGTGTGCTGGGCTCAGGCTCTATGTATATGAGACTGTGGGTTAGGTTGTGTGTGGAATGCTGACTTTACTGAAAGGGACTTTAGCAGGCGTGGGGTTTGTTTCTCCAGCCATAATTAAACAAGGTTACTGATCGCTCTTCCTTCCATCACACTCAGCATTTTGGGTGTCCACATCTCACCTTGTCATTAGGGTCTTGTTTACGATTGGCCTCTCTCCCACGCAGGCTCTTGGCGCTGATTCCGGATTCGGATGTCTGCATGATGAGCTGAGTGGCCAGGAACTGTTGGATCTGCTCCAGGACGTCGCGCTGCATCTCCAGGGCCATGTGGTAGACGTCGTGGTCCGAGCTGTTGTACATGACTGCGTTTTGAAACATTAGCATGATGTCTCTCTGGAATTCGGCTGTCGTGCGAATCTGGCCAGTCTCGATGTTCTTCTTGATTGCGGACAGATCCATGGGCCTGATCGAGGGAGCACAAGGTGCGATTGAAATTCGCTTAACTTAAGTCACAGAAATATTATCATACTCTGTCTCTATGAAAGATGTAGAATACTATGTCTCTCCATTACACTGCCTCATTAATGTTCAAGACATTCTTTCTAAAGACATTCTAAAGACGATTCTTTATGGCCTGCACATATCTGTCCCCAATAAAGCCCAAACTAATACCCAATCGTTACCCATTTTCCCTGAAAATCCTTAGATAAACAATAGCGTAATCCTTACTGTAAGTAAAACCTCGACATGTGTATTTTATTACCTGTGTACAATGCTGTGGTATCCAGGAGCTATGTCATCAGATACAGGCTGAAGGAACACACTCGCATACCTGCACATTTGGAGAGACAGCTCAAATCAGCAGCCAGAGAAGGTAACATACGAATAAACAATACGGAGATATATTATTAGAACAGGACACACTGGAACTGAGAAATCTCGCATTTTGAGTACGAGACGCACTGATCCAAGCTAATTGCGACCACCGGTTCTGTTAATTCTAGACTTTCATTAATTTATTCATCCATTCATTCATATTCTGAACTCCCTAATCCCAGTAGGGTTGCCTACATCAGCTGACTCTGTACAAAGACATGGTACTGGCTTCCAGTGACCAGAAGAGTGGTGAGACTCCATGATATCCCACCGTTAATTACATGTTGGTAAAAATCATGTATTTCTAACCTGTGATTGGCTGCTGCACGCCACACCAGCATGATGGCCTTCTTCCAGATTTTTTGGGCTTGCAAAGCCTCCTGGTCCTCACTACACATCGAACTACCACAAAAAAAATATCCATATACATAAATACACACATACTGTATATATAAAGCACACTTGATATTTCATTGCAGTCCTGCACAAACTCTGTAAACACTCACACACTACTCACAACTGGGATGAGGCGGGGCTGCTGGCGGTGGAGTCTGCGGTGGTGTAGCGTTGGGAGTTTGTGCCGTAGCCGTCCTCGCTCTCGCTGGCAGGTGGGTCAACCTCGGAAAGATATGGCCCTTCGCCACATTCTTTCATCTCCATCCCTTCATCGGCATCTACCTCACTCCCTCCATCTTCATCCTTCACCTCCTAGTTTAAAAAAAAAAAAAAAAAAAAAAAAAAAAGTAAAACATTTAGTGGTGCCTGGCTTTGCTGAACTATGCTCATTTATATTCCTTGTTGTCAATCACATACCTTTGGGTCTCTCCCTGAGGCGGAGCTATCCTCTGAGTCAAGGCATGGTGTCTCAGCTTCAGGCTGTGTCCACTCCTCACTCTCGCACTTCACCGATGGACTGGGGGTTCTGTTATCCGTATGCTCTTCCTCTCTTCCTCCATCATCATCTGCATCTCTTTCTTCATCAACCGCCGGTTCCAGCGCGGGTACATTTCCTGGAACTGCCTGAGGTGCAGAGTCGGGGTCTTCTGTGGACATCTCTGATGCTCCGGTCTGTCCTACTTCTTCCACCATCACAGATTCCACCATGATAGTGGCTGGCGCAGGTGAGGGAGAGCTAAGCTGAGGGTTGGTGAAATCGCTGGATTCTGGCTCGGATGGTTTAAAGGGCTGGGATTCCCAGGGGTCAGAAAGGGAATGCCCCCCAGCTACAGCCTCCTCGCACAGCGAAAGAGCAGCCTCTACTGCTGCCGCATCCAACACTGCCACAGAGTCATCCACCTAAGATGGAGGGCAACAGCAAATGTGAGAGAAAAATCTGAGAAACAAAACAAAACAAAACAAAAAAAAAACACATTTGCCTACAAAACCAGATACACAGTAACATCACGGACTTGTTGGAAGTAACAAAAGTTCGTCATGGAAGCTAATTGTCCGAATTCTCACAGGAAGGATAGAGCTCACTTGCCTGTAAATTATAGCGATCAGCCAATCATGGGCATCTATGAGCTCATTCACAAGAGGGGGTGGACAGCACTTTCCCGAGACCACTTGGCGGTACACTACTGGCCAGACTCTGTGCCCATCTGTCTCTCTGCCACATTAGGCAGAAGAAAATTCTGATTTGTGTTTTGTTAAACACCCTGGGACATCTATTGTGATGCATGCTCAATAATTCACATAATGAAGTCCCAGAACAACACAAAGTTGTTGATGGAAGTTATGCTTGGTCACCAAGTGACTTTAGTCACCAACTTTGTATCTTGAACTGATTACAATTTGCTAAGACCCTGGGACATCACACCCACTGAGCTTTACCCAGTGCTCCTAGATTGGACTTAAATAATGTGAAAATTGGCCCCAGGGCCGTTTTCAAATTCCTCTGTGAATTTGCAGATTTCGTTTCAAACCCAGTTGTTTCTTCAGATGAAGCTTTAATGATTGGTGACTTCAATATTCGTTTTTGATAACTCCGAGGCTTCTCCAAGAGCAGTGTTTCTATCAATCCTAGAGTCAGTCAGGAGTAAATCAGAATTTAATAGAACCCACTCAAAGTTGCTCACACTCCAATTTAATCCTAACTTTTGGATTAAATACAGTGGTACCTCATCTAACGAGCGTCCCTTATAATGAATTTTCCATGATACGAGCTTCAATCCCACCAAAAATCTGCTCCATCCAACGAGCAAAAATTCACTTTACAAGCTCTCCTCGAAATGGCTTTTCCGGGCCGATTATCCTCGTATTGTTCCGCGTGTATCCCTCTGCGCTCTGAGAATGCCTTGTGCAGAGCTTCTCAATTATTTTCTGTGACACCCCCTCTAGGAAGAAGGAAAAAAAAAATTTTTTTTACTGCACTTCATATCGTTCGCTACACCATAGCACGACAAATGAGAGCGCCACTGCCAACAACTGTAGTGGATGTGCAATTACACTTAATTCTAGTACAGTATGGCAAAAAAGCATGTTCCCCAGGGTCATGCGCCCCCCCCCCCCTCGGCATCACACCGTACTCCCCAAGGGGCCGCGCCCACTAGCCATTCCTCACTGGCATTCGTAGCGTGCACATGCAAAAAATTCTCCTCCTCCTGTTACACCCCACCTCATGCCTGCCCACGTGACATCTTCACCACAGTTGATGATATACATGTTTGTGGCAGGTTATATGAGTTTGGGAGGGGGTAAGAATGGATTAAGTGGTTTTCTCTTATGGGAATAATTGTTTCATCTCACGAACTTTTAGGCTTTCAAGTTTGCCCTCAGAACAGATTAAATTCGTTAGCTGAGGTATCACTAATGTGTTTATATATACACACACACACACACAGTCGGCCCCCTACTTACGAAACCCCCGGTACGAAAATCATTTTCCTAAGTTTTCGTCCCCGGAATATGAAAACAACCTCCTCTTACGAAATGCACCATTCAAACGCGCCAATCAAAATTTCTCACAATGCGAGAGTTGCTCTCTCATTGGCTATCTCCCAACATCCTGCCCCACTGGCCTCCCATTGGCTAGGAGGGATGACGCAGCTGAACTTCCTGTACCCATACTTCCTGTTTGTCACACGCATGAAGGAGAGTTGACTGTTGGCTCGTTTTGAGATTGATCACGCAGCGTTGTTTTTCATTATCGCCAAAACCCCTCTACAATCGTGACAATATTGAACCAGAAGGAGACCTTAAAGCGGAAATACAGTGATGGAGGCGATTATATCGGCACGATATTAAAACAGAGTGCTCCGTGGGAGAAGACCTCCGATGTCGCAAGGAAGCAAGTTAATATTGAATGAGGACCTCTGATCTTTCAAACAGGTACTCTAATTCTGCTTCAAATACAACACCCCGTGCATTTAAACATTTAAATAGAATTGTTCCGTCAGCTGTTGCGCACGTGTGTGTGTGTGTGTGAGTGTGAGAGTGTGCGAGAAAGAGACTGAAGGAGGCCTAACTCTTTAGTTTAAGTTGTTTAATTCAGTAAATGTTTAAATGTGGCGCACAAGGAATCAAGTTAAAGTTGAGTTTGCACCTCCGATCTATCAAGCAGGGAATGCGCTTTGAATTCCATGTCTTAAAATGCTCCCGGCATCCTGCTTATGTATAGGGCAGTGATAGTCTAGTGGATAGGGCACAGGATCGCTGATCCTAAGGTTGGGGGTTCGAGTCTCCACAGGGTTGTCAATGCCCCCACCCCCCACCCCCACTGCAGCTAACTGGGTTATCAAAGGCAGGCCATGTTTCTCACTGTCTATTGTGAGAGGCATGTAAAAAGAACCATTGCTGAATTTCGTAAAGAGTAGGCTGCAAAGCCGTCAGCGTGTTTCTGTCCCTTGCTAAAAGGTTGTGACAAGAAGGTCATCTGACATAAAAAACCCATGCCAAATCAAATGTGCGAATCAGATGATTTGCTGTGGCAACTCGAGACAGATAGATATATAGAGATTATATTTTTATGGTTTATACCAAATAAGAATGGGTTTCCCTTTTAGGCCTGGCTCGTCTCAAGGTTTCTTCCTTGCATCTACTGACGGAGTTTTTTCTTGCCGTCGCTGTGGGCAACGCTCATTAGGGATATGTTGGGGTAATAGGAAATGTTTAAATTCCTTTATACTTTGTAAGCCCCTCTTTTTACTGTTTCATTGTGTTTTTTTTCACTGCTTTGCAACAATGTCAATTGTAAAAACAGTTGTACAAATAAAACTGAATTGAAATAACCCCGTGGGAGGAGGGCAGAAATGATCCCAGCTAATCACCGAGTATCATTTCCAAATTAGGATATTGTGTGTCTCTGGATCTGTAGGTTGTACCTTTTCTTCAATAATGGCTATAATATCCCCCACTGTCTCCAGGTCCAACTCATCCTCCATGTAGGACACAGCCACCAGATCCTCCACCAGCTCACCCTCTCTCCCCTCCGACTGCTCTGACCCAGACTGTACAGCTAGCACTGAGTCTGCACCAGAACATTCTGCCACAGCAGCTCACACACACACAGAGAGAGAGAACAGTTTCAGTATCAAATGGTGACTACCATAAGCATGCCAACTACCCATCATGGTGAGCTCTACATAAGCTTCTAATCAGTTTGCAGATTTAATTGGCATCACAATCTGTAAACTATGTACAATGAAGCCAGAAACCAACACTGAGCAAAAATGTACGCTGCTGCTTTGTAGCCAAATTAAAGAAATACTCCCAACATAGTACCCAAACTCCATCTATAGTCTACATCAGTGTTTCCCAACCCCTGTTCCGCGGCACATTAGTGTGCCATGAGAAATCAGGTGTGCCGCGGAAGATTAACCAATTTCACTTAGCATGTAGTAACGGCGCTGTATCAGATTACCTTGAACAAGGAGGATTGCAGTGGCAAAACTGCGTAAGGATGGGGCAGCTGTGATGCTCGGGCACACCAAAGGATTTGTAAACAGAGTGAAAGAGCAATATCCAGATGTCATTGCGACGCACTGTTTTCTGCACCGGGAAGCACTCGTTGCCAAAACACTGCCGACAGACCTAGCCGCTGTACTGAAGGATGTAGTGCGCATGATAAACTTTGTGAAGATGAAACCTATAAAAAGTCACATGTTCGCATCACTGTGTGAGGAAATGGGAGCACAACATAAAGTGCTACTGCTCCACACGGAGGTCCGGTGGCTGTCCCGTGGCAAAGTTTTAGCCCGTGTGTATGAACTGCGGGAGGAGCTTAAAGTGTTTTTGACCAATGAGAAGTATGCTACTGCCAAGTAGCTGTGAAGTGATGAGTGGTGTGCAAGACTGGCATATCTGGCAGATATATTTCAGCATCTGAATGACCTGAACACACGAATGCAAGGACAAAATGAAAACCTGCTCACAAGCACAGATAAAATAAAGGGGTTTTGTTCAAAAAGGTATAACTCTGGAAACAACGTGTGGAAAATGCAAACCTTAACATGTTCCCACACACCCAGAAATGGCAGGGTGTCAACAGTGCTGCACTGTGTGAGACAGTAGGTAAACATTTGCAAAGTCTTGAGCAGAAGTTGTCATGTTATTTCCCTTCACTTGCCACTGATTCCCTGGACTGGGTTAGGAACCCATGCAGCTCAACTGCAGTTGGAATGGACATGACTTTGCAGGAGCAGGAAGAAATAACTGAACTGAGACAAAATCGTGGACTAAAACTGATCTTTGCTGATCTACCTTTGGACAGTTTTTGGCTGACTGCTGCCAAGGAATTCCCCATTCTGGCAAACAGTTATTTCAATTCTGCTCCCTTTCTCCACAACATATCTTTGTGAGGTTGGCTTTTCAAGCATGACTGCTACAAAAACAAAAACAAAAAAAAAAAAAAAAAAAAAGAGAGCGACTCAGGGCTGTTGAGGAAGATCTTCGTGTGTGTCGGTCTTAAATTCCTGCAAGAATATCAGCTTTGTGTTCATCTAAACAGGCCCAGGGTTCACACTGAGTAATAAGTTTAGACTGGATGTTCATTATATTTCAATAAATATACTTGTTGCAACATTTTTGTTCCGTGGTGTGCCTCGTGATTTTTCTAATGTAAAAGGCGTGCCTTGGCTCAAAAAGGTTGGGAAACACTGGTCTACATGATATTGCCACCAGTTTCACAATTCAAATATACTGTACAGGGCTCCCTCACTTTCCACAGTTAATTGGGACCGAGATCCCCCTGCGACCGCCGAATTCCACGAAGTTCCAGGTCATGCTGAAAAATGAAATCATCTCCATAAAGCTTTTCAGCAGATGGAAGCATGGAGTGCTCCAAAATCTCCTGATAGCTAGCTGCATTAACCCTGCCCTTGATAAAACACAATGGACCAACACCAGCAGCTGACATGGCACCCCAGACCATCACTGACTGTGGGTACTTGACACTGGACTTCAGGCATTTTGGCATTTCCTTGTCCCCAGTCTTCCTCCAGACTCTGGCACCTTGATTTCCGAATGGCATGCAAAATTTGCTTTCATCCAAAAAAAGTACTTTGGACCACTGAGCAACAGTCCAGTGCTGCTTCTCTGTAGCCCAGGTCAGGCGCTTCTGCCGCGGTTTCTGGTTCAAAAGTGGCTTGACCTGGGGAATGCGGCACCTGTAGCCCATTTCCTGCACACGCCTGTACACGGTGGCTCTGGATGTTTCTACTCCAGACTCAGTCCACTGCTGCCACAGGTCCCCCAAGGTCTGGAATCGGCCCTTCTTTCACTTTTTCCTTCCCACAGACGTCCCACTGAGGTGCCTTGATACAGCACTCTGGGAACAGCCTATTCACTCAGAGATTTCTTTCGGTGTCTTACCCTCTTGCTTCAGGGTGTCAATGATGGCCTTCTGGACAGCAGTCAGGTCGGCAGTCTTACCCATGATTGCGGTTTTGAGTAATGAACCAGGCTGGGAGTTTTTAAAAGCCTCAGGAATCTTTTGCAGGTGTTTAGAGTTAATTGGTTGATTCAGATGATTAGGTTAATAGCTCGTTTAGAGTACCTTTTCATGATATGCTAATTTTTTGAGATAGGAATTTTGGGTTTTCATGAGCTGTATGCCAAAATCATCAGTATTAAAACAATAAAAGACCTGAAATATTTCAGTTGGTGTGCAATGAATCTAAAATATATGAAAGTTTAATTTTTATCAGTACATTACAGAAAAGAATGAACTTTATCACAATATGCAAATTTTTTGAGAAGGACCTGTATATAATATCAATAAATACATATTCAATGCTATAAATGCTTATAATAACAATTAAACACAGGGCTTTGGTTCCGGGTCCTCCCGCGAATCGAGGTAATCCGTGAGTTCTGTACCCAGAAGTAAAACCCCATGTGTCAGGTCAAATGCGCGAATGAGCAGCATATAGTTTTGATTTGGGGGGGGGGTTGTTTGGGTTTTTTTTTTTTCTGCACAATTGGCCTTGTTTTGCAGCATTTTCCTTAACTTTACCCCCATTCTTCCTTAGCTTGCTTGTTTTTAAATTATGAATATTAAAAAAAAAAAAAAAAAAAAAAAAAAAAAAAACGCGATGCACTGAAGCCGCATGAACTGAAGCGCGAAGTAACGAGGGATCCCTGTGCTTCATTTCATTCTACTGTATTTCTGTTTTATATCAACACCTTTGTACACAGAAAGACAGAAAAGAAATGCAGTAGAGAGAAGAAATAACAGGTATGAAAAGTAGAGACCTGTGTTGGGTAGAAAGTGGTGTCCTGAAGCAGGAGGGGCAACAGAAAGGGGGTTAGAAGGCTCGGTGCTTGCTGACATCTGGACTGGAGGGGCGCCTTCCAACAAGCGTGATAATGTTGGAGCATCTGACACACAAACACACAACACAGTGCTACAAACACACACAAACTAAAGCAGTGGGTTCAGATACAGCTAACTTTTTCCAAGATCAACTAACATCCAGCCAGGACATTCCGTTTTAGTGAGTTTTTGACTGGTGACATCGTGGTGAGCACTTCCGTCTCACACCAAGAAGTCCCAGGATCGGGCGTCTCTGTGGAGTCTGTATGTTTGTCCCATGCTTGCTTGGGTTTTCACTGGACGAGATATGCTCCAGCCTCCCAGCGACCCAAATGAGATGAAGTGGTTTGGTAAACAAGTGAGCTATGGTAGGTGAAAAGGCCTGGGATTGCAAACAATCATTCATTTTCTAAACCACTTAATTCTAATTAGGATTGTGGGGAGGTTGGTGCCCATCTCACCCAACAGGTGGGGTACACCCTGGACAGCTGGCCAGGCCATCGCAGGGCTGGCACTTACACAACCATTCACACTCACACCCAGGAGTGATTTGGAACAGCCAATTAATCTACTGTGCATGTTTTTGGACTGTTTGAAGAACCCGGAGGAAACCCTCACAAGCACAGGGAGAACATGCAAACTCCACACAAAAACGCCAGAGCTGAGAATCGAAGCCAGGACCTTCTTGCCGTGAGACAGACGTGCTAACCACTATGCCACCGTGCCACCTATGGAATGCAAACAATTTCATGTATTTATTTAAGATTTCTGTTGCCTTTGAAGAGACCATGCCTTTAACAGCCTTAACACAAGTATGATTGTTTTCGTCTGGCACAAAATAGTGTTTTGCAAGCAGTAAAAGGCAATTAATCATTTTATAATTAGAATCAAAACAACACTGATTACATGAACAACTTAAATCCAAGAAGAGATTATAAACACACCGGCATAAATAGGTGTTGAATAAACAAAACACAGACACTAGGGATGTCATTGACAATCGGAATATCGCCAATATAATTATGTCGATCTATAATCGATACCTATAAAAGGGATATCGATACTTCTAACGTTATATAAAATTCATCTATTAAATTTCATACAAAGCTGTTTTAATTTAAATAACACTAGAGCAAGCGGTATCTTTTAATAAATAAAATAATGTACGAAAACACGTTATATAGTTTCAGTCAAAAACCAATTTAGCGTAATGCCGAGTGTTAGTCCAAGCTTCCTGCGTTCATGACAGCGTCTGTAGTAAATGCCATTTTCAATGACACCCCTAGTAAACGGTACGTCCCTACTTCTAGTGTGCCGTCAGAGCGCGTGTTCTCAACAGCAGGAACATTTTGAACAAGAAGAGACACTTATCACCGGATAATGCAGATATGTGCATCTTCTTGCATCATAATTATGAATTGTAAAAATGCATCTCTCTTGAACTTTTCAATTGATAAGTGTTTGTAGAATAGACACAACTTGCTTGAAATTAACTAGTAAACAAGTTTTGAAAAAAACTTAAAAAAACTTAAAAAAGATTTGTTAAATACAAAATGGTGTTAATTAAAATCTTGTCGGTGGAAAACTAGTTCCTGTCTTTTATTTCAGATTTGGCTTTAGTAATTGGTCACTTTATTATAAAATATTCAGTGCATTATACAAACTACTGTAATGTATCTTAGTCTGTTCTATTTAATGCATTTATGGAACAGTACAGCAATATTCTATTGTATCGATACATCAGAATTTTTTTTTAATCAATATATCGATACCAATAATAGCTTTTCAATGACACACCTAACAGACACCTAAAGAGAGAGTTAAAAATACAGTGTGAGCGTACGACGAGGCGCAACGTTCTGTGTGACGGAGAATACGGGTTTACCTGTTGAGATGTCATGGCTGGTGGAATGAACAGCTGTAGGGACGTGAATGTCGACACCGTGAGCACCGTTACTGAGAGCTGCAGCCATCTCGCCGTCCACCACCTGTATAAGACATGCAACCTTTATCAACGCAACACACAATCAAATCAATATATCACTACTCTTTGTCCTGTGCATCAATCTAATCTTAAAAGAAAAAAAAAACAACAACCAATGCACGCTGTATACACTCCCAAAATTTTATAACAAGATTTTAATGTGAAGTGCAACATTTTTGGTGGAATTCACACCACTGACATGTATTAAAGAACAGCGGGTTTGTTGTCACACACCTCCCACTAACACACCCTTTTCCCACCAAATTCCAGCTAGGTGCTAGTTCTGGGCTACAGCTGGACCGAGATTGTTTCATTTACAAACCTTCTGAGAACCATTTTGCTTTACCACAGGCTGACATCCACCACAGAGCCACGCCCACTGTTTACATCCGCACGTCTCTTCTTTACAAATAACCACAACACCAAGCACAACCACAGACCCCTGAACAGATGCTACTGTCGGGTTTCACAACATTGTGCTACATGGTGGCACAAACTATCGCACCTAAGCAAGCCTTGCATCAAGAATGTCCTGGACTCGGTGACTCAGGTTCCTGTGTGGAGTGTGTATGCACGCTCTCACTGTGCCGGTGCGGGTTTCCTCCACTAATCCAAAGAAATGCACATTAGGCTTACTGGCAGCTCCAAATTGCCCCTGGGTGAAATTGTGAATGCTCGTGTGTACTGGCAATATGCTGGATTGGCAAGCTGTTCAGAGTGTATTTTGCCTTCGCGCAGAGTTGGCAGAGGTAGGCTTCAGCCTTCCTGTGACTAGAGCAGCATTAAACAGTTTAGAAAATAAATCAATGTTAAAGTTTTAAGTGTTTTTGTTGACAGTACTCCAGTCCCTCCAGGATTTCATGGGATTTTTCTCCAACTGGTGCAGTCTAGGGCCGTGGTGGCTCAGTGGTTGATGCGCTGTGTCACTGATCCGAAGGTCAGCGGTTCAATCACCACCATCACCACTGTTGGGCCCTTGAGCAAGACCCTTAATCCATAAATGCTCAGATGTACAAAAAAAATGGTCATTGTAAGACAGTGTCTGCCAAATGTCTAAAATAGCACATATTTCATCAGAATAAAAATACATTTAAAAAATTGTGGAACATGTTGATGCGTTTCGATTTTTACTGCACTGACAATGTACGATTAAATGAAAATTAAAGATAATCGAGTGTGTATTCGCATCAAAATGCATAAACAAAGGGATGTACGACCATACATATAAATACAAGACCAGAGAAGACCCTCGCATGACGTGCCTTTGGCAGCCGCCATAGACTAAAATACACCATTCCAATAAGATGAGTATAGAATTTTGTGCGTCAACTTGCTCCCACAAATGAAATAATATCTCTAAAGCACAAGGAATAACGTCTCACTTACAAATAAACTATCTACAGAATAATTGTCTTTGATATTATTATTCACTTTTACAAAAAAAAAAAAAAAAAAGAAAAAAAGGGGGGCAGTGGTGGTTTGGTGGTAAAGGGTGCTGGATCGCTGATCCTAAGCTTGGGGGTCCGAGTCCCACAAGGTTGTCAGTGCCCCCCCTCCAGTGCAGCTAACTGGGTTATCAAAGGCGGGCCATGTCTCTCACTGTCTGTGGTGAGAGGTTTGTATAAAAGAACCATTACTGACTTTCGTAAAGAGGAGCTGCAAAGCCGTCAGCGTGTTTCTGTCCCTTGCTAAAGGGTTGTGTCAGGAAGCGCATCCGACGTAAAAACCTACGTCAAATTAAACATGCGAATCAGACGATTCCCTGTAGTGACCCCTGAAAAACGGGGAAAAAGTCGAAAGGAAAAATAAAAGAATCTTCTTTTACAAAAAAAAAAAAAAAAAAAAAAAAAACCCAGAAGTTCAAATATTTGTATCATGGTAATTTTCCTGTAAGTTTAACAGTAATGCTCAAAAATATATAAATTATTGATAAATTAAAAAAAGCAAAAACAGGCAAAATTTCTCAATCCTGCAGCTTATTTACATGTTTACAAAGCCTAATGTTACAGGACTCTGGTAAGACGGCGAATACATGCAATAGTGCCGGTCTTGTGTTTACACCTCTGCATATGAAGCAGGGCTCAAGTGTTTCCTAAGGAGCTGCTATGATTGGTGAAACTCCAAAAACACAATGACCAACCAAATTTTTGCAGAAAAGCTGCTGTTATTGGTTAAAAAGTTAAGCAAGTCCTGTAAAATGCACAAGGATTGGGTCAATTTGTATGAACGGTTGCAATCACAACATCGCAAGTTCCTGGAGGGGCTGACAAGCCTTTCACGAGTCCTGATTCTAGGCTTGCACCGTCTGTCTTGAGGCTTGGCTGTCAAAATATGAAGAACTGGTCGAAGACTCAGCAGTGGGGTTTTTTAGTGGGTGTTAAGTGAAAACACTCTTGAACAGTAAATCAAGAGTGTGTGTGTGTCTCTCTCTCACACACTCTCTCTCTCTCACACACACACACACACACACACTCTCATTCTCCACAGCCAGTCAACAAATTACAACATTGTTATTTGGAGGCTGGAGGAAACTAGACAACCCAGAGAAAAACCACAAGGAGCTGTGAACTTTTTTTTTCTTTTTTTGGTCTCAGCATCATGATGCTTACCAGTCTGGGGCTGGCTGACAGGAGGCTACCTTTCTTCAACAGCTCAGATAGCAAAGGTGAAGGTGGGGGTGTAGCCTTCTGATTCGGGAGCTTCTTCTGTGGGGATTCGTCTATCAGAGCACCCAGGCTTCCCTCTTTATGCACTGGGCCAGTTGACTCAGACAATGGCATGAACACCGCCACGCCCGGTGCCTGAGCAGAACACAGAGTGATTACGAGTACAGGAAATAAATCTGTGCTCTGCGGTTCTGCACTGATCACCAGATTTCAACCGACACAAGGTCACCAATGGACACGTAACCCCAACCTGTTCATCTCTGTGACCGGATTTTATTCTGCCTCAGGAAAATGAGGATTAATATGATATAGTATAATTGAATGCGATGCCTATTAAAACTCTATACACATCTAGGAAGAGGTGCGGACTCACCATGGGACTGGAACAGGACTCGTCAGTCATTGGCTGAGGGGTGTCAGGTTGGGGGAGATCCATGTTAGGGGACCCGGCCCCCAGTGGAGAGCGGACAGTGATGCTCAGGTGCCTCTTTGTATTTTTAGCCAGTTGCCGTGCTGGAAATGTGAGAAAACACACACGATTAATAAAAAAAATCCTTTGAACTTTTCACTGAGGGACATTTCCAAGATTCAGCTTTTCTACACCTACCCTGATAAGCCGACTCCGTCGCTCTCCTTTTCTGCTCAGCTTCCTCTTCTTCTTGCTTCTTTTTTCTGTCAGAGTCATTCACATGTCATAAGTGCGCCTCACAAACTACCAACAATTCTTCTCTACACTCAATGATCAGGGTTACTGGGGTTCACTTTAAAATGGCCAGAGAGTATACGTGTAAAACAGAATATATGAATGGCTAGCTATTTACTTTAAATGGGATGCCACCTAGTGGAAAACTGATGAATTAGATTTCATGGTAACAGTTGAGGCAAAGAATGTACGATAATCATATCCCTTGAAAGCTCCTGCAGGCCACACTAAATTATTTGGTGGGTCGAATTTGGCCTGTGGGCCTTGAGTGTGACATCTGTAATCTAAATTAAAGTCAATAATTCATAGAGAACACATCCCTGTATAGTCCCATACACACATCAGGAGAATGGAGTTTGAGGAACCAAGATAAATCAAATTAAAAAAAAAAAAAAAAAAAAAAAAAATCTGTCCATACTGTTCAAGCTCCCTCCATATCTCCTCCAGTTTGGAGTCCATGTGTCCTGCCTGAATCAAATCCACCTCCTTCTTCAGCTTCCTACAAGCAGCAGAAAATAAACCAAACATTCTTTTATTAATATAAAAAAATGAACATGTTTGATCGATTGAGCAAAAACAATCAGCAACAAATTAATGTAATATTGTTAACAGCCCAAAAGGTATTTTATTATTTTCAAATTTTCCATTCCTAAAAACATTTACTTCTTTAATTCCACAACGAGTACTTTAAGAATTATTTAAGAACTGACACACCAGCCTTTTAATCCATTTATAGTTGCATAACCTCAATCACAGTCAATGATGGCCAGGTGATATGGAGATGAATTACTGATCCGAAGTTCAGGGGTTCAAGCCCCACGAGCACTGTTGGTCCCCCCCCCCCCAGTGCAGCCAACTTGGTTATCAAAAGGTCGGCCACTCACTTTCCTCATATGTTTCTCACTGTCTGTGGAGAGAGGCTGTAAAAGAACCACTGCTGACTTTCAACAGTAGCTGCATAGCACTCAGAAAATTTCTGCCCCAAGATGGCCTGGCGAGCTGTCCAGGGTGTACTCTGCCTGAGCCCCGAGTTGGCCGAGATAGACACCAACCTCCCCGTGACCCTAATTAGGATAAAGCGGTTCACAAAATGAATGAATCAATTCATAACATTAAAGAAGTCAGCTCATATTATTAAACAACCTCTTTTTCTCTTTCAAGCACATGTCAACATGATTGCTTGAACTGTGAATTCACTTTTTTAATGATTATTTAAGCCCTGTGATGTCATTCAAACGCCCTGCATCTTCTGTAGCTTCTGGTAAGGAGCGTAAACGCTTTATTCATTAATAAATATTATCACAGTACAAGATTAAAAAGTTTTTACATAATCATTACTACATTTTTCTAGATTATTACCGTATTAATGAGTAAGACTGCCTATCGAATGTGTTTAAGAAGCATATTTTAAGGCATGTAATATCACACATGGGGTTTTAAAACCGCATCAATAATTCATGGATTTTCAGGATCCGTGGGAGGGACGGAACACAATCCCACGAATAAGGGGGGAGTTACTGTATGCCATAAACATGCAATACCAAGAATTACTTTCCACCAATCACAAAACAAGAAAACTCCTGAGTTACAACAGTATGAGGTCTGCTCATTAAACATTTTTCGTTCCTAATGTCCCCAAAGACTGAGAGGAACGAAGCTTGGCAGTTATTAGAATTTCTCTACATAGGTACACTCTACAAAGGGTCACACACTTTTCTCCCAGAGCTTCGTGTAACTCTGGAGCCCTTGCTTGTAGAGGTCTGCAACTACGGCTTGACCTCCGATATTAGCATTGCATCATCTGGGAAAGGCTTGTGACTTCATTTTTGGAAAGAGGTGGTAGTCACATGGTGCAAGGTTGAGAAATTCAGGGGATAAGGCAGGATTTTACATCCACAGGACTGCTTCCGTCTGGGCAACATGCGAGCTGTGAACTGTTGGTTTGTAGGAGGTGGACACCTGTGTTTGGCATGCTAGACTTCTTAGTTTTGAACAAATTCTGCATTAGTGAAACGTAGCGTGTCCCGGTAATTGTGATAACAATGAAACAAAAATCCACTTTAAAAGAAACCTCATGTCACTGATGAGATATTTTACTTTAAAAATCCTTTTTTTTTTTGGGCTCGTTCACCATGCATGGTTCTATATCACAGATAGCACTGTATCAGAGCCCCATAGGCACCGAACATGACTTTGATAACTTTGTTCCCTCGTCCATGCTTCCACGCCAAACTTATCACTGTCTCAATGCTAACTAATGCCCCAACAGATAATTTCCTGTGCATGGTTAGTGCTTCGATGACCCAAAGGACTGTGCTGAATTCACACAGTTACAATTTAAGTGGTGTTGAAATGTCATTAAAACACTTTCATTTTAAATGCCTTTATTCTGTCTTCTTCTTGGGAGTCTTGGGAGTACTTCTTTTTACAGGATTACAGTGGTACCTTGACTTATGAAATTAATCCATTCCGAGGGAAAGCTCATAAATCAAAATGCTCGTTAGATAAAACAAAAATTTCCATCGGAAATAATAGAAACCAGTTAATCCATTCCAAGCCCCTCCCAAACTCATAACCTGCCACAAACACGTATACAGTACTGTATTTGACCTAATATACAGTGGTACCTCACCTTACGATAGTCCAAATTTCCAAAATTTTTTGTCTCTGTATTCAAAACAAGTTCTCCTTACAAAACGCACCATTCAAACATTCAAGCAATGCATGAGCTGCTCTCCCATAACTATCTTCCAACATCTCGCCTCGCTGGCCTCCCGTTGGCTAGGAGGGATGACACAGCTCCCTCCCTCCCATAGCCGCATCTATAATGCTTTTCATGTAAAGGACAGAGTTACTGTTGCTTCATGAGATTTTTGAGTGTGCTCATTGCTTTTAACCTTCTATAAACATTTATAAGATTAGAACTCTGCTAAGAAGACATTGTCAACACACACGCGCGTGCGTGTGTGATTTCCGGTGCGAGTGAGAAGAAGAAGCGGGCTCATGGCATGCGGTTGAGTGATATCGCAAAGGGATATGGCCAAACCCGTCTACCATCGGTACAATATTGAATCAGAAGGAGGTCTTAAAATGTATACTTTTATAATTTTTAAAGGGTTTATGGGGTAGTATTGGGGGCGAATGGAACGAATCACACGTTTTACATGTAAAATGCGGTTCAATTTACGAAAAATCCAGGTTAAGAAAAAGGCTCTGGAACTTCTGGAATTTAAAACATGTAAAAACAAATATTTCATAATAATACATGTGGATCAACATTAATAATAAAACAAGAATAAACAAAAAGTCATCTAACCCTTTCAATCATCAACAGCAGCAAAGATGTCACGTGGGTAGGCAGGAGGTGGTGCATAACAGAAGGAGGAAGAGAATTTTGTGCATGTGCACGCTACGAATGCCAGCAAGGATAGGCTTGAGGTGAGCTCCCACAAGGCCAGTGCTTCTCAAATAGTGGGGCGTGCGGTGTGTATGACCCTGGGGAACATGCTTTCTTTCCATACTGTACTAGAATTAATTGTAATTGTGCATCCTCTACAGTAGGTGGCAGTGGCGCTCTCCCTGTGTTCCCTATGGTATAGGGAAAAAGCACTGCGCAAACAATATGAAGTGTAGTAAACACTATTTATAGTCGCGTGTGGGGTGTGAATTTTTCTTCCAAAAGGGGGCATCACACTGTAACGCACTGCGCAGGGTGTTCTCGGAGCGCAGACGAATACAAGGCTAATTAATCTACCCGAAAAAGCCATTTCTCCAGTAGAGCTCGTTGCTCATTGGATGGGGCATATTTCTGGTGGGATTGAAGCTCGTATCATGGAAAATTCATTATAAAAAGACACTGTAGTTCTTTGGATTATGATGTAATTGGGTCTTTGTGCTCATCCTCACCTCCAACTCAACACATAAGTGCACACAATATGTCCATCAACACGGAACATGAACTCATTAAACAGAAAAGTAAACTAACAAGACGTAACACCAAAGAACACAGAAATCAGCGAATGAAAGCCAGACTCGATGTGAATTTTTTTTCTTTGCTTTACAACTAAAACAGGAGAAGTCCAATAGATATTGCACATGTTGATTTTCTCCTTAAAGCAGCAACACTAGTAGTACAGCACCAACCTTGGACACCAATCTCCTATCAATAGACATATCTATCGGGGGTTCCACCGTAATCTTTCTATTAACTATAAAATTGATAATCTGCGATGGTCTGTGAGCTGTTTGGGGTGTACTCTGCCCTCGCCCAGGGTAGGCTGAGATAGGCGCCAGCCTCCCCGTGACTCTAATTAGGATTAACACCCCTCCCAAGAAGTGACATTAACGTGTTGAGATCTCTTGCGGAAATAGTGAAACTTGCATTCCAGCGACTCTGATGATGGGAATGCTGCCAGAGTTCAGCGTGGTGCTAAATCCAAAATGACTTATACAGCTCAGGTTCTGCCAGCTTGGCTTCCTGTCATCACTTGGTTTAAGAACAAAAAGAAACGCTCTCCGTGATTACTATGCTTGTAGTTTATGCAGCTCACCATTAAACTCACTACAGGTAGCCTTTAATAAACACCTATGATTTGAAGTACTGCTGATAATTTAATGAAAGATGCATACGAACCAACGTCGCAGTAAATATTTATTTCAAATAATGCTGTTCAATGTCAAACTGTATTTGCAGCCATTATTTTTTAACCCTGTTCTCAGGTTATACTTGGAAACCAAAAATATTTAATTACATTTAACATACATTAAATGACTCAAGGGTGGCACTGTGGCGTACTGGTTAGCGAGTCTGCCTCACCACAAGAAAGTCCTGGGTTCAGTTCCCAGCCTGGGTGTTTGTGTGAAATTTGCATGTCTCCCTGTGCTTTTGTGGGTTTCCTCCGGGTACTCCGGTTTCCTTCCACGGTCCAAAAACATGCACACAGTGTTCACGTTTGCGTGCGTCCTTGACGCATGAAAATCCGTAGGGACGCATGGTGTCAAACCAATGTGCGTCCGCCGGACTCATTAATATTTTTCATCAATTTATGTAACATTGTCCCAAAACAGAAATATTTGCCAAAATATCTTGCGAAATTGGTTGATGCTTTGACAATACCGCCATATTTGTTTACCTTTCCGAGTGCGAGTTTTGCCTTCTGCGCTTTCGAGATATCGAATCGGGATCCTCTCGCGAGATTTCGTCTGCTCACGTGATTTCGTCTGCTCGCCAGTGTTCATTCATTTCCGCTAGTTCTTGAGTGTTTAACGTGCAACATGCCTCGAAAAAGTATTCAAAGTCGCATTTAAAATCAGCGTAGATTAAGCAATTTTTTCTCAATGAACAAAGATTCAAACAGGGATAAAGAGAATGTCTTTGATGAAGAGGAAAATTGCGAAGACAAGCCACGAAAAAAGCGATCGTTTCAGCAACACTGGCTCAAACTTTACACGTGGTTGCGATATGTAGAGAACGACAACGACGAGGATTTTATGTACTGTAGTGTATGCACGGAACACAACAAAGTTAATGGCATGAACAAAGTGACTAAAAATCGCAATTTTCAGAACACAACCTTATCGAGACATGCGGATCTCAGTGCTCACAAATTAGCAATGGATATACTTTGTGTTGGCAATGATCTATTTGAAGTTCTATACATTTTCGGGCGAATCTTTTCCGTTATTTGACAGGACTCATTACTATTGCATTTGGACTCATACTTTCCCAACCTGCGAGTCCCTGGGACTCATAACTTTCTTGAGCAAAAATGAACACTGGCACAGTAGGTTAATTTCGCTGTTCCAATTCTCCCCTAGCTATGAATGGTTATGTGAGTGTTGGCCTTGCGATGGCCTGGAGAGATACCTGGCTGAGATAGGCGCCAGCCTCCCCGTGACCCTAATTAGGATTAAGCGGTTCAGAAAATGAATGAACAAATGACTTAATACTGTATTTGGAGTTATAATTTAATTTTGGGATTCATTTACACATGCTGGCCTTTCACCTCCACCCCCTTTAACAACATATTTTAATATGCCATGCTGTTCACTTGGTCAATTTTTAAAAAAATCTGGTCAGGGTGAAAGGTTAGAAGGCTCACCTGTATTTCTCTTGGGTGTCTTTGAGAAGCTTTTTGAGCTCATCAATCCTCTCTGCCGTGAGTCTGCGTACGATCACGTCCTCAATGGTCTCTACGACTTCACCCTTTTCACCACGCTTCCGCCTGTGGAATGTCAACACACCGTCTCAACTAAAACTGAGATTGGTACATTACTCCAGACAAGTAGACTTAATGTAACCCCATTAATCACGCAATCTTTAAAGCTACAGTATTGTGTCTAATGTGGAAGTATTTTAGTAAACACTCACTTTGGAGCCTCCGTGGTCTCCAGTAGCTCTGAATACTGCGAAGCACAGTGCTGTCGTTCACAGAAAAGAGAAACTATTCAACTCCAGGCTGTATATCTTACAGAAGGTGTTTTTCAATTAACTCGATACATAAACTTTAAACACTGTTCTTCCTGTAACTTTAACAAGTTTGAATACCTTTTGCGAAAACCAGTCTGGAGGGCGCCCTGATTCGGAGAAGGGTTTGATGGCTCGGCTTACCGACACCCTATAAAAGAAGAAGGGTGAGAGAAACCCGAGACCTTTTCATGCTCTACAAACCCTGGAAAAATGATGAAAATCCCCAAACCAAAAAAGAACATAAAATATGATACAAAACAGTTTTTGTCACAGTTAAACATTCTTGCTTTGCCAAAAACACCTGTAATAAATTAAATTCAATGATTTTTAATCCCGGTCTCATTTCATTCCCTCCTTATCAAGGTGGAGTGGTTTGTGTGATCTAATGATCCTAGGAGCGATGTTGTTGGGGGCATAATACCCCTAGTAGGTTCACCCAAGGCAAACAGCTCCTGGGTGAAGGTCCAGAAGAAATGTGGTTCAGAAGACCTCTATGCCAAATAAAAATCAAACAAAGGACACAGTTTCCCCTGCCCTTCTCTCTCTCTACGTCCACGTCCACGAGGAATGGATGTTGATCCCTGAAGCTTGAATGATGCTCAACAAGCTACCAGACTTATCAAATTTCATGGAAACAAGGCCCAGACAACAAAGCTGTCAATTTTAATCCTGGAGATGATAATGCACCTATTTTAAAAAGGAAATCCAACATAGAGTATGGCACAGGATGTCGAGGGTGCGTGTTGAATTTGGTGCAAAACGTAAAAATCATTAAAGGATAACATACAGGTGGATATTAAAGCATCAGAACACAAAACTCAAAGCATTGTGCCTCAAAAATAGAAAATACGCAATGAGACAAATAAGCGTAAATAAAGTCCATGTTTGTGTCAGAAATGGAAGGAATTGTCTGAATAAAATGAGCTCCACATAAAGAAAAGCCAAAGGAATTTCAAAACAAGCACCAAAACAAAGTTATACTGTAAAGTGCAAAAGCGACGTGATCAGCTTGGTGATCAATATGGCTGAAGATGGTGGTGAAATCTGCATGGCGGCATCATAGTTAGCCTCAGACAGAAGGTCTTAGGTTTGATTCCCAAACTCAGGGGCTTCTGTGTAGAACCACCCCCCCCCCCCCCCCATGGGTTTTCAGGTATCTTCTCACAGTCCAAAAACATAATGGTTGTATGTGTTGGCCTTGTGACACTTTGGTGAATACCTTCCCTGGTTCCTGCTGAGATGAGGACCAGCCTTCCAACAACCCAATAGGATTACAATCAGTCCAGCAAATGAGAGAGAGATATTATTGTGTGTTAAATGCATGACAGGTACGACAGTTATGTTGAATTATGGGTTGGAAATCTGCTTGTTGATGATCAGAGCTGTGACGAGTTCCTCACCAGTTCTGATCTCCACTCCTCATTACTGAAGATGCCAGACACAGCTTCTCTCGAATGGACCACGGCTCTGTCGGCCCCAGGGACAGTAACTTATGTTCTGTAGAAGACAAAAAAAAAACCAGTAACAATATACATGCTTTTAATAAAACATCATTCATTTTCATACATACAATCCACATAAACAAACTCGAAAAACATTACTTATCTACACATTATTAGCAACACGTTGCTCACCTCTATCTATATTCATTACCAATAAAAACTTTTTACTTGAGCTTCAGTCTTCGAAATATTGTACGTCCCCAAATCGAACACCTCTATGAAGAGATTTTGACAGGACTTCATGCACTACGCCCCGAATTAACCCACCAAAACCGAGCCTAAACACACGAGAACTACCGAACTAGCTAATACCCGTCCAGAGACTCTTATTTATAAATAAAAACAACACAAAAGACACACAAAAAACGATTAATTCCAACGTATAAACAATATCTCTGCAGATATTAACGTTAATTTGAGTCTTGTGTTAGCAACCAGTCTGACGAGTTAGCTTTTGTTAGCTAGCCTCATGCTAACTCGGTAGCAGGTCATTAGCTCGCCGTTGGTTTAAAAATGTGTGTCAGCTGATTAGAAATAAAGCGAGAACACGTTTCAGTGTTTAATCAATTTCTACTCTCGCTTGTCTATCGATGATATCTAATATTCTACCGTCGGGAAATAAAATATCCTTTTACTTACTTCCCACTCCGGTCGACATTTTGGTTTGTCGCTGCGTCGGCGCCCATATAATTTACACTTTCACGCAGGCCGCGTGCTCGACCTCCGACCAGTTGAAACCAGCGTAATGACGTATTTATAAAAGCTGTGTCGCTTATGCTCTTGTCGGGGGATTAGCTCAAATGGTAGAGCGCTCGCTTAGCATGCGAGAGGTAGCGGGATCGATGCCCGCATCCTCCATATCTTTTTTATTGATTTATTTATTTCAGCTACTAATAGTCATGAAACACACTTTATTGTATCAATCACCATCATTAGTGATTACTGGGGAACGGGAAAAAAAAATAAAATAAATAACTATAACTCTGCAGATATTAACGTTAATTTCAGTCTTGTGTTAGCAACCAGTCAAAGTTGTGTGTAGTATATATCTATATATCTATATATAGATATATATATATAGATAGATAGATATGTATATACTACACACACACACACACACACACACACACACACATACATATATATATATATATATATATATGCAATAAATTGCAAAACAAAGATGGTGCAGACACATTCTCATGCAATACCATCTGTTATTTACATCCTATATTATTTTCTTAACGTTATATTATATACACAATACATGTACGTATACGTCAGTCCTACTTCGCAGATTTCGATGGTTGCGTGGGGACCTCAGTCCCAATTAACCACAAAAAGTGAGGTATCCCTCTTATCTATATATATATATATATATATATATATATATATATATATACAAAAATAAAAGGACAGGACAAAGACTTTCTATTGAAACTCCATTTATCACTACAGATCTGTTTCGAGGGGTGGTGAAACCATCCTCTCTCTTCAGGTGATTATAGAAGAAAAAAAAGTATTGAGCACTCTCCTACGGAAGGATCTACTCAGAAAATCCTCTCTCTCTCTCTCTCTCTATATATATATATATATATATATAGATATATAGATAGATAGATAAGAGGGATCCCTCACTTATATATATATATATATATATTTTACACTCTAACCTTGGATCAATTTGAAATAGCCAGTGAACATAATATGCATGTCGGACTAAGGGAGGAAACCAGAGTACCCCGAGGAAACCGACTGAGGAACTGGACAACGTGCAAACTTCACACAGAAACACCCAAGCCCGGAACTCGAAGACAGAACCTTCTTACTCTGAGGTGGACTTGCGAACTACTTCGCCACTGCACCGCCTAATGTGAAATCACTTAATGAGTTACCCATGGGCCTCGTTGATCTTTCTGTTCACTATGACATTGACCCGACGGATGAATTGGACATGGTCTGAGAGTCCCAGCGTTTCTCTGATTAACAAAGCATTCCAATAAAACTAACAGTTTGTTAATAACTCTATTATCAAGTTTAAAAAACATCGTAATTGAGTTACTCGGTTCTTAATGATGACAGGTTGACTTTACAGCAGAAACACTGACACTGTAACAAAAAATCATTCATAAGCAGACAACTGATAGGCCGGATAGCATCTTCATCCAGAGCAACTACCTTCGAAATAATTAACGAAATGTTTAATGATGTTATGATGATAATGATCCAGAAACATTGACTTAGATATACAGAGATCCCTCGCTACTTTGCGTTTCAATTCATGAGGCTTCAGTGCATCGTGTTTTTTTTCTTTTTTTTATAAATATTTATTGAATTAAAAAAATAAGAATATTAAGGAAGAATAGGGGGAAAAGGTAAAGAAAATGCCATAAAAACAAGGCCAATTATGCAAAAAAAAACAAAAAAACAAAACAAAAAACAACCCAAAACCTCTCATCAAAACTAGTTACATTGAATTTTTAAAACCTCAGGAATCTTTTGCAGGTGTTTAGCGTTAATTAGTTGATTCAGATGATTAGGTTAATAGCTCATTTAGTACCTTTTCATAATATGCTAATTTTTTGAGATAGGAATTTTGGGTTTTCATGAGCTGTATGCCAAAATCATCAGTATTGAAACAATACAGTTGGTGCGCAATGAATCTAAAATATATGAGAGTCTAATTTTTATCAGTACATTACAGAAAATAATGAACTTTATCACAATATGCTAATTTTTTGAGAAGGACTAGTATATGTACGGAAATGTTGGGAAGGAGGGGTTGTTGATCCTACTTCGTGGAATTTGGTGGTCGCTGGGAGGGGGATCTCGGTCCCAATTCACCGTGGAAAATAAAATAAGGGATCCCTGTATTAAATTAATCCCATGAGAGAAATGATTTCTTCTGAATTTAACCCATCTAAAGTGAGCACATACACACTGGGTCTAGGTACCCAGAGAGCAGTTGGAGGTGAAGTACTTTGCTCAGGGGCACTTCAGCCACGAATGTGGGGAGGAAGGGAAGGTGCTGCTCACTTCCCCACCAGCAGAGATTTTTCCTGCTGGTTCAGCAACTTTTCTGCTTCTCAAACCTTTAGGCTATGGCTGACCCCCAAAATATTTGGATGATGCAGACATTGATCCCACAACCTCTTGCCTGTTACATAACAGGGCAAATCCCTGATGAGCAGTGTTTGCAGTAATTAAGTCAGTGCATGAGTTTAACGAATCAGAGAGCATTAACAAACAGTGAAGCCATTACTGTACTGTATTATGAAAAAAAAAATGTCACAAGTAAATAAATAATAATAAAAAAAAAACATGGAGGCTCACATCACATTGATGGACAATAATGGTTGCGTGTGATGTTATTGTGTGACCACTAGATGGCTATATTGGCATGTTTATAAAACACACCCGTAATCGTCACAGACGACACAAGAAACGAAAAGAAACGACAAAACCTCCACTAAACGAGTACAAATAATAATAATTTAAAAAAAAAATTCCAATTTAGTTTAGTAGGGAATTTTTTTTTTTTTTTTTTTTTTTAAAAAAAATCAGTTCTCATGTTTATATATTTAGTAACTTTATATATCACATGTTCAGTCACTGTGGCAGACGGGGGATTAGCTCAAATGGTAGAGCGCTCGCTTAGCATGCGAGAGGTAGCGGGATCGATGCCCGCATCCTCCAAACACACTTTTACAATACATAGGGTAACTTTTACGTTTTAATTAAATACTTAACTGCCTAAAATGATTACAGGTTCTCTGGTCAAACAACACGTTTTCTAGCAGTTGTGTCGGTATTTGTCTATACTGTACTTCAAGATAAGTATTTCATGTTGCCAGGTTACAACATATCATTGCGGTGTTGTTCGCTTTATACATTTATTCATTCAATTCATAAGATAAGATAAGATAAGATAAGATACAGCTTTATTAATCTCACAATGGAGAAATTCACTGTTACAGGCTCTTGAGGTACTATCAGTAGGGGGTGCAAAAATAGATACAAGTACGAACATACACACATACATATATATTATATAAGTAAATAAATAAATAGATACATAAATAGTATAAATTACTAAACAATAAAGGAAAAGAAAAGAATGGAGCAACTTTATAGACTGGCCTATATTAAAGTGTAATGTATCTGAGGGCAGAGTAGATGGGTTGATATGGTTCACAGTCAGTGGGGTAGATGTGGTTGATTAAAGTGCGCGGGGTTTTTATTGCACATAACCGGTATTTTCACAGACAGTTACAAAGTGGCGTTGTACAGTCTGACAGCGGTGGGAATGAACGACCTGCGGTAGCGCTCCTTCCTGCACTGAGGATGCCTCAGTCGTACACTGAAGGAGCTGCTTAGCTCCTCGACAGTCTGGTGCAGTGGGTGAGAGCTGTTGGACAGGATGGATGTGAGCTTTGCTACCATCCTCCTCTCACTCACCTCCTCCACAGAGTCCAGTGGGCAGCCGAGGACAGAGCTGGCCCTCCTGACCAGCTTGTTCAGTCTCTTTCTGTCCCGCTCTGTGCTGCCCGGGGCCCAGCAGATGGCAGCGTAGAGGATTGCAGAGGCTACCACAGAGTCATAAAATGTCCTGAGCAGAGGTTGCATATGCCGAAGGACCTGAGTCTCCTCAGAAGGTGGAGGCGACTCTGGCCCTTCTTGTACAGGGCGTTGGTGTTGTGGGACCAGTCCAGTTTATTGTTAAGGTGAACACCCAGGTACTTGAAACTGTCCACTGTCTCAATGTCCTGTCCCTGGATGTTCACTAGTAAATGTGTGTGTGTGTGTGTTTGAGTGCTTCTCCTGAAGTCGACCACCATCTCCTTCGTCTTCCTAGTGTTCAAGCACAGGTGGTTGCGCTCACACCAGTCCACGAAGTCGACGATGACCGACCGTACTCCAGCTCGTTCCCCTCTGACACCACGGCCCACGATGGCGGAGTCGTCCGAGAACTTCTGGAGGTGGCAGCTGTTTGTGTTATATATGAAGTCCGAGGTATAGATGTTAAAAAGGAAGGGTGAGAGGGCGGTGCCCTGCGGTGCCCCGTGCTACAGACTACCACCTTTGACTTACAGCGGCGCAGCCGCACGTACTGTGGACGGTTAGTAAGGTAGTCAATAATCCAGGCAGCAAGATGCCCGTCCACTCCCACGTCCTCCAGCTTCCCCGCAGGCGCCGCTGGCCTGATGGTGTTGAAGGCACTGGAGAAGTCAAAGAACATGACCCTCACAGCGCTGCCGGGCGATCTCCAGGTGGGTGAGTGCCCGCTGCAGAAGGTAGATGACGGCGTCTTCTACTCCGATGTTGGGCCTGTAGGCAAACTGCAGCGGGTCTAGGGTGGGGCTCACCATAGAGCGGAGGTGTTCAAGGAGGAGCCTTTCCATGATCTTAATGAGGTGGGAGGTCAGGGCGACAGGTCTGTAGTGGGCTGGTTCCTTCGCTTGTGCTGTTTTGGGAACCGGAACCACACAGGAGGTCTTCCAGAGGACTGGAACCTTCTCCAGGCTGAGGCTCAGGTTGTACAGGTAGCATAGTACCACACAGAGCTGGTCTGCGCAGGTCCTCAGCAGCCTGGGACTGATGCCATCAGGTCCTTCAGATTTCCTCTGATTTAGTCGCCTCAGCTGTCTCCTCACCTGGTCTGATGTGAGGGAGAGGGGGCTGGGGTGGGCTGCAGAGGGAGGGGGATGTGTCTGTCGGGCTGTAGCAGTCAAGTGAAGTTGGCCTGGGGAGGGGGGAGGTGTCAGCTGGTCTGGAGACGTGTGAAGAGGGGAGGGGAATGGGGAGGGGTGCAGAGGGGGAGGGGGGAGAATCAAACCTGTTGAAGTAGCATGAACAACTTAATCCTAATTAGGGTGGCAGGGAGGCTGGCACCCATCTCAGCCAACTCTGGGAAAGGTCTAGAAACACCCTGGACAGCTCATCAGGCCATCACAGGGATAACACTCAACACAATCATTCGTACTTCCACCTGCAAGGTGATTTGGAACAAACAAGCAGCCGACTGTGCATGATTTGGGAATGTGGGAGGAAACCGGAGAACCCAGAGGAACCCACACAGGGACAGGAAGAACATGCAAACTTCACACAGCAGAAACACCCAGGCTGGGAATCAAACTCAGGACCTTCTTGCTGTGAGGCAGACATACTAACCACTATGCCACCACTGCTCAATCAATTCCAATATATTTTTATTCAGATCAAATATGAATCATCATCATCATTATCATCATCATCATCATCATCATCATCTTCTTCTTTCACTTCTTCCGGGGTAAGGGTCGCGGGGGCAGCAACCTAAGCAAAGAGGTCCAGATGTCCCTCTCCCCAGCCACTTCCTACAGATCTTCTGGTGGGACACCAAGGCGTTCCCAGACAAGCCAAGGGACATAGTCCCTCCAGCGTGTTCTAGGTCGACCCCGGGGTCTCTTCTCGGCTGGACATGCCCGAAACACCACACCAGGGAGGCGTTCGCGAGGCATTCTGACCAGATGCCCGAACCACCTGACTACAATTTTAAAAATACAATTAATAATATTTGGTGGAATTTATACCCGTCTGGGAATTAAGTGTAACGGTCTTTGTGGGAAAATGTTCATACCAATCTGAAAACCTGTGTGAGATGTGCGTGTGATACGGTAGCTATATCCACCGCCTAATTTTTCGAACCACTTCAACCTGTTAAGGTCGCCAGGAGGCTGGTGCCTTGCACTGCCTGAATAGCTTGCCAGATCATTACAGGGCTAAAACACACACACACACACATACACGCACACACACACCTAGAGGCAATTTTGAACAACCAGGTAGATTAATATATCTGTCTTTGGACTGTGGGAGGAGACCAGAGTACCCAGAGTAAGAAGGAGAACATATAAACTCAACACAGAAACTCTTTCTCGCTCTCTGTCTAGACACACACACACACACACACACACTGCGATTGTTATTTACAATGGAAACATGGAATGACACTGACACGTCATTCAAATAAAAACAATGGTTTCCGACTCCTTTGTTGTGCAAAAGGGTTCAGAGGACGAATCACTACTCTATCTACCATTTTATTCATACACAGTATTTTAAAAGACACGTATTACAAATATAAACTGTTTTGTGTGTGTGTGTGTGTGTGTGTGTGTGTGTGTGTGTGTGTGCTTACACTTGTTAAAGTGTTAGTGACAATCACATTCTGATTTAACACATTGAAATAAACAGACAAACTTATTTGGATGTTTCAACATGCTATACTGGGTAGCACACCCACCTTACAGCAAGAATTTCCTGGGTCCAAGTTTTCGAGGACACGGAGAGCGTTCTGAGCGAAGTTTACATGTTCTCCGGATGCTTGTGTGGGTTTCCTCCGAATACTCCGGTTTCCTCACATAGTACGAAGACATCCACAGTCAGGTTTCAAATTGCCCCTCGGTGTGAATGGTTGTGTGGATGTTGGCCCTGTGATGATCTTGTAACCTGTTCAAAGTGTCCCCCAGTGTTAGCTGAGATAAGCTCAGCCTTCCCATGACCCCCGCAAGCAGTTCAGCAGATGAGTAAGAGTGATATACTGTGCTAGTAGTGTAGCTCGGCCAAAACAGGGGCAAAGCTTCCCATCGCTCTATCACCACCGACAAGATGTCTTTTAAATCACACATGTATATGTTTCTCTAGATCATTATTAAGTTCCAACCCTTACTGGTTTTCCTCTTACAGTATGTGGGTTTCCTCTGGGTCCTCTGGTTTCATCCCATAGTCCAGAGGCATGCACTTTAGGCTAATCGGCTGTACCAAATTGCCCCAAGATATATGTGTGTGTGTGTGTGTGTGTGTGTGTTACCGTGTGATGGTCTGGTAAGCTGTTCAGAATGTACCTCACCTTCACCCAGTGTTGGCTATGATAGGTTACAACCCCCTGCAACCCCTAGTACACTGGCAAGTGAGTGAGTCATGAGTGAGATTTGAATGGTTTGGCTCTGCCATCCACTGAATGTCATCTAGTGCCATCTAGTGGATATTGTCTGTATTGTACGTATTCTGGAGATATGATACATACAGTTAGATATTCAGGGAATGTATAAGTATGAGCCAAGTACAAACTAAGCTGGACTGTAAATACAAGAAACACTTCATATTGTTTTTGAGTCACTTGATGATAAAAGTATTTTTCTTTCTGGCATGATATACTCTAGCGAACACGGTGGTGTCATGGTTAACACATTCGCCACACAGAAAGAAGGTCCTGGTTTTGATTGTCTGAGTAAAGTTTGTATGTTCTCCACATTCCCCTCAGGTTTCTTCCAGGTATGCCGGTTTTCTCCCACAACCCAAAGACACGCACATGAGGTAACACTCCCAACCCCCCCAACCCTCCACCCCTTTCTACAGTCAGAGTAGAATTAATCGATTCAACAAATGAGTGAGTGGTATAATACAATACAAATCCAGGGATCCCTCACTTTCCGCGGTTAATGGGGACCGAGACCCTCGCACGTCCACTGATTTCTGCGACGTAGGGTCGACCCTACTGACATATATCGTACGTACATGCATGTGTATATAATATCAATAAATACATATTCAACACTATAAATGCTTATAATAACAATTAAACATTCAAAAATAATGCATAAGATGTTAATAAAATATAAATACACACACATACCGACACACAGATGTGCACCACACATAAAAATCTAAGTACTGTAGTTTTGTGTGTGTGTGTGTGTGTGTGTGTGTGTGTGTGTGGGTGGGTGGGGTGGGGGGGTGGGTGGGGGTGTTGTGTTTGTTTATGTTTTTTTTTTTTTTTTTTTTGCATAATTGGGCTTGTTTTGCTGCATTTTCCTTAACTTTTTTCCTATTTCTCATTAATTTCCTTATTTTTAAAATTTTTCGATGAATATTTTTGAAAAACCTGTGATGCACTGAAGCCACAGAAACTGAAGCACGGAGTAGCGAGGATCACTGTATTGTGCATAATACATCAGAATTTTATAACTCGGTAAACTTATTGCTTTGGATCACACACAAAAAAATTATAATGTGAATTTATTTATATAAAAAAGAATGTAATTTTCCAAAAAGTTTGGAACCCATACTTTAACTTCCTACACATGACAAGCCAAGTAAAGCAATTTGACGTATAGGAGTGAGAGGCGGTTTAACGCTTTTCTATCCACCTGCTGTCAAACATTTTCTGTTTTCATCGGTTGCTCAAATCTCCTGAACCGGCAGGTTATAATCAATGTATTCTTCAGACCTGAAGTGTTTGATGTGTCTTAAATAGACCATAAAGAGAAAATATTTCCAGTTCAGTCTGACTCGATGGGGCAGAGGTCTTCAAATAAAGTGGGTGAACATTCCATAAAAAAAATAAAAATAAAAATAAAATTCTCCCAAAAACATCTGGATAAAAAACTAATATGAAGAAGCATCAAGTACACGATTAACAACAGTTACTGACATCACAAGTACAGTGGTACCTCACTTACGAAAGTCTCACCAAACGAAAAATTCTTCACATTTTCCTAAAATTTTTGTCTCTGTATACGAAACAAGTTCACGTTATGAAAGCGCCATCTTAAAAATTCAAATGCGTCATTCAAACATTCAAACAATGCACAGGCTGCTCTCTCTCCTCAATGACGTTCAAATATCCTGCCCCGCTAGCCTCTCATTGGCTAAGAGGGATGACACTTTATTACTAGACTACTTCAACAGGACTAGCACAACGGCGCCGTTTTGTTCATTCATCTCCTGAGCCACTTTATCCTACATGGGGCAGGGAAAGGCTGAAGCCCAACTCAGTCAATTGTGAGCAAAGGCAAGTACACCCTACATAGCTCGTCAGACCGTTGCATGGCCAACCTATACAGTTTACACCCACATTCACACCTAGGGGCAATTTGGAACAGCCAATAAGACTCATGTTCATGGCTTTGGACTGTCGGAGGAAACCAGAGTACTTGTAGGAAACCCACACAGCACGAGTAAAACATGCAAACTCCACAGAGTGGACTGAGCTCAAACCCAGGACCTTCTTGCACTGAGGTGGACGTGCGAACCAGGACACCACCGTACCACCTGTTCATATACAGTAGGTCAAATGTGAATAATTTGCCAATCTTCTTCTTCTTCTTCTTCTTCTTCTTCTTCTTTTCCTTTCGGCTGTTCCCTTCAGGGGTCGCCACAGCAAATGATCTGCCTCCATCTCTCCCTATCCTCTGCATCTTCTACTCTTACTCCAACGACCTTCATGTTCTCCTTCACCACATCCATAAATCTTCTCTTTGGTCTTCCTCTGGGCCTTCTGCCTGGTAGTTCCAACCTCAGCATTATACTATCAATATACTCACTATCCCTCCTCTGTACATGTCCAAACCATCTCAATCTAGCCTCTCTGACTTTGTCTCGAAAACATCTAACGTGCTGTCCCTCTGATATGCTCATTCCTGATCCTATCCATCTTCGTTACTCCCAAAGAGAACCTCAACATTTTCATCTCTGCTACCTCCAACTCTGACTCCTGTCTTTTCCCCAGGGCCACTGTCTCTAAACCATACAACATTGCTGGCCTCATCACCGTCTTGTACACTTTTCCCTTCATTCTTGCCGATACTCTCCTATCACACATCACACCGGACACTTTTCTCCATCCATTCCAACCTGCCTGCATGTACTTCTTCACCTCTTTCCCACACTCTCCATTGCTCTGGATTGTTGAGCCTAAGTACTTAATCCTCCACCTTCTTTATCTCTGTTCCCTGTAACCTCACCGTTCCTCTTGGGTCCTTGTCGTTCACACACATGTATTCTGTCTTACTGAGACTAACCTTCATTCCCCTCCTTTCCAGGGCATACCTCCACCTCTCTAGATTTTCCTCCTCTTGTTCTCTGCTCTCACTACAGATCACGATGTCATCTGCAAACATCATAGTCCATGGAGATTCTTGTCTAACCTCGTCTGTCAGCCTGTCCATCACCATAGCAAACAAGAAGGGGCTGAGAGCTGACCCTTGATGCAGTCCCACCTCCACCTTGAACTCTTCTGTCACACCGACAGCACACCTCACCACTGTCTTACATCTCTCATACATGTCCTGCACCACTCTAACATACTTCTCTGCCACTCCAGACTTCCTCATACAATACCACAGTTCTTTTCTCGGCACCCCATTGTCAACTGATAATTTTGTAATAAATGAGCCCAGTTCAATCCCTTTGTGAACATAGACATCCGGCTGATGAATAGCTGGTCCAGTTGTGACAGATTGAGTATTGTTTAAATGAAATGTAAAGACCTTAGTACTGGTTAGCACACCAGCTTCATAGCAAGATGGTCTTAGGATCGAGTTTCAGGTTCGGCAAGGGCGTTTCTGTGTGAAATTTCCTCCGGATGCCCCGGTTTCCTCCTACGATCCAAAGCCGTGCAGTTCCACTCTGCCTCTAGGTAGGGGTGTGAATCATTGTGTGTTTTCCTATGATTGTCTGGCAAGCTGTTTAGAGTGCAGCCAGCCTTCACCCAGTGTCTCCACAAACGTATGAGGATTAGACTTTGTTTGAGTCATGGCTCAGCTTACAATTAATACAGCACATGAATGATGATGTGCGGAAGCACTAGTTTTAAACACACCAATGTGTCAACATGAATTAATTATTCTTCAGCAATTCGTCCCTTTTCAAGAATATCCCACCCATCAATAATAATATCAGTATACAGTATTGTCAAATAATATCAATAATTATTGACGTTCCACACAAGAAGGAAGTGTAATGGATGAAGCATGGCAGTAAAATGACAGACTGCACCTTTGCATAATGGCATCACTCCAGACAGATTGTTCTTTTATACTTTTTTTGAACTCAGCATTTTGGAAGGCACGGACACGGTCCGTTTCTGTTACATTCCTGAAATCTGCCGCACGCCCACGCAGGCCGTGTGCTGTTTCCTCATTTTAATAAACTCGGCCCATAAATATGGAACCCTGCGGCTGCTACAGCAGCTGCGTTCAGTCGAATCGATCCTTTTGGTTCATTTAATTGATCGCCTCATCTTATTCGGTGTAGCGAAGAAAGTGCCCCAGGCGACACAGGCAGAAGCAGGCGGCGAGCTTTTCGGGAAGCCAGCGATCCTCTGGTATGGGTTGGCAAAACGAACTGACTATTATAATTCCAAATGTTGTGTAGTAGAGAGATGGTACATGACTTGTGATGAACTTTACACACGGAATTTATGATTGTGGGGCCGGTGGTGTAGTGGTTATAGTGCTGCGCTCATGATCGGGAGGTTGTGTGTTCGACTCCCAGTTAGACCCCACTATGCTAAGACCCCTGGGCAAGGTCTTAACCACAAGTGTGCCTTTGTTCACCCAGCAGTATAAATGGGTACCAGTGAAAATCACTTGGAAGGTCATCAGCGATGGACTAGCATCCCATCCAGGAGGAGTTGAACTCATGGTCACTTCACGGTACAGAAACCGGGAATAAACACTGAGCTGATGAGCCATGAGGCTTGGGTATAAAAAAGCTCAACAGATTTCCTTACCTTATTATTCCATTGTTAATATTGTATCATTACTGACTGTCATGATTCTGAATATTTTCACCACTTGAGGGCTGTTCTGGGTTTTGTTTTTCGGTGTTTTTCCATGTGACCCCAATGCAGCTAACTGGGTTATCAACAGCTGGCCATATCTCTGACTGTCTATGGTGAGAGGTTCATGTAAAAGAACCATTGCTGACTTTCATCAAGAGTCGCTGCATAGCCGTCAATGTGTTGCTGCCCTGCGATGGTCTGGCGAGCTGTCCAGAGTGTACTCTGCCATAGCCAAGAGCCAGCTGAGATGGACACCAGCTTCCCTGCGACCCTAATTAGGATTAAGTGGTTCAGAAAATGAATGAATGAATGAATGAATGTTTTTCCATGTGTGTCTCTCCAGGCTGACAGGTGCGGCCTTGTCTCCTCCCCTGCTCCCAGTGATCTCCACACACCTGTTCCTGATCTAGACTCCTACTTATACTCCAGCGAACCATCTCCCCAGGGTTGGTTCATTGTTGATGCTGTCACTGCCTCGACTCTGTCTGCATCAGTTCCAAAATCATCCTGCTTGTTTATCCACCCTCCAGCCCTGCCTCAGCAAGTTTTACCAGCATGCCTTCAGTGTTTAGATCTTATGTCTATTCTTTGGTTTTCTGCTGCCTCGTAGCTCATAATAAAGGTACCAGCCTGATGAGCCACGAGGCTCGGGTGTAAAAAGCCCAACAGACTTCCTACCTACTGTAAGTCTCATGCACGCACACACACACACACACACACACGGTGTAAAAATGTTGTGTAATTTGCAGGTAACTTCACCAGGCAACTGTAGAACATCGATTAACCACAATGAGTTGTTATTAAAATTTAAAAATAAGGAAATTAAGGAAGAATAGCCAGAAAAGTTAAGCAAATTGCCACAAAACAAGGCCAATTATGCGCACACAAAAAAAAAACCCAAACAAACAACAGCAAAAAAACAATCCTAAACCCCCCATCAAAACTACTTACATTTTTATGTGAGGTACGCATCTGAGCATGCACATCTGCATGCACGCGTGAGTGTCTGGATCCGTGTGTATTTATATTTTATTTACATCTTTGGCATTATTTTTGAATATTTAATTGTTATTATAAGCATTTACAGCGTTGAATTCATTGATATTACATACAGTACACATATACATGTACTTATACATCAGTCAGAGGGGGTTGATCCTACTTCTTGGAATTCAGCAGTCGCGCGCGCGGGGGGGGGGGGGGGGGGGTTTGGGTTCGGTCCCAATTAACTGCGGAACGTGAGGGAGCCGTATATTAAAAAAACAACAGAAAACAGGAAAGCCGAGTTGGCAAAACATTAGCTGTATAATCCAATTTTGGATTTACTGTCACACTCATCTCTGCCAGCATTTTCATCAACAGAGTCACCAGAAGGCAAGTTTCACTGTCTCCAACAATGATGTCTACACCACCCAACATGTTGACATCACTTCCGGGCTAATCCGTGCAGAATAGCCCCTGATAATAACTGCATGACTCAGAGAAGCTGAAACCGTTCTGGAACACGGCAAAGCTGAAGCAGTTATACCTTCTAACTAAGCAGCGGAAGCACTTCCAGAACACCAGGAACCTGAAGATATTCTGGAACAGTCAGTAGCTGAAGCGGTTCTAGATCACTGAGCCCAGTGCAGAGGAAGCAGTTCTATAACTCCAGGAAGCTGAAATAGTTCTAGAACACTGTGAAGCTGAAGCAGTTCTCGAACAACGACCGGCTAACGTGGTTCTGGATGATCAAGCAGCTGAAACAGTTCTTCAACACTGAAGTGCTGGAGCAGTTCTGCAACACCAGGAAGGTGAAAGAATTCCATAACACAAAAGAGCTGAAACAGTTCTAATAACCCTAAGCCATTAAGAAATAGTTCTGGCAGTATAGTGGTTAACACATGTGCCTCACAGCAAAAAGATCCTGGCTTCAAGCCAGCTCTTGTGTGGACACTGTGGTGTCCTCCCACAGTCCAAAGACAAGCACAATAGACTAATTGGCTTTTCCAAACTACCCCCTGTGCATGAATATGAGTGTGAACATGTGTGTGTGTGTGTGTGTGTGTGTGTGTGTGTGTGTGTGTGTGTGTGTGTGTGTAGTTGGCCCGAGATGGTTTGGCAAGGTGTTCAGAGTGTACCTTCATGCGAGGTCGGCTGAGATAGACTCATCCCCCTCGAAACCTTAATAGGAGTAATAAGTGGTTGGGCAAATGAGTGCGTGAGAGAGTGAAATAGTTGGGGTAGATGCGGTTGTAGACCTGGACTGGACAGGATCTTTTATGTAAAAATCCCAATCACAGACAGCCTGTGAAACTGAAGCAGATGGATGACATCATCAACGAGAAACTGCATAGCAACAAGAAGCTGAGCGGACGAGTGGAATTATGCCATTTTCTTATTTTATCAATTTGCTTTTGTTCCTCATTAATTATTTTTATATAATTTTTGCCAGTTGTGTTATATGTTAGCATGTTTTTTTACAAATAATATGGACCACAGACTGTCTCAACTCAGTCAGTAATCCTCAGATCAATGTATTTTTGAATGGTATGAACGTGACATCATGAATCCCTAATTAGAATATATTTTCTCAGTTTTATTAACTGACATTATGTACCAGCCCAACTTTTCCCTAAGTGACAGTTCCCATAAATAATCAACAAACAGATCACAATTATATCAATATCCCGTAGTTATTTTTGTTTCAGCCCGGAGGAAACGAAACTCATTTGGGAGGGAAACCACCCAATCTGGCATCGTGTCCCCCACAGCTGAAGTGGCCTTTGAAGTGCAGGGTCTGGTTCTGTGGGAGAGCTCTGGGTGCAGCTGGACTACGAAGCGTAGCAGGCGTTGTACTGGGAAACCGCTGAGAATGAGTGGGGGTGGTGGTGAAGGACTAAGGGATGTGTGAGAGAGAGTGACAGATGAAGAAATGGGATATTGAAGAACGGCTCCAAGACACACATGTGAGCAGCGCAAGGATGTTTTCTGAAACTAGGCAGAGTTCTTTCTTCATTATTGACCCATTTTTTGTGTTCCTATTAAGTGAGGCCTACAGAAATACTCCCACCCCTTACTCTTTCTGTCTGTCTCTCTCTCTCTCTCTCTCTCTCTCTCTCTCTCACACACACACACACACACACACACACACACACACACACACACACACACCCACACACACACCAGGAGGAGGACAAGGAAGCTGGAGCGAAACAATCTGAAATTACTTTGTTTATTACAGTTGCGTAATTAATATGGGCATCATGCCATTACAGTAATGCATGTACTCGTGCCCCCCCCCCCCCCCGCTTCACCCACAGAGTCCATTAACCACAGAGACCTGAAACACACAGGCTGATGGCCTCCCTCTGGCTCTGGCCACTCCACTTCATCTCCCTCCATCATGCCTCACTCTTCCTTTATCTCAAGCCCTCATTTCTACATTTCTCATCACACCCATTTTTCTCTTGTGCCTTAACCTTAGCTTGTGTTTATTTCAGGTCAAGGACAGTGTGTGTGTGTGTGTGTGTGTGTGTGTGTGTGTGTGTGTGTGTGTGTGTGTGTGTGCATGTGTACTTGTGTGTGTATGTGTGTTCATAAAAACTTCACTGACTCTACTCTACTACTAACTACTGTACCTGTTTCCATAATTTTTGATATGTGCATGCAGGTATGGCTGCCACTCTGTGTGTGTGTGTGTGTGTGTGTGTGTGTGTGTGTGTGTGTGTGTGTCCTCTCCTCTGTGACAAAGTTTGTTGATATTTCTGCTTGAAATCAGGCCATGAATCATCATGGCCTCGTTTGGATGATTATGGCGATATCCACCTGAGCCCCAGTAGCATGCGCACACACACACACACACACACACACACACACACACACACACACACACACACACACACACACACACACACACAAGCGCGTGCGCGGTATTATACCCTGATGTCCCCTGAATGTGATTTTTTTTCTCTTCTTCTTCTTCATCTTGTAAATGAATTGAGCTCCATAAAAACAATAGTCTCTTTTAGTCTGTATGTAAACACTGATGATGTCATACTCCCACAAAAACACAGGAGGAGAAGAAAACTCATTATAAACATCACAACTACATACAATTTTAAGGCAGGTCTTTGTTCTGAAAGAAAAATGAGCATTTCAGAAACATGCACTCTGGGAAGATCACAGATAAAAAAAAAACCCACAATGAACATCAGTTCTGTGAGCAGACACAGCTTGTTAATGAGAGGAAGCAAAGATGAATGATTTGATCTGAGAAAAATATCAGTAAAGGTAACTAAAATAAACATGGTGAGCAAAAAAGCATCTCATAATATGCAGATTTATGCAAATTGCACTCCTAATAATTTGATTGGTGAGTGTATTTAAGGGGGTGCGCTGGCTGTGATTCGCCCTGTTGTCTCACAGTGAGAAGTTTCTGACTTCAAATCTCAGCCAAGAGCCTTTCTGTGTGGAGTTTGCATATCCTGCCCAATATTGAGTTGGGTTTCCACTGAGCATTCCGTTTCCCTCCCACAGTCTAAGGAAATGCATGTTGGATCATCTGGCTATTCCAACCTGCCCATTGGTGTGAATGTAGGTGTGAGTGTTTGCATTGTGGCTGTAATTGGATCCAGCTTCTCCTGCAACCTTGACAGATATTCACTGATCTCTAACTCACTCAACTGCCAAACTGTTTAATTCTATTAAGGTCACTGGGAGGCTAGAACCTATCTCAGCTGACACTGGGCAAAGGCTGGATACACTGTGAACAGCTGACCCGATCACCACAGGACCCTGACCAATGAGCGGGATAAGTGAAGGATAGCGTATATGTAAAAACCTTTCAAGTTAAAAAAAAATTGTGAAAATGATACCTTCATTGTTATGTATGAATCAATATATTAAAATCGAGGAGGAGACATTTCGTTGAAAGGTGTCAGATGAGGTGGTATCTGATTAGAATGCTTCCTGGTTGCCTCCCTTTAGAGGTATTCCAAGTACCTTGAACTAGGAGGAGGCAGGCCCGAAGGTCGACCCAGAACTTGCTGGAATGATGATAGGCCTGGGAACGCCTCGGGATCTCGCCAGGAGGAGCTGCAAAGTGTTGCTGGGGAACGGAATGCCTGTGCTTCCATCCTAGACCTGTTTGCTCCGTAACCCAATCTTGGAAAAGTGAAGAAAAAGATGGATGGATAGATGGATTGATGGATGGATGGATGGATGGATGGATGGATTTAAAAATGACTTTCCTAATAGCCAACACAGTATGAAGCAAACAAAAAGTCAGAACCAGACCTACAACATCTTTATAACATCAACAACAAATTTCATGAGTGAGACTTCAAGTGCTAGTTTGTGTTATAAAGTCGTGAGTGTTATTGTAGGCTGTTAGATTTGGTGGTGTGTTGTGAGTGAAGTCAGGCCCTTGAGCTGACACTTTCAGGTACGCAGTGAGAGCAAACTTGCATATACGAGCTGTTGATTGTTATTATTATTTCTATAAAGGTAGACACGTTGTATTTCACTGTAATTTGATAAAAATGCTTCCACAGGAACCTTTTTTGTGTCATCTGAGATGTTGATGAATTGTGAGGAGTGTGTTTGACTCAAAGCTGTGTGTATAAAGCTGCCTTGATGAGATGCAGTGGGAAGAAAATAGCATGTTTTGTTTAGTAAATGGTAGACTTTCATTTAATAAGACAGTGTTAGAAGTCATAATCAGCCAAAGAAGAACAATCAGTGATGGCAGTAGTGCAAAGTTCTCTGGTTTTGTCTGACTCGAAAGAGTCGGTTCTTGTGGGTGATTTGAGTCAAGCGAGTATTCTTGGTCAAACGAAATTAAATCTTCAAATCAGGCTTCATGTGACACTGGGAGCATTTCAGTCAGACCCAAAGATGCAGGACACCAAATACGATGATACAATGACTTTTATTGAACACAGGGCAGGCACTGGAGTACAGGAAATCGTGATCACCGTAGAGGTGAGGAGAAACACGAAAACCAAAATCGCTCGGAGAAATATCAAAGCGGGAACTGGTCGAGCACGGAACTGGGAACCAGAAGCCAGAGAGATTATGGGGAGACGGGATCGCATGGAGGGAACAATCTTCTGGCGCTGAGGGGGGCACCCTTTATCGCCAGGCCATCACTGCCCACATGACCATCCACACCACAATGTACAGAAAATATATGATAGTATTCGGGGGTTAATTTGCATTTTTTCTTTGTGATTGCATCATGAGGGCACCATGAAAATATGGAGAAATAGTTCCAAAAAATAATTTTTGACTTGCTTCCCCCAGTACATACCCCCTGAAGATGGCATCCCATCATGTAGAACAAAAATACAGTAAAACCTCCGCTGACGAACGCTTAAGCTCACGAACTTTTCGCCTCAAGAACATTAAATTTGCGAGCATATAGTCTCTGCTGACAAACTAGTTTTCGGCGGACGAATCAAACCACGCGGTCGAACAGCGTCACGGTGGCGGCCACGAGAAGCTGACGCACGCTCACGGCGTCACAGTTCGTCACACCCCTTTCTTTGAATGCGGAAGTGGTTTGTGTTTGATAGACATTTTGGACCATATTAAGTGTACTTTTGCTATTATGGGACCGAAAAAGACCCCACCACAGGCGGAGATCATTGAAAAACACGAACGAGGTGTGCGTTTGTGTGACTTAGCGTCCCAGTACCAGTACGCTAAGTCTACCATTGCTCCCATCCTTAAGAACAAGGAAGCTATTAAGGGTGCGTGTGTGGCTAAGGGTGTTTCCAAACAGTAGGCGTTTCCAAACACTCCTTCCAAACAGTAAGTCCCTCCCTCCCTCCTCCTCCCACTCCATTCCATCAAGCCGTCAACTACCATAACAAAGGTAAATAAAACCACTTTATTATACAGTACAGTTTATTTCTTTCATTACAATACAATAGCACATTTATTATACATAAAATAAGGTATATTTTTGTGTAGTTTTAAGGCTTATTTAGTAGAAAATTATGTTTTATGGGGACCTGGGAACGGATTATTCTCATTTTAATGGTTTCTTATGGGAAATAAATGTTCGGAAGACGAACTTTTCGCCTCACACACACTTTCTGGGAACCAATTATGTTCGTGAGCAGAGGTATCACTGTATCTAAAATCGGCTTTTAGTGCCTCTAAAACAACATCACAATTTCATTTTGAACAAATACTTTATGTTTCTTATAATTTAATGTATAACCAGCAATACTACCGCATTAGTCAGCTAAGCAAATTCTAAATGATTGATTTTGGGCACCATATTGAATTTTCTATTCTATTGACTTTTCATTTTAGGTGACACATTTAGAATGGCACGATCAAAATATGCGAAATAACACTTTGCATTAAAGGTATGGTCTCATTCAGGAATTCTACAAGCCAATATGAGGTATTTTGGATGTAAATGGGTTATCCTCAAAGGTATGTACAAGGGGGAGCTATGTTTAAAAAAATATTTTTATCTAATTTTAGAAGTATTTCTTCCTATTTAAACCCTCCCCAAAAGAATGATTATTGCATGTGCTAAAAACAATTCTTTTTTAGAAGTATTATATGGGCAGTGGTGGCCTGGTGGTAAAGGTGCTGGATCACTGAGCCGAAGGTTGGGGGTTCAAGCCCCACTATCAACAGGTTGTCACTGTCCCCCCAGTGCAGCTAAGTGGATTATCAAAGGTCGGCCACGTCTGTCACTTTCTATGGTGTGACGTTCATGTAAAAGACAATGAATGGATAATATTTCGACAAGAGTAGCTACATTACTGTCAGCTTGTTTCTGCCCTGTGATGGCCTGGCGAGCTGTCCCGGGTGTACTCTGCCCTTGCCAGGAGTCAGCTGGGATGGGTGCTAGCCTCCCTGCGACCCTAATTAGGGTTAAATGGTTACAGAAAATGAATGAATGACTGAAGTATTATAATTTAAAAATGAGGGTTACCACAGTGTCATAAATACATACAACATAGGTAGCTACACAGTTGCTCTCTTAATATGAAGAAGAAAATATATACAGTCAGCCCTCTACTTACGAAATTAATGTGTTCTAGTGCCTTTTTCATAACCTGGAGGCTTTGTAAGTAGAGGTGCATTTTACATGTAAAACGTGTGATTCGTTCCAAGGCTCCCAAGACAACCTCATAAACCCTTTAAAAATTCTAAAAGTACACCAATTTTGTATTAAATATGTGTTAAAAGTAAAAAAATAATTCTTCTTTCTTCTTTTCCTTTCGGCTGTTCCCTTCAGGGGTCGCCACAGCAAATGATCTGCCTCCATCTCTCCCTATCCTCTGCATCTTCTACTCTTACTCCAACGACCTTCATGTCCGCCTTCACTGCATCCATAAATCTTCTCTTTGGTCTTCCTCTGGGCCTTTTGCCTGGTAGTTCCAACCTCAGCATCCTACGACCAATATACTCACTATCCCTCCTCTGTACATGTCCAAACCATCTCAATCTAGCCTCTCTGACTTTGTCTCCAAAACATCTAACATGTGCTGTCCCTCTGATGTACTCATTTCTGATCCTATCCATCCTCGTTACTCCCAAAGAGAACCTCAACATTTTCATCTCTGCTACCTCCAACTCTGACTCCTGTCTTTTCCCCAGGGCCACTGTCTCTAAACCATACAACATTGCTGGCCTCATCACCGTCTTGTACACTTTTCCCTTCATTCTTGCCGATACTCTCCTATCACACATCACAATCGGACACTTTTCTCCATCCATTCCAACCTGCCTGCACGCGCTTCTTCACCTCTTTCCACACTCTCCATTGCGCTGGATTGTTGAGCCTAAGTACTTAAAATCCTCCACCTTCTTTATCTCTGCCCCTGTAACCTCAAAGTTCCTCTTGGGTCCTTGTCGTTCACACACATGTATTCTGTCTTACTAAGACTAACCTTCAATCCCCTCCTTTCCAGGGCATACCTCCACCTCTCTAGATTTTCCTCCACTTGGTCTCTGCTCTCACTACAGATCACAATGTCATCTGCAAACATCATAGTCCATGGAGATTCTTGTCTAACCTCATCTGTTAGCCTGTCCATCACCATAGCAAACAAGAAGGGGCTGAGAGCTGACCCTTGATGTAGTCCCACCTCCACCTTGAACTCTTCTGTCACACCGACAGCACACCTCACCACTGTCTTACATCTATCATACATGTCCTGCACCACTCTAACATACTTCTCTGTCACTCCAGACTTCCTCATACAATACCACAGTTCTTCTCTCGGCACCCTGTCATATGCTTTCTCCAGATCCACAAAGGCACAATGCAGCTCCTTCTGACCTTCTCTGTACTTCTCTATTAACATCCTCAAAGCAAACACTGCATCTGTGGTGCTCTTTCTTGGCATGAAACCAAACTGTTGTTCACAAATGCTGACCTCTGCCCTTAGTCTTGCTTCCACTATTCTTTCCCATAGCTTCATTGTATGGCTCATCAACTTTATCCCTCTGTAGTTGCCACAACTCTGTACATCGCCCTTGTTCTTAAAAATGGGCACAAGCACACTTCTCCTCCATTCCTCTGGCATCTGTTCACTTTCTAAGACCTTGTTGAATATTCTTGTCAGAAAATCTACTGCTACCTCCCTAGACACTTCCATACCTCAACTGGTATGTCATCAGGGCCAACTGCCTTTCCACTCTTCATCCTCTTCAATGCCCTCCTCACTTCTCCCTTACTAATCTTTGCTACTTCCTGCTCCTCAACGGTCACCCCTTCTACTCTTTTTCTCTCTCATTTTCCTCATTCATCAGCTCTTCAAAGTACTCTTTCCATCTTCCCAGCACACTTCTGTCATCAGTCAATACATTTCCCTCTCTGTCCTTTATCACTCTAACTTGCTGCACGTCTTTCCCATCTCTATTTCTCTGCTGTGCTAACCTGTATAGATCATTTTCTCCCTCCTTACTGTTCAACCTATCATACAAGTCATCATACGCCCTCTGTTTGGCCTTTGACACTGCTACCTTCGCCTTACGCTGTGTCTCCCTGTACTCCTGTTTACTCTCTTCGGTCCTCTCAATGTCCCACTTCTTCTTGGCTAACCTCTTCTTTTGTACACACTCCTGCACTTCCTCATTCCACCACCAAGTTTCCTTATCTACTTTCCTTCCAGAGGACACACCAAATACTCTCCTACCGGTCTCCCTGATCACATTGGCTGTGGTTGTCCAGTCCTCTGGAAGCACTTCCTGACTACCCAAAGCCTGTTTCAACTCCTCCTTGAAGACAACACGACACTCTTCCTTTTTCAGCTTCCACCACTTTGTCTTCTGCTCTACCTTTGCCTTTTTCACCTTTCTCACCATCAGTGTCATCCTGCACACCACCATCCTATGCTGTTTGGCAACACTCTCACCCACTACTACTTTGCAGTCACTGACTTCCTTCAAATTACCTCGCCTACACAAGATGTAGTCTACCTGTGTGCTCTTACCTCCGCTTTCATAAGTCACCCTATGCTTCTGTTTCTTCTGGAAGAAAGTATTCACCACAGCCATTTCCATCCTTTTTGCAAAATCGATCAACATCTGTCCTTCTGTGTTCCTGTCCTGGATACCAAACCTGCCCATCACTTCCTCGTCCCCTCTGTTGCCTGCACCAACATGTCCATTGAAGTCTGCTCCAATGACCACTCTTTCACCTCTGGGGTACTCTGCATCACTTCATCTAACTCACTCCAGAATCTCTCCTTCTCTTCTAGCTTACATCCTGCCTGTGGGGCATAAGCACTAACAACATTGACTATCACGCCTTCAATTTCTAACTTGAGACTCATCACTCTGTCTGACACTCTTTTCACTTCTAGAACATTCCTGACAAACCCCTCCTTCAAGATGACTCCTACTCCATTTCTCTTCCCATCCACACCATTATAAAACAGTTTAAACCCTGCTCCTAAGCTTTTAGCCTTTCTACCTTTCCACCTTGTCTCCTGAACACACAGTATGTCCACCTTCCTCCTCTGCATCATGTCAGCCAGCTCCTATCTTTTCCTTGCATAGTTCCAACATTCAAAGTCCCTACTCTCAGTCCGAGGCTCACGCATTTCCTCTTCTCTCTCTGCCTACGGACACGCCTCCCGCCTCTCCTTCTTCGACGTCTTCGACCAACAGTAGTCCAATTTCCATCAGCACCCTGTTGGTTGACAGCACTGATGGCGGTCGTTGTTAACCCGGGCCTCGACCGATCCGGTATGAATTTTGTTTTGATCATTTGCATTTTTAAATGTGGCAGAAGTTTTACGCCGGATGCCCTTCCTGTCGCAACCCTCTGCATTTATCCGGGCTTGGGACCGGCATAAGGGGGAGAGACACTGGTTAAAATCTCTCGAACCACCCATGTGACACTTTAAAGTCCGGGGGTTGCTGGTCTGAAGAACCCCCACCCCCACCCCCCACCCTCTTTTACGAGATCCTTAAATATGGCAGTTGCTTTTTCCGAAATAATTGCCTCCGTCACTGTATCTTCGCTTTTAATACCTCCTTCTGCTTCAATATCATCCCGATTGTAGAAGGGTTTTGGCCATACTCCTTTACAATTTCGCTCAACCGCATCCCACTTTCGTATTTTTTTATTATCTCCTGCTTCACTTTGATTGATAACGGAGCCCGATTCTTTTTTTCGGTGTCACCGGGAATCACTTTCTTGGGGTCCATGATGGATAACGAAATATAACGCTGCAATGATCACTGTCAAAACAACTCACGAGCCAACAGTCCTGTTCAACTCTTCTTCATGCATTTGACAAACAGGAAGTATGGGTACAGTTCAGCTCCCTCCTGTCCAATGGGAGGCCAGCGGGGTGGGATGTTGGGAGACAGCCAATGAAAGAGCAACTCGCGCATTGTTTGAATTTTTGAATGGCGCGTTTGGCGCTTTTCGTAAGAAGAGGTTGTTTCGTATACAGAGGGTGAAAATTTAGGAAAATGTTTTTCATAACCTGGATTTTTCGTATTCAGACGTTTTCGTAAGTAGAGGGCTGACTGTATATATATATCTATATGTATATATACACACACACACACACACACACACACACACACACACACACACACAAATATTGTGTACATATGTAATCCACATATATAAATATATCGAAATATGTCTGAAATTAGAATTTACTAATACAGTGATCCCTCGCTATTTCTTGCTTCAGTTTCTGCAGTTCAGTGCATCGCGGGTTTTTCAAAAATATTCATTGAAAAATTAAAAAATAAGGAAATTACGGAAAAATAGGGGAAAAGTTCAGGAAAATGCTGCAAAACAAGGCCAACTGTGAAAAAAACCCCAACAATGACCAAATAAAACATTAACCGAAGAAAGTGAGGGATCCTTGTAACTATGTAAACAGATAGAGAATGAATGGAGTCAGTAAGGGACATGTACAATATTATCAATATGATAAGCAGTACAATGTAAATGTATAACAGTGGGTATTGTTGCTATATGGAGGAGATGTACAGTTTAATGGCCACTGCATTTCGGTGGTATCAGTCTTTCATAAAATGTGCTCTTGTGACTGATCAGCAGGTTGAGAAGCTGGTGGGAGGTGTTGTTTGGTATTGTCTTTATTTTGGACAGCATTCACCGCTCGGACACCACCATCCGAGAGTCCAGTTTCATTCCCACAATGTTACCGGCCTCGTGGATCAGTTTGTTCAGTTTGTAGGCGTCTGTGACCCTCAGCCTGCTGCCCCAGCATGCAACAGCATAGAGGATTGCGCTGGCCACAAACAACCTGAACCACCTCAAAAACAGAGACGGCTCTGGCCCCTCTTTGGTAAAGTGTGGTAGTGTTCTTAACATGGTCCAGATTATTGGTAATATGAACCCCAAGGTATTTCTAATCCTCCACTATTTCAACATTGTCGCCCTGGATGGAAACAGGGGCTGCTGGCGTTTTGGATCTTCTAAAATCCAAAGTTAGTTCATTGGGCTTTGTCACATTAAGCGAGCTACAGATGATTCCACTCACACCATGTGATGAAGGAATCCACTGCAGCCTGAGATTCCATCTCATCACCTCCACTAATACATCCGACTACAGCAGAGGGTTTTATGATTAATCTGTGGCCTAAACATGTTACCAAAATACATTTTATACATCATCCACATTATGCAAAGGCAGAGCATATAATCTGAGTGTTTGAAAGCATTTCATCTGCGATTTGTAGAGGAACAGCGACACACTATTTACATCACGTATCTGCGCAATTTGTGAGGGATTCCACCATGCACTGAGTGACACAGCAAAGCGCCACCTCTGTGCACACCTCCGCCCTGTATCCGAACGGGACATATGGAAATCCTGCAATTATTTATTGAAAAAAAAAAAAAAAAAAAAAAAAAAATATATATATATATATATATATATATATATATATATATATATATATATATATATACATATATAGGATTCGAACAGTAAAAGGATTTGTAATACATACCAGCTGACAAATATTAATAGTTACGTATTATATTTTATGATTAATTTTTTTTTCTTTTTAGGATTGACAGCTGCCTCACCTGAGTGCACATTTGGAGACGGCCAAATTAACATAGAAGAACTCTAATTTGAAGGTTTTTACAAGATACTTGGGATTGGAGCTTTCAAGGTGATTCAAGCCCAGAGGTACTGTATTTGTCTCTTATAATTGACCATGCGTGGATTAATATGATTGTTCCAAAGTATTTTGCATGTCAATCATCACCCATTTCAGAGTTATAAGTGCATAGAGTCCAATGGCTTTTTATGTTCACTCAAGGTCAAAAGTAATTTATCAATTTGAAAGTCCATCTGTGGTTTACTATTGCTGTTCTGTAACAATAACATGTCCATCAGCATATATTCGTCATTTATAAGCAGTCTCTCTCCAAAATGTATGGCCTTATTCTTTACTTCTCCATGGACCTTGACCACCTTTGGACCTCAGGTGGTGTCTCCAACAAGTTTGAGAAATATATGAGTAACACTGAGAAACACATATGTATGAAACGCTGAGAAGGACATAAACGAATGCAGGCAACATAACTTATATCTATAGCTCAAAACAATTTAGTTTCAACCTTGTGAAATCTTTAGCCTCACTGGGGAGGCCACATGTCCAAATGAATCAGAACTGTGACTTAGAAATTCACTGACTCAAACAGTGTGTGAGATCATTTCTATTGCTGATGATTATATCACGGGTGCCATGTTCGCTCCTGGAGTTCCACCGTCCTGCTGAGATCCTGCTAATCAAGTGTGTAGGAGCATCTGAATATTGAAGTCAGGTGTGTTCAGTTAGAGCATGCCTCAACTGTCAGAGATAGAAAGAAACGACAGGAAATAGAGCTATATATATATATATATATATATATATATATATATATATATATATATATATATATATATATATATATTTATATATATATATAAGATAAGATAAGATAACATTCAGCTTTATTAATCTCTCAATGGAGAAATTCACTGTTACAGGCTTTTGAGGTACTATCAGTAGGGGTGCAAAAATAGATACATATACAAACATACACACATACATATATATTATATAAGTAAATAAATAAATAGATACATAAATAGTATAAATTAATAAACAATAAAAGAAAAGAAGGGAACGACTTTATAGACTGGCCTATATTAAAGTGTAATGTATCTGAGTGCAGAGTAGATGGGTTGATATGGTTCACAGTCAGTGGGGTAGATGTGGTTGATTAAAGTGCACGGGGTTTTTATTGCACATAACCGGTATTTTCACAGACAGTTACAAAGTGGCGTTGTACAGTCTGACAGCGGTGGGAATGAACGACCTGCGGTAGCGCTCCTTCCTGCACTGAGGATGTCTCAGTCGTCCACTGAAGGAGCTGCTCAGCTTCTCTACAGTCTGGTGCAGTGGGTGAGAGCTGTTGTCCATGATGGATGTGAGCTTTGCTACCATCTTCCTCTCACTCACCTCCTCCACAGAGTCCAGTGGGCAGCCGAGGACAGAGCTGGCCCTCCTGACCAGCGTGTTCAGTCTCTTTCTGTCCCGCTCTGTGCTGCCCGGGGCCCAGCAGATGGCAGCGTAGAGGATTGCAGAGGCTACCACAGAGTCATAAAATGTCCTGAGCAGAGGTCTGCATACTCCGATGGACCTGAGTCTCCTCAGAAGGTGGAGGCGACTCTGGCCCTTCTTGTACAGGAGATTCCTCACTTTCCGCAGTTAATTGGGACCGAGACCCCTCACAACCGCCGAATTCCACGAAGTAGGATAAACCCCACTGACTGACATATATGTACATGTATATGTGTATATAATGCCCAAATGTAGTCATAGTTATATCTTTCTTTAATATTTAACCATGGCCAAGCACTCGGCATTTATTATTACGCTCAACTGAAGTCACACTGAGCCACAAACACAGCAACAGGCTTATTACACAGCAGCATCACTATCTGCATGTTAGTGTTAAAATTAAACAGAAAACTTCCTGAGTCCATGAGAGCACTTCTATTTCAACAAGATTTCACTTTTACTGTATTTCCTGCACCTATCCACTGGTGGAATAATTGTAGGAGTCTACTGACCGGTATGATTTCATCTGCTATGTTTGAACGGCATCCACAGTTAGTTCACAATACAGGGATCCCTCGCTACTTCGCGCTTCAATTAATGTAGCTTCAGTGCATCGCGGTTAAAAAAAAAAAAAGATAATAAATATTAATCGAAATAAAAAATAAGGAAATTAAGGAAGAATAGGGGGAAAAGTTATGGAAAATGTCACGAAAACAAAGCCAATTATGCAAAAAAAAAAAAAAAAAAAAACCCTAAACAAAAACAAAACAAAAAAACAACCCAAAATCTTACATCAAAACTGGATCCATTGTTGCATTTGTGTGTGCACGCGCATCTGCACACGCGGATATGTATGTAAGACGTCTTCTTCTCATGCAATACCATCTGTATGTGTGTGTACAGACGCTCGCCAGCTTACAAACGAGTTAGGTTCCAGACGGCTGTTCTTCAATGAATTTGTTTGTAAGTCGTTACAGGGCATTCTTAAGAAGGGAATTTATGTTTAAACCTTGTATAAGTAATCCATACGAGTTTGTACTGTATACGATCTCTCTCTCTCTCTCTCTCTCTCGCGCTCTCACCATAATCATCTGGACATTATCAATATGTCCCGTGTTTAAACTCCTGGTTCCTCTCAATCACAGCACAGCGGATCTGATCAGATTTACAGAGAGTTTTATTCTTATCCAGTTCATTAAGATACTGGAGTCAATTTGTTTCTTCTTTAAAACTTTTGGCACAAGTTCAGAAATGTGTAGGTTCTGCTTCTCTTCCTGGACCTCAGGTGTAAAGCATGTGTCAGTCACACCCCTCTGCCGAAGCCTAGTATTAAGTGTACCCCAGGATAATGTTTAATCATATTTCATACTTATATTTATGATATATCTTCCTATAGATTTAATTCCATTTCTATTTCTACTTGTTCTTCAATTTCATTCCACTTTCACTTTCACTTTCGACCTTGGACTCAGGATGTTTGCAAAACGAATGTTGGTAAGTTGGGGAGCGTCTGTATTTATATTTTATTTACATCTAATGCAATATTTTTTTAATGTTTAATTGTTATTATAAGCATTTATAGCATTGAATATGTATTTATTGATATTATATACACATATACATGTACGTATACGTCAGTCGGGGGATCGATCCTACTTCGCAGATTTCGATGGTCACATGGGGATCTCAGTCCCAGTTAACCGCGGAAAGTGAGGGTTTCCTGTATCTGCAAACTGTACATTCGGCCATAGATATAATTTTGTCCAATAACTCTGAAGGCTGAAAGATTCAATTACATCACATTATGGTATTTCCCCCCCCCACAGTATTTCTGCTGTGTAGCATGGAAAAGTTGTCCTCCTTGGCCCGGTTGGCACACACATGCGCAGAAGCATGTTCTAAATATAGAAGAATCTAGCTTATGCTGATCGGCACTAATGAATAGTCAATGTTTTATCTCTGAGACTATACAGTGACATTCATTCATTCATTTTCTGAACCGTTTAATACTAATTAGGGTCTCAGCCAACTCTGGACTGCTTGCCAAGCCATGCAGAGCAGAAACACGCTAATGGCTACGCATCCTCCTCTTGACATCTTTTACATGCATCTCACCACAGACAGTGAGAGACATGACAACAACATCCACTTTTAATTATTAATGATATTTAGACATAATATAATGAACATTTAAATCGATAAAGTATTGTATACAAAAACACACCAGTATCTATCAGCTGGCAGATGTTAGCATGCTGGAAAAAACATTTTGAAGGACTCACCTACAGATCTATCAAAATTAGTAAGTAAGGCCAAGCAGATGCATCAATAATCTCATTTTATCCAATTTCACCAGGTTTAATTTGAAAAAATACAAACAGCTTATTGAACATACACAGTTTAGCAACTAGCAGTCTAACGAAAAAGCACATAGTGAACTATCCTTCATTACTTTACCACATTGACATATTTCTCTACAAATATGTTCTACAAGAGAAAAGCTAATAAATATTAACCATCTGATTCATCCTTTCTGTGGGATTTCTATCATTGCACAGTAATCTGCTTTAGCTAGTGGCTAATGATTCAAATGCAGCAACAAGGTAAATTGGTTGATTAGCATTCATTAGCTTTTCAGCGCATTATACAGCAGCTGCTCAGGAAGAGAAACAACAAACAAAACTTCATACAGTATAATATGAGGCAATTTCACACTTCCATGCTCTCTCTCTCTCTCTCTCTCTCTCTCTCTCGGTCTCTCTCTCTCTTATGATTGGCTGTGGCTCCTGTCTGTCTTCACGATGCTGGAGTTATTATATTTGGGGAAATGGGTCATCTGATGAATATGAGGCATGATGTATGGTTATGGTTATTCCTAAAAATTCAAACCCAACACTCCTGGGGATTGCAAAAAGAAAGAAAGAAACTGTGTAATTGAGTTTTCACACTGCACAGCTGTGCAAAAAACAAAAAAAAAAGCTGCACACTGTAATATTTTGTTGGATCACCTTTAACCTTGATTACAGTGTGTAATTGCCATGGCATTGTTTCAGCAAACATGAGTGACACCACACCATGTATTTGCATCCAGATTTGGGTCCATTTTCCCCAGACATCTTGAATTGATGACTGGGAAATTGACTCACTCCATAGTCTTCCCCAACACAACACAAAGACTTCGTATAGGGTTAAAGCCAGGACTCTCTGGGTCCAGTAAATATACGAACAAAAGATTGTTCATTGTTTATGTGACACATGTAACCAGTCTTTCACTATTTGATCCCTGTCTGTCTGTCTGTCTTCCTTTCAGCTTTTTCCCTTCCTTTTTCCCGAATCATCTGATTCGCACATTTAATTTGGCAGAGGTTTTTACGTCGGATGCCCTTCCTGTCACAACCCTTTTTTAACAAGGGACAGAAACACGCTGACGACTTTGCAGCCTACTATTTACGAAAGTCAGCAATGGTTCTTTTACATGCCTCTCACCATAGACAGTGAAAGATGGCCCACCTTTGATAACCCAGTTCGCTGCACTGGTGGGGACAGTGACAACCTTGTGGAGAGTGGGACTCGAACCCCCAACCGTTGGATCAGCAATCCAGTGCCCTATAGCACTAGACCACCACTGCCCCTTTGATCCCAAATGTTATATTTATGCCATCGGGGAAGAAAAAAATCCATTGAGTAGATATTATATAATATCTAGTATATAATATAGTATAATATCCATTGAGTTCATTCAGAATATTCATGTCATCCATTGATTTGACTTTATTGTCCTATAATGTTGCTGAGCTTCAGCCTGCCCAAGTGAAGCAGCAATACCATGTAGATTGCATGCTGTAGGTGGTTCAACAAAATATTAGAGTGTGCAACGTTTATGGACCGGATAGTGAAGACACTGTTTGTGAACACATGCACTGTCCTCCATAATTGTAAAAATTACATTTTTATTGCAGACGTTACTCTCACACTGAAAATTAGAAAAATGTCTTGAATTCAAATGAAATTTAAGTGGAATGTTTTTTATTAAAACCCCAGAAAAGTGGAGGCGTTCCAAAAGTTTTGATGGGCAGTGTTTGTCAGTATGGTTACCACACCTCCAGAAAGTTAGCTGAATCAGAAAACTGCTTTCTTAAAGAGTGAAGATATAGAAAAATATTTAACCCCTTCCGCAACTGGAAGTACAATTGCCAATACAAGACTGGAAATACAATTGCCAATACAAGACTGGAAATACAATTGTAAAATTTTGCCCTCTCAGAAGCACAGGCTCCACTTTAGGCCATTTCAGTACCCAAGGACAAAATTGTATATGTGTTGGCGCTGCACGCAAACAGATGAGAAATCTGGTGGGTGAGGTTGGAATAAGAGGTGTTGCCTCTTTGCAACATGGCTGCCTACAAGCTTGCAGCACGTGATGGTAAGGGCAAGTTATCATCAAATTACAACAAAACATGAAATAATCAAGAATTATTTCAATCAAGAATAAAGTTTAGTAATGACCATCGTTTACATATAACACATTTTTGGGCCTGAACTACAGACAGGTTTGTGTAGGGAATAGTTTCAAAAAATGTCATGTACAATTGTACATTATGTGCCTCAATTCGACCATGGTTAAACCATAAGTGGGGCAGGATTTATTTGTTGAGCTAGGTGCCCTATAATGATGTTCAAGGCAACAAAAAATGTTTTCAATTAATATACACCACCAGTCAAAAGTTTTGGAAGGAAACCCCCCCCCCATTTTTTTTTTGTGTGTGTGTGTGTGTGTGTATATATATATATATATATATATATATATATATATATATATATATATATATATATATATATATATATATACACACACACATATATATATATGTATATATATATGTATATATATTTATATTTTTATATATATATATATATATATATATATATATATATATATATATATCTGTGTGTGTGTGTGTGTGTGTGTGTGTGTGTGACAGTCTTCTATTAATATGGGATAGGTAGTAAACCTAAACTCTCCTGACACTGTAATATGTTATCATTACAGAGCTGTCAGAACTATTCACAGCAGCTCTCAGGAACATCATATTATAAAGTATTTCTGCCTAAATACAGTCCCCACCAGACGTACTGGAGCAGCAACACAAATTAACTTGTTATTGCTGTTCACTGAAGACATTTATGTTTGAGATCAGAAGATGAAAATGAAAAAAGAAGTCAGTTTCAGCTTTTCTCAGCATTTACATATGTGATCTATTTCAGTAATCTATATGTACAATTTAAAAAATTTAAAACGAATCGCTTATTAAAAATATCACATAATGGAAACTTCTGATTTTACATGACATTTGCTTAAAAAGGCAGTGTAGTTTCTGTTTCATTTGAAAATTGTATTTATATCATCGGTTGTGGAATTATGAACATTTCCCATCTATTTCTCAGTTCAGCAGTAACACTTTACCTCCTTCTTGCTTTTCCTGCTGTTGTCTTATTGGTTCAGAAATTCCCACCACATGGCACCAACACAGGCAATTACAAAACATTTATTTTAATTTCTTTTTCAACAAATCACATATCAACAATGTCAAACAGAAAACATTCCATTACATCGCATACAATTTACATCCCCCCATATGTCATCTCTGAGACAGAAACCAGGCTCAAGACAACCTTCATTATGTACGTTTCCATTCAAATGTTGCATATATATATACAAAGCTAATTTCCAAAATCTCATTGAGATATTGTGTGTTTTCATCAAGTACTGCTATGATGAATAATCTGCAGAGAAGCGGCAAGATGGTGTAATCAAAAGAGTACCAGCCAAACAAACACACTCTGTCATGGAGCGACTGGAACACACACTCACTAGCTCATTTATTCCAAAAATCTGTTTCCATCTGTTTATAACGATGTGGAGCCAGAGGCGGTTGGATGCAAGTGCAAAGGTTTTTTAATTGGAGATTTTCCAAAAATAATAATCTCTCGTGGAGGTCAGTACACACACAGAAATGAATAAAACAGGTAAAGCTATCTTCAAGGTCAGACGTGTGCACAGCCAGTGGCATTAATAACTCAGTATAAAGATATTTCAGGGTTCAAATCTCACTGAAGGAAGGGCGGCATGGTGGTGTAGTGATTAGCATGACTGAGTCGCCAAAAGAAGGTCCTGGGTTCAATCTCTGGTCTCGGGCGTTTCTGTGTGGAGTTCGCATGTCATCCCTGTACTTGGGTCGGTTTCCTCCAGGCCCTCTGGTTTACTCCTACAGTGCAAAAACATGCACATTAGTTCATCTGGTATTTCCAAATTTCCCCTAGGTGTGAATTGGAATGGTTTTTTGTGTGTGTGTGTGTGTGTGTGTGTGTGTGTGTGTGTGTGTGTGTGAGACTTGGCCTTTGTTTAGGGTGTACTCCACCTTTGCTCAGTGTCGGCTGAGATAGACCGCAGTTTTCCGTGGTCCAGTAGAATTAATTGGTTTTGCAAATGAGTCAGGGAGTAAGGGGGATTCACGTTTGGGGGCTGGAGCTCATCCCATTTGGGGGAAGGTGGAAACCACCTGCCAAACCTTCTCGCCAAACCATAGCAAGACAACACATATAACCATATAAACATTTACACTCACACTTTGGGGGGATTTTGGAATACCCAATTACCCTAATGTGCATTTCTCTGAAGTAAGGGAGGAAACCAAAGTACCCTGAGGAAACCCACATAAGCATGGGAAGAACATGGAAACTCTACATAGTAATGTCCTGGCTGGACTTGAACTCAGGACCTTCTAATGTTAGACCCTCAAAAAAAACCCACCTTAACCTTTAACCCCTTTCACATCAATGTTCCTCTGATCCAGTTCCTCTGATGAAAGGGTGCTAACAATTGATGCATAAGTTAAAGAGTGTTGTGAAAATGTGTTCCTCAGTCATTGAAATCTTTTCAGAATGGCAAATACAGCAGGCTACCTGACAGAAATGCAACCTGATGTACGCTCAAGTGTATGCATTGTGTATGCGGGTGTTCCCAGGAAGGGCTCCAGATTTACTGCAACTCTCATAATGATTAATTACTGAAGATGAGATGGGGCATCATAAGGAGATGGGGCATCATATGTGCGGTTGCCTAGGAAAATCAGTCACATGGTCAAAAATTTTCAATCTCATTGTATGATGACCGACACATAATTACTATCATAAAATCTCATGACAAATGCTACGGATTTAATAACATAGTAAATGTGTGGTGATCTGAAAACCGCCTCAGAATCCACCATAAAATGATAATACTGACCATGTGACTGGTGTCCTATGACTTTGCATATGTAAAGTGTGAGAGACATGGTAGCGTTTTGGCATGCACATCCACCTCATAGGAAGAAGGTCCTGGGTTCAAGCCCTCTGTCCATTGATGATGTTTCTGTGTAAAGTTTCCACACACACACACACACACACACACACACAAAAAACCGTTCACACCTTGGGTCAATCGGAACACCCAACTAGCCTAATGTGCATGTTTTTGAACTGTTGCAGGAAACTGGAGTACTCAGAGGATACCCATGCAATCATGGGGAGAACATACACGTTAAACACCACACAGAAAGACCTGAACCTCTACAGCACCTTGCTGCCTGTAGTTTATTTCACTAACATATAATGCCATTTAGGGATACAGTGGTACCTCACCTTACGAAATTAATCCGTTCCAGAAGTGGTTTCGTAACCTGAATTTTTTGTAAGTTGAGCTGCATTTTACATGTAAAAGGCTTAATTTGTTCCAAGGCCCCAATACTACCCCCTAAACCCTTTAAAACTTATAAAAGTATACCTTTTAAGGCCTCCTTCTACTTCAAGATCGAACCAATGGTCGACGGCTTTGGCCATATTCCTTTGAGATATCACTCAACCACATGCCACGAGCCCACTTCTTCTTTTCACTAGCATCAGGAATAACATGTGTGTGTGTGTGTGTGTGTGTGTGTGTGTGTGTGTGTGTGTGTGTGTGTGTGTGTGTGCGCGTGCATGTGTTGACCATGAGCCCTTAGAGAGTTATAATCTTACAAATGTTTATGCATGGTTAAAAGCCTGAGCCAAAAAATAAAGTTGCACTGAGCACACTCGAAAAACTCACGAACAACAGTAACTCTGTCCTTTACATGAAAAGCATCATGGGTATTATGGCGATACAGCTCCATAATAGCCAATGGGAGGCCAGCGGGGCGGGATGTTGAGAGATAGCCAATGGGAGGCCAGCGGGGCAGGATGTTGAGAAATAGCCAATGGGAGGCCAGCGAGGCGGGATGTTGGGAGATAGCCAATGGGAGAGCATTTTTGAGATGGCGCATTTCGTAACATGAATTTGTTTCGTATCCAGAGACGGAAATTTTAGGTAAATGCTTTTGGTAACCTGGATTTTTAGTTTGTTGGGTATTTCGTAAGGTGAGGTACCACTGTAGTTTGAATTCAGTATGGCAGCAGGGGATGGTTACAAAGTGAGTGGCTCATAGAGAATGAGCGGGTAATAAGAGAGCATATACACCTGTGTGAGCTAGCCAGTCATCCATGTATAGATCCGTCCACTCATCCATCAAAAAAATCTATCCATTCTTAATCTATCATTTGATTCAAAAATTTAAAGGGTACCCATGATGAATTTGTATTACAGTACTATCTCTTTAAAAGGATCATGTATGACACCAACAGTTCTGTCAGGCAATGTCAATCCTTGCTCCTTGTTAAGTATGCGTGAATGCCGCCACACTACTATTTATACTAGACACGTGCAGTGAAATGTTGCCTTCTTCACTGGCTGTTCCAGTTCAGGTCGTGAACACTGACCCCATGCAATAGACACCAGCTTGAGATAACACATTATCGGCCGGTGCCTTCCAGGAAAATGTCCGAGTGCAAAGCATATGGCTGCATAAATAACAAGCGCAGAAACCGCAGAAAACATTTCTTGTGAGTTCCTAAACCAACAGACGAGAGTAAACATTGGCTACATGAAATTCCGTAGTCTGTGTAGACCGCTTCAAACCAATCCATTACATTACATACAAATTATGCTGTAAGAGAAACAATACAAGTACTCTTTATTGAACCAGTTTGCTTTTTGTACCATCATCATCATCATCATCTTCTTCCGCTTAGTCCAGGGTCGGGTCGCGGGGGCAGCAACCTTAGCAAAGAGGTCCAGACGTCCCTCTCCCGAGCCACTTCCTCCAACTCTCCCGGGGGGACACCGAGGCGGTCCCAGACAAGCCGAGAGACATAGTGCCTCCAGCGTGTTCTAGGTCGACCCTGGGGTCTCTTCCCGGTTGGACATGGCCGAAACACCACACCAGGTAGGCGTCCGGGGGGCATTCTGACCAGATGCCCGAGCCACCTCAACTGGCCCCTCTCAATACGGAGGAGCAGCGGATCTACTCCGAGCTCTCCCCGGATGGTGGAGCTTCTCACCCTATCTCTAAGGGAGAACCCCGCCACCCGGCGAAGGAAGCTCATTTCAGCCGCTTGTATCCGTGATCTTGTTCTTTCGGTCATTACCCAAAGCTCGTGACTATAGGTGAGGGTTGGAACGTAGATCGACTGGTAAATTGAGAGCTTCGCCTTGCGGCTCAGCTCCTTTTTCACCACGACGGACCGGTACAGGCACCGCTTAACAGCAGAGGCTGCAGCGATCCGTCTGTCGATCTCTCGCTCCATCCTTCCCTCACTCGTAAACAAGACCTCAAGATACTTAAACTCCTCCACTTGGGGCAGGACCTCATTCCCGACCCGGAGGGTGCATTCCACCATTGTCTGACTGAGAACCATGGCCTCGGACTTGGAGGTACTGATCTTCATCCCGGCTGCTTCGCACTCAGCTGCGAATCACTCCAATGAGAGCTGGAGGGCCCGACTTGATGAAGCCAAAAGGACAACTTCTTCTTTTCCTTTCGGCTGTTCCCTTCAGGGGTCGCCACAGCAAATGATCTGCCTCCATCTCTCCCTATCCTCTGTATCTTCTACTCTTACTCCAACGACCTTCATGTCCGCCTTCACTGCATCCATAAATCTTCTCTTTGGTCTTCCTCTGGGCCTTTTGCCTGGTAGTTCCAACCTCAGCATCCTACGACCAATATACTCACTATCCCTCCTCTGTACATGTCCAAACCATCTCAATCTAGCCTCTCTGACTTTGTCTCCAAAACATCTAACATGTGCTGTCCCTCTGATGTACTCATTTCTGATCCTATCCATCCTCGTTACTCCCAAAGAGAACCTCAACATTTTCATCTCCGCTACCTCCAACTCTGACTCCTGTCTTTTCCCCAGGGCCACTGTCTCTAAACCATACAACATTGCTGGCCTCATCACCGTCTTGTACACTTTTCCCTTCATTCTTGCCGATACTCTCCTATCACACATCACACCGGACACTTTTCTCCATCCATTCCAACCTGCCTGCAGGCGCTTCTTCACCTCTTTTCCACACTCTCCATTGCTCTGGATTGTTGAGCCTAAGTACTTAAAATCCTCCACCTTCTTTATCTCTGCCCCCTGTAACCTCAAAGTTCCTCTTGGGTCCTTGTCGTTCACACACATGTATTCTGTCTTACTAAGACTAACCTTCAATCCCCTGCTTTCCAGGGCATACCTCCACCTCTCTAGATTTTCCTCCACTTGGTCTCTGCTCTCACTACAGATCACTATGTCATCTGCAAACATCATAGTCCATGGAGATTCTTGTCTAACCTCATCTGTTAGCCTGTCCATCACCATAGCAAACAAGAAGGGGCTGAGAGCTGACCCTTGATGCAGTCCCACCTCCACCTTGAACTCTTCTGTCACACCGACAGCACACCTCACCACTGTCTTACATCTATCATACATGTCCTGCACCACTCTAACATACTTCTCTGCCACTCCAGACTTCCTCATACAATACCACAGTTCTTCTCTCGGCACCCTGTCATATGCTTTCTCCAGATCCACAAAGGCACAATGCAGCTCCTTCTGACCTTCTCTGTACTTCTCCAAAAGAAGCCAAAAGGACAACATCATCCGCAAAAAGCAGAGACGATATCCGATGGCCACCAAGCCAGAACCCCTCATTGCCTTGACTGCACCTAGAAATTCTGTCCGTAAAAATTATGAACAGAATCGGTGACAAAGGACAGCCTTGGCGGACTCCAACTCCCACTGGAAACGAATCCGACCTGCTGTTACCAATATGGACCAAACTCTGGCTCCGGTGATACAGCGACCGAATAGCTCGTAGCAACGGATCCGGAACGCCGTATTCTCGGAGCACGCCCCACAAGATCTTTCGAGGGACATGGTCGAAAGCCTTCTCCAAATCCACAAAGCACATGTGGACAGATTGGGCAAACTCCCATGCCCCCTCCAGAATCCTGTGGAGCGTATAGAGTTGGTCAAGAGTGCTACAGCCAGGACGAAAACCACATTGTTCCTCCTGAATCCGAGGTTCGACTATCGGTCGGAGCCTCCTCTCTAGTACCCCTGCATAGACTTTCCCAGGTAGGCTGAGGAGTGTAATTCCCCGATAATTGGAACACACCCTCTGGTCCCCCTTCTTAAAAATTGGGACCACCACCCCAGTTTGCCAATCCAGAGGTACAGCCCCCGATGACCACATGATGTTGCAGAGACATGTCAACCAAGACAGTCCTACAACATCCAGAGCCCTGAGATATTCTGGGCGGATCTCGTCCAACCCCGGAGCTCGACCACCGAGGAGCTTTTTGACAACCTCAGTGACCTCCACTCCAGTGATGGGCAGACCCTCACCCGAACCCCCAGGGTCTTCCTCTTCCACGAAGGGCGTGTTGGTGGGATTGAGAAGGTCCTCAAAGTATTCCCTCCACCTCTCAACAACATCCCCAGTCAAGGTAAGCAGCTCCCCACCTCCACCGTAAAGTGTTTGTGAAGAACTGCTTCCCCCTCCTGAGGCGTCGGATGGTGGCCCAGAACCTTTTTGAGGCCAACCGATAATCACTCTCCAAGCCCTCACCGAACTCCTCCCACGCCCGATATTTTGCATCTGCGACAGCCTCGGCTGCAGCACGTTTGGCCTGCCGGTACCCATTTGCTGCCTCAGGAGTCCCACAGGCTAATAAAACCCGATAGGCCTCCTTCTTCAGCTGGACGACCCCCTTCACCGCAGGTGTCCACCACCAGGTTCGGGGATTACCGCCATGACAAGCACCGACGACCTTACGGCCACAGCTATGGGCTGCCGCCTCAGCAATGGAGGCACGAAACATGGCCCATTCGGATTCCATGTTCCCCGCCTCCTCCGGAACGTGGTTGTAGCTCTGCCGGAGGTGGGAGTTAAAGGCCTCTCGGACAGGGGGCTCCGCCAAACGTTCCCAGCAGACCCTGATTACACGCTTGGGCCTGCCAGGTCTGGAAGGCAACCTCCCACACCACCGAAGCCAACTCACCACCAGGTAGTGATCGGTAGACAGCTCAGCTCCTCTCTTCACCCGAGTGTCCAGAACATATGGCCGCAAGTCCGATGACACGACTACAAAGTCAATCATCAAACTGCGACCTAGGGTGTCCTGGTGCCAAGTGCACTTATGGACACCCTTATGTTCGAACATGGTGTTCGTGATAGACAAACTATGACGAGCACAGAAGTCCAACAACGAAACACCATTCGGATTCAGACTGGAGAGGCCATACCTACTGATCACACCCTTCCAGGTCACACTATCGTTGCCCACATGGGCGTTGAAGTCTCCCAAGACAACGAGCGAGTCTCCCGAGGGCGCGTTCTCCAACACCCCCCCCCCAAAGACTCCAAAAAGGGTGGGTACTCTGAACTGTCATTTGGTGCATAAGCACAAATAACAGTCAGGACCCGTCCCCCCACCCGAAGACGGAGGGAAGCTACCCTTTCGTCAACCGGGGAGAACCCCAACATTTGGGCGCCGAGACGGGGGGCAACAAGAATACCCACACCGGCTCGCCGCCTCTCCCCATGAGCAACTCCAGAATAGAAGAAGGTCCAGCCTCTTTCGAGATGGATGGTTCCAGAGCCCAAGCTATGCGTTGAGGTGAGCCCGACTATATCTAGTCGGTATCTCTCCACCTCACGCACCAAATCACGCTCCTTTCCCGCCAGAGAGGTGACATTCCATGTCCCGAGGGTCAGAGTAAGTAGCCGAGGATCAGTCCGACAGAACCCATGCCTTTGGCTGCCACCCAACTCACACTGCACCCGACCCCTAAAACTCCTCCCACGGGTGGTGGGTCCATGGGAGGGCGGACCCATGTCTCCTTTTCGGGCTGGGCCCGGCCAGGCTCCATGGGCATAAGCCCGACCACCAGACGCTCGCCTTCGAGCCCCTCTCCTGGGCCTGGCTCCAGGAGGGAACCCCGGTGACCCGCGTCCGGGCAAGGGAGACTGATTCCTGTGTTGTCTCATGTGTCATAGGGGTTTGTTTTGAATCGCACTTTGTCTGGACCTTCACCCCGGACCTGTTTTCCTTGGGTGACCCTACCAGGAGCATTTGCCCCCGACAACATAGCTCCTAGGATCATTAGGTCACGCAAACCCCTCCACCACGATAAGGTGGCGATTCAAGGAGGGGGCTTTTTGTACCTTAAATGGAATAAGCTTCTGCCACTGTTGGGCCCTTTGAGCAGGTTCCTTTGGCCTCAACTGTTTAGATACTGTATATGAATTTTTAATTAAAAAAAATGGTGAGTTGCTCTGTATAATAGTGTTTTCCAAATACTGCAAATGTAAAATCCTACACCTCGGCCAGATAACTACAGCAAAAAGTTATGTTCTTGATAAATTATATATTTTTTTAAGTTTTTATTCGTATGTAGAGATGAATACATTTTTTATCATCGTGTATGAGTTTTATATCAGTGCTTTTTTATATATATATATATATATATATATATACATACCGGTATATAAAAAACAATTTTATTCAGATATCCTGTACAGTATTATAGCACACACACACACACACACACACACACACACACACACACACACACACACACACACACACACACACACACAAGCCACCCACAGACACCAAACTGTTCCCCTTTACCCACCCACTTCCATTAGCAAGTGTTCTCTCACTAACGAATTCGTGGTGGGTGATATGTAGCCAATACAAGCGTGTGGGTGAACGATGTCTCACTGAGATGACACACCAACGTGTCACTTGGCACAGATAATGGAAAGGTCAAAGGTCAAGTGTGAGAAAGGGGTTGCGGGGAGGGGATGACACAGGCACTTTGGTAAATTAGTTACTGTCCCAGGGGATGGGGCGGGACACTAGACACAGGCGATGCTCAGACATGACATCATAGAATCCCTTGATAGCAAAGTGAGGTGGGTGTCTGGGATGACTCTCTGCCTGTGTGTGTCTTCGCCTCACCATGTTGATGGCATCACTAAGAATGACAAACAGGCAAGGTGTGATAAGTGAGTATAAAGTGTGTTATTATACAAACGTAAATACACACAGAGTCACCGCAGGGTGTGTATTATGATGAGCCTGGTTCAGATGGGCTTATCTCACACACACACACACACACACACACACACACACACACACACACACACACACACACCAATGATTCACATACCCCAGTGATGTTATTCTTGATTTTTAGAGGGATGTGCATTACTGAGCTGTTCAGCATGACATCACACACACACACACACACACACACACACACACACACACACACACACACACACACACACACACACACACACACACACACACACACACGTACACACATATAGCTTGACAGAGTGGTATAGTGTTAAGCTAAGTAAAGAATCCTGAGAAACATCAAATATTTAGTGCCCTTTATGTAAAACAACAGATTTTTGCTGTCTGTTATTACCTTACCAACTAAGTTCTCCTATTACACCACCATGTTCCCACAAGGGGTAGTTTCTGTCAAAACCTCCATCTATTTTCTCAGGTCATGTGGTTTAGGAGATTTCCAGCATCTCAGAATTACACCATGGTCCCAATCCTGAATTCCACTTAGTATAAACCCATATATCTACTAAAATGTGGTTTAGCCAATCTACAGCCCCATATAAACTCCACAAACACTGCCGTTCCCAGCGGCGCTTCCAATATAAATCTTTATCTAAAAGCCACTCTCTATATAATATTGCAGGTGTCCCATAAAATCAATGACATTATTTATAGACTTTAAGGAAAAGAGATTTCTTAGGGCTTTGGTAGTTCTTTGGCTCTTTAGATTTAATCTTTTTAAAAATATAGTAGGTAACATTGATGCTATTTTTTTCTAATATTTTTATTGTTCCCCTAAAGACTCTATTATTCCTGTTATGTTTTCTGGATATACATTTACATGCCATTCCGTTAAACGGCAAATACTATACTTTCCCCTCCTTTTCACCAATAAATGCTGTTACGGTGTTGAATAACCATCTAAGACGAGGCTGGAGTCAATTAATGAGGTTAGTGTTTAAGTTTAAGCAGATTTCATGCTGCCTCCCAGCACATGAAACTTTTAGGCATTCAATCAGAGCAGAGTAGGCACAAAGAGTAGAAAAGCCATAAATGAGAGGAGGAAGCCAAATACACCAGCACAGCCACTCCATTTCAGGGTTTTGGATTGAAATGGGAAGTTCCTGAAGAACTGTGAAGATTTTTGGATTCAAAATTTTACTTTTGGCTTCTGTGGTGTATGATCAGTATATCATCCCGTCCTTAATGTGTGACAATAATCGAGAGGAGCGTGGTTATTATTATTTTTTTTTCTTAATAGTGTAGAACTTTTTAAATCAGGGGTCGAGAACCTATGGCTTGTGAGCCAGACGTGGCTCTTTTGATGACTGCATCTGGCTCTCAGATAAATCCTTTATTAACAGAATTTAAATAACAATACAGAAAAAGGCCATCAAATAAAACAAAAATAGATAAATAAAGCTCACGCATTTTAATCTATACATCTACTTTCATCACCACTTGTCACTGTGGCGCGCAGCGGAGAGCCAATCCTTTCTGTACTCCAGTGTGTGGGCGGGTCCGATACCTTGAAAGTCTAATTTTATTGCATTATATGCAACACCTCGTGCGAGTTGTTTTTAGGTTAAGAGGTAAATTTCCCTAATTTTTGATCCTCTCATTTGCACGAAGCCAAGCAGAGCTGGCAAGCAAACCAGACAGCCATGAAAAAACTTCAACCTGCAGACCACCCGATTGTCAAAACTCAAACGCGCTTTCCGTCACATACCAAAAACTGCAGCGTGTGAGTCGTGCCATATTGACCATGTTTGGCTCCACACAAGCAGTCCTTCTCACACGTGAAAAACATCAAGACCAACCTTCGGTCACGTTTAACAGATGGAAGCCTAAACGCCTGCATGAAGCTGAACCTCACTACATATCAACTAGACTACAAAGCCATCAGCAAAACCAGCACCAGAAGTCGCATTAATAGTAAAAAGTACTTTTCTTATGAATAAATAACTTAGTTCTAACAATGTTGTTTAAAATAAATTCAGAGTATTATTATACTCTAAAATTGTTGGTCTTCTTTTTCCATTTAATTGTATTCAGTATTTAAAAATATATATGGCTCTCAGAGGATTAGACTTTAAAATATGTGTTTATTTTTGGCTCTCTTAGTCAAAAAGGTTCCCGACCCCTGTTTTAAATTGTACTTTTGAAAATACATAATAATCTGGGTTCAAACCTGTTGGTAGACTTGGGCCTTTCTGTGTGGAGACATGTTTTCCCTGTGCTAGTGTGGTTTCATCTGGGTGGTTTGGTTTTCTCTTACAGTCCAAAGACATTTGGATTAGGTCAAATGGCTACTGAAAATTGACAATAGACATGAATCTGATTGGAGATGGCTGTTTGTCTCTCTGTGATAAACCCTGAGATAGACTGATGACCTGACTGGGATTTAAGCCACCGGTCGTCCTGGTGCCAGTCAGGTTTGGATCCAGCTTAGCTGAGATCTGCAATTGATAAGTGGAATAGAACGTGAAAGAATGTGCATTAATCAAGAAGATTAACTGGTATTGGGTGGGCTGGGGTGGAGGGTGGGGAGCAGTGTCATTTCGCAGCAAGCAGATTCTGGTATATATTATCAGTGATGTAATCTCTGGCCCTCAGGTGTTTTGGGTCTTACTCACAGACCCAGCTGGTGTTAATCAGGATTGCCCTATTTGTATCCAAGCAACAAATACCCATGGATCAACCTTCATGACATTTATATTTTTCATATTATGATGTGCTGTAAATACTCATCAGATCACTCAAGGAGGTAATGGGGGTTGAACCAATGCGGTAATGGTTTATTCTTGGTTTATGCATTTGTTAGCAGGATTGTGCAAATCATGAACAGATTTTTATGAAATTTCTACCAGAGGTGGGACATTGGAAAAGGATAAGATAACACAATAGGATGTTTTTTTTTGCCATTTTGGTGCCTTTTGCTTGGATTGGTGGAGGTCTGGACCCTTGAGTACATTTGTTGTCACTTTATTTATTCAAGCTATGATTTATTTAATTGGTTGTTTGTCTGTCTACTTGTCCCTATGTATGTACAGTACAGCACCAGTCAAAAGACTGGACACACCCACTCATTTTGCTGGAACTAGAAGGTGTAGGCAAACCCTTGCCTCATGCTCTAGGTGTACGTATTCCCAAGGTAAAGGTAAAGTCCATTGGGCTTTTTACACCAGAGCCTACTGGCTCATCGGACTGGTGCTTATCCCCGGATTCTGTAGCGTGAAGCAACTGGGAGTTCAACTCCTCCTGGATGGGACGCTAGTCCATCGCAGGTTACCTTCCCAGTATATTTGTACTGGTACCCATTTATTCTGCTGGGTGAACAGAGGCACACTTGTGGTTGAGACCTTGCTCAGGGGACTTAGCACAGTGGGGGTCTCACTGGGATTTGAACCCACAACCTCCCGATCATGAGCCCAGCACCCTAACCACTACACCACCAGTCCCACATACATATGCCCAAACTTTTTCTATAACACCAAGTCTGTACCGCATGGTCATTTCAGGGTGAAGGTTTTCAACAATATTTTGAAGTGTACCTGTGTGAATTTGTGCTAATTCGGTCAACATTTGAATGTTAAATGAGGCCTGAGGTTAAATCAACGTCAGAGCTCTGTGAAAGTAATTGAAGTTCCTCCACACCAAATTTGCCAAACCATGCCTTTAAGGAGCACCTACTCCACACACTCCGTTCTTTCTGCACAGCACCACAATGATGATGGAACAGTACAATGCCTGCCACCAAACTTCTGGCACAAAGTTTTATAAAGGGTTTTTATATGCTGTCGTGTCAAGTTTCCCCCAATAAAAACAGACCCGATCCATTTTTGCTTGACCAAACTTCTTTAGGCACTTACATGCATTCCAGCAGCTCATGCTCTCCTGGCATTTACCAACAAATAATTTATTCATCAGACTACCAGATAGTGAAGTGTGATTCATCATTCCATTCCGGCTGACGCTTAGCATTGCATCCAGTGATCCTCGGCTTGTTTGCAGCCGCTTGGTCATGAAATTCCATTTTAGGAAACTCCTAACACACAGGTCTTGTGCCTATTTTGCTACCAGAGGTAGTTTGGCGCTGATGTCATGAGTAATGCAACAAAGAGTAGGTGATTTGTTCACATTATGCTTCAACATTTCGTACTATATGAGTTTGTATGGGTTTACTGAGAAGTGGCTGAGCTGTTGCTTCTAGACACTTCTATTTCACAATATTAACCACTTATATGTAAGTTAATGGGCAACAATATCAGGCAGGAAATTTATCAATCTGTCTTGTACCAAACGTGCTCTCCTAAACCAATACTGTATTTAAAGTTTGCAAGCTCATGATAACTGATTCTATTACTAGTGGTTGTCAACAGACATTTACTTTTGCCATTTATATGTGAAAAGTCCTTTGTATTCATTCCTTCATTTCCTGAATCACTTAATCCTAATTATGGTCACAGGGAGGCTGGCGCCCATCTCAGCCCACTCTGGACGAGGGCAGAGTACACCTTGGATGGCTCGCCAGGCCGTCGCAGAAAAGACCTTTTTACTTTTGTTATTATCAGTATTATGTGATGAGATTTCCTTTCGGCTTTTTCCCTTTATCAGGGGTCGCCATAGCAAATCATTCGCATTTTTAATTTGGCATAGGTTTTTACGTCGGATGTAAGGGGTAGAAACACGCTGACGGCTTTGCAACTACTCTTTACAAAAGTCAGCAATGGTTCTTTTACATGAACATCTCACCATAGACAGTGAGAGACATGGCCCGCCTTTGATGACCCAGTTATCTTCACTGGGGGGACAGTGACAACCTTGTGGAGAGTGGGACTCGAACCCCTAACCTTAGGATCAGTGATCCAGCGCCCTATAGCACTAGACCACCACATTTGTTCATATTCCCCAAAGTGGACAGAATTGACAGTGGTGTCACATGGTTCATGCTACTGTGTATCATACTGTGTTATCACATGTTATTGTTTTAATTTTACTAATATAAATTATTATTGGTGCAATGGTTAGTATATTCACCTCACTGAAAACAGGTGTAGCGTTCAATTCCTGGGATTGGGGAATTTACGAGTGGAGTTTGTATCTTCTCCTCATGCTTGCAATGGTTTCCCTCAGGTACTCCAGTTTCATCCCACCGTGGGCTGGTTGGTCATTCCTAGGTGTGAGGGTAAGTGTGAATTGTTGTATGTGCATTGACCAGGAAATAGCCTGGCGAGCTATTCAGGGTGTACCCCACCTTCGTTCAGAATTGTCCGAGATGTGCGCCAGCCTCCCTGTGACCCTAGTTAGGTTTAAACGATTTAGAAACTAAATTAATGAATAAATAACTGATTGTTTTTCCACATTCACTCATTTTCTGAACAGCTTAATCATACTAGGGTCACAGGGAGGATGGTGCCGATCTCATCCAACAGTTTGGGAAGGTAGGGTGCACCTTGAACAGCTCGCCAGAACATTGCAAGGCAACAGGCACCAAGGGCCAATTTCGAAGAACTAGTTAGCGTAATGTGCATGTCTTGAACTGTGGGAGGAAACTGGAGAACATGGAGGAAACCCATGCAAACAAGCGGAGAAACCCATGCAAACCCGACTCAGAAAGGCCTGTGGCCAAGTGAGGTCCAGAACCTTATTGCTGTGAGGGGGCCATGATAATCACTATGCCACTGTGCCGCCCTGATTGTTATTATGATATTAAAAAAGAAAACAAAATTAAAGAAAACAGAGACACTCATGTAACATTACCGCCAACAGACTAATCTCAACTCGTGCTTTCATCTCAGGCAGCTTCAGGAGTGGTACAAATCCCAGCATTGAGATGTGACCTCTGAGTGGAATGCGCAAAGAGGTCATGTCCTGTGACCTGGAGGCCTTTAGTTGGACTGATCTTCCAATAGATTACAGTGCGGGTTGTTCTGACTCAGAGAGAAAGATGAATGGGAATCTGTTCTGCAGGAAGGAAGATTCTAGGGACTGTGACTCATCTCTGTAATGATGTCATGATGATCCAAACTCCATGCAGTGAACATGATTCTTATTCACCAAAGGTGTCCCTAGGACTGTACAGTCTGTTTTCCTTTCTTCACTGTTATTCTTTCTTTTTTGCTAATCCTCTGTCTCATTTTCTCGGTGAGTTTAAGAGGAGCACAGAATGATGGCTGATTAGATTAGGGAGGGTTGCATCTGTAATCAGAGGTATTATCTTTGCCATTGTGTGCATTAGGGAGCATTAAGAAAGACAGGCAGAGAGGGAGTTACTGGGGAACTGCTACTGTATATGTATGTGGTACCTGCTCTCCTGTTATCTGTCCCTCACTGCCTCCATCCCTTGCTCATTTAGTCTACGTGCCCTTCCCTTGGGATGTCGGGGGGAGCTGCAGATAGCACCCATTACTGTCAGCCTTGGCTCGCTCTAATTGGCTGAGATAGGAGCCTGTCGCCGCCGAGGGAGGGCCTTCAGATTCAATTAGTCCTCCTGATATGTCCTTTTCTAAATTTTTAATGAGCAAACAACGCAATGCATTAAATGCTCATGGGAGCCGGATATGATGTAGCAAAAATGAAGTGTCACTAAAATCAGGGGGCGGGCATAAATGGTGGTCTGTACGGGAAAGAAGCACAGAAAGACGCAGGTTGGTTGGGATGATGGCTTATAATTAAAGCTGTGTTGAATAGCATTCATCATCGACCTGACTGCAGACCCTATGGAGTGGAGCTTAGGCAGGAAAGCCTGTTGTATAGCTACTGAGGATGGAAATGGACTCCAGTCCCGTATGAGACGCTGACTCGTTTCCTCCCCTTCTGTTTTTAATTAAGGCTGTTATTGTACTGATAATACCGCTGCCTTTTCCGATAGCAACATTGGCCCTGTATATACTAGTACATTTATACAGGGTGTCCCAAAAAATTCAACAGCATTTTAAAATCAGTTACCTTGAAAAGTATTAAGTCTAACTCAATAAAATTGAACAGTTCAGGTGTTGAACATCATCAGCTTATTATGGGGCCGTTTTCATAAGTGTGCACCATGTGTACTACCTGTGACATGGCACATGTCAAGTCAGTAGGTAAGCTCTTGCCAAACAGGCTGTAGCATGTCTCCTGTCACATTATCCAGCGTGGAAGTTTTTTCTTGCTTGAAATTTAAATTTTTGGTATCAAGTCCAAATTTGTTTGCCAGTTCGTGAAGTTTTTCCAAATCTTGCATTGAAGGCACACTGCACATTCTTGAGTCACTGTGTGTGAGCATATATATTCCAAGGCACAAAATAACTTCACTTTGGGAGTGAACGACATGGCTCAACCTGAAAACATAGCATAAATAAAACAGCATCATCATCATCAACTTCCTCTGCTCAATTCAGGGTGAGTTTGCGGGGGCAGCAACCTAAACAACGAGGCTCAATTGCTCCGCCCCAATCCAGTTCCTCCAGCTCTTCTGGGGGACACCAAGGTGTTCTCAGACCAGCCGAGAGACATAATGGCTCCAGTGTGTTCCAGGTCTACCCCAAGGTCTCCTCCCGGTTGGACATGCCTGAAACACTTCAACAGGGAGGCATTTGGGAGGTATTCTAACCAGATGCCCAAGTCACCTCAGCTGACTCCTCTCAGTGCGGAGGAGCAGTGGTTCTACTACCAGCTCCTCCTAGATGGATGAGCTTATCACCCTATCTCGAAGGGAGAGCCCCGCCACCTGGCAAAGGAAGCTCATTTTAGCCACTTGTATCTGGAATCTTGTTCTTTTGGTCCCTACTCAAAACTTATAACCATAGATGAGGGTTGGAATGTAGATTGACTGGTAAATTGAGAGCTTTGCCTTGCAGCTCAACTCCCTCCTCACCACAACGGACTGGTATAGGCCCCGCTTAACAACAGAGGCTGCAGCGATCCGCCTGTCGATCTCCTGCTCCATTCTTCCCTCACTCGTGAACAAGATCCCTAGACACTTGAACTTCTCCATTTGGAGCAGGACCTCATTCTTGACCCAGAAGGTGTATTCCACCCTTTTCTGGCTGAGAACCATGGCCTCGAATTGGGAGGGACTGATTCCCATCCAGGCTGCTTTGCACTCGACTGCAAATCTTTCCAATCAGAGCTGGCAGTCCCAGATTGATGAAACCAAAAGGACAATGTCATCTGCAAAAAGCAGAGACGAGATCCGATGGCCACCAAACCAGAACCCCTCAACACCTCGGCTGTGCCTAGAAATTCTGTTCATAAAAATTATGAACAGAATCTGTGATAAAGGGTAGCCTTGGCGGACTCCAACCATCACCAGAAATGAATTTGACTGTTACCAATCTGGACCAAGCTCTGATAAAGAGACTGAATGGCCCATAGCATTGGGTCCAGTGCACTGTACTCCTGGAGCATGCCCTGCAAGATGCTCCTGCATAGAATTTCCCAGGTAGGCTGAGGAGTGTAAACTCACAATAATTGGAACACATCCTCCGGTCCCCTTTTTAAAAAAGAGGGACTACCACCCCGGTTTGCCAATCCAGAGGTACGGCCTCAAATGACCACGTGATGCTACAGAGATGTGTCAACCAAAACAGTCCTACAACATCCAGAGACCTGAAATATTCAGAGTGGATCTCATCCATCCGACCACCGAGGAGCTTTTTGACTACCTAAGTGACCTCGGCTTCAGTAATGGGTGGACTCCCACCCAAACCCCCAGGGTCTGCCTCCTCCATGGAGGGTGTGCTGGTTAGATTCAGAAGGTCCTCGATGTATTCCTTCCTCTTCCCAACGACATCACCAGTCGAGGTGAGCAGCTTCCTACTTCCTCCTACTTCCACTATAAACAGTATTTGGTGACAACTGCTTCCTCCTCCTAAGGTGTCAGATGGTGTTCCAGAACCTTTCTGAGGCCAACCCATCATTGCTTTCCAGGCCCTCACCAAACTCCTCCCATGCCCAAGATTTTGCATCTGCAACAACTCGGTCTGCAGCACTTTTGGCCTGCTGGTACCTGTCTGCTGCCTTGAGAGTTCCGCAGGCCAATAACACCCGATAGGTCTCCTTTTTCTGCTGGACAGCCCACTTCACCGTAGGTGTCCTCCAATGGTTTCGGGGGGTTATCACCTCGACAGGCATTGATGACCTTCCAGCCACAGCTATGGGCCACCGCTTCAACAATGGAGGCACGAAACATGGCCCCAAACAACAGTCAGGACTCGTCCCCACCTGAAGGTAGAGGCAAGCTACATGCCAACATGTGGGCACTGAGGGGGGGCAACAAGGATGCCCACACTGGCTCGCCTCCTCTCCCCATGAGCAACTCCAGAATGAAATAAGGTCCAGCCCCTCTCAAAATGGGTGGTTCCAAAACCCAAGCTATGCTTTGAGGTGGGTCCTGTTATGGTCTGTGCTGGCTGGCAGCATTAACTCTCTCTCTTCATTCATTGCAGGCGCTGGTGAGGGGCGTGGCTGTTGCCTGTAGGCGAGGTCCAGAGAGCGCACCTGGTTCCACTCAGCAATCAGCAATCAGCAAGCTATAAATGGGAGCGGCGTGCTTCCCTCCGATGTCAGAAGATTGTCCTTCCCAGCGATTCTGTTTCCCTGCTGTCTCTCTGACTCCTGGTTTCCTGCTTCGTGCTCGACCAGTTTCCACTGATTAATTATTCCCATGATTTAGAGTTCCTAGTGCAAAATAAAATCGTTGAATCTTCTTATGGTCTCCTGCATCTTTGGGTCCGACGCATATGCTCCAGGCACAACAGGTCCGACTACATCTAGTCGGTATCTCTCCACCTCACGCACCAGCTCAGGCTCCTTCCCCACCAGAGAGGTGCCATTCCATGTCCTAAGCATCAGAGTCAGTAGCCAAGGATCGGTCCGACAGAACCCATGCCTTTGGCTGCCACATGTCTCACACCGCACCCAACCCCTATAGCTCCTTCCACAGGTGATGGATCCATCAGAGGCCAGACTCATGTCTCCTTTTTGGGGTTAGGCTTGGCCAGGCTCCACGAGCAGAAGTGCAACTACCAGGCGCTCACCTACAAGGCCCCTCCAGGCCTGGTTCCAGGGGGGGACCCTGGTGACCTACATCCTGGTGAGGGAAACCATGTCATTTTAGATTTGCCCATAGGCATTTTTGAAAATAAAACATTAAAGATAAAATTTTGATCTATGGAGCAGGGCTAAAAGGAAGATAGAGTACAGTAAATCAAACAAAGCCAAAAATCCTTACAGTTAAAAAATAGTTTCAATCTGACCCAGTCACATGACCCAGTCTCTCTATAAGTGTGTGTGTGTGTGTGTGATGTTATGCTGAACATCTCATCAAACATGGATAGTCATGTTTGTGCTGGATGTGCGATGGACTAGAGAGCTGTTCAGGGTGTACCCTGCCTTTGGATCAGCTTGGATAGGCTGATATCCTCTTGGGATCCCTTTAGGATTAATTGTTTCAGAAAAAGCGAGTGAGTAACTGAATGCTTAAAGTCAAGAAAAGATCAAAAAGCCAGGTCATGATCTATCATGGAACATAAAATCCTTGTGTATTCATGTGTGTGTTCACTGTAACGTGATGTCTTTTGATGACTTCCTAGGAATATATCACCGTCGTGAACTTTAAGTTGAGACTCCAAACAGCTTCAGCTAACTTTTTTTCTTTCTTTTTTCTTTTTTTTCTTTCTTTTTTTGGGCTTTTTCCCCATTTTTTTTTTTCAGGGGTCGCCACAGCGAATCATCTGATTCACATGTTTGATTTGGCATACGTTTTTTTACATCGGATGCCCTTCCCAACACAACCCTTTAGCAAGGGGCAGAATCACGCTGACGGCTTTGCAGCTACTCTTCCTTACGAAAGTCAGCAATGGTTATTTGACATGAACCTCCACCATAGACATTGAGAGACATGGCCGGCCTTTGATAACCCAGTTATCTTCACTGGGGGGACAGTGACAACCTTGTGGAGAGTGGGACTCGAACCCACAACCTTAGGATCAGCGATCAACCGCCCTTTCCCACCACAGATTTGCTGGAAGACTAGTGCGTTTGTCAGCTGGGCGAAGGCAGAAAACACCCTAAACAGGTTACCCAACTATTACAGGGCAATGTTCATGCATAGCAGGGATACAGGTTTGTTTTTGCAACTTCATAGTCCTGTATCATATTCTGATGAGCTTTTGCTAGAAAACAATGAAAATCAATGTTAGGGTTTTTTTTTTTTTTGTACTTGATAGAAAACATTCACCTGTGACTAATTTCGAAGTTTTTTTTTTTTTTACTTGATGGCATTTGGGTGGATTTCCTAAAACTAAAACCCTGGTTGACTAACAAACAAAAAAGGAAAAATGATCCAAAATGTTTAATCCATTCATTCATTCATTTTCTGAACCGCTTAATCCTAATTAGGGTCACGGGGAGGCTGGTGCCTATCTCAGCCAACACCCTGGACAGCTCGCCAGGCCATCGCAGGGCATAAACACGCTCATGGATATGCAGCTACTCGATGAAAGTCAGCAATGGTTCTTCTACATGAACCTCACACTATAGACAGAGAGAGACATGGCCGGCCTTTGGTAGCCCAGTTAGCTGCACTGGGGGGGGGGGGGGGGCAGTGACAACCCGTTGAGAGTGGCGATTGAACCCCCAACCTTAGTATTAGTGATCCCACCAGGTCACCACTGCCCCTGTTAATCCATAACTGATAAAAACACTGCACTATGCATTCCAGAACAAGGTAAGTCCTATAAAGTCATATTAGTACCCGTCGAGTCGCAACAAATCATTCGAGAGAATGAAACGCAATGCCAGGTTGGCTTTGTTCTTGCAAGTGGTGTGTAATTCTTGCAGAACCTTAATTGCTCGCTCACAGCGCTGATTGCTTCTGCTCATTTTTTAGTTTTGATGGCTCATGGTTGCAATGATATGTCGAGCGTTTCAGAGCAGTGCTATAGGGTATAACCTTCATTTGGTTACAGAACCAGTGGTCCAATCATTCATATGATATGGACCGGCAGACTGTCTGCAATCTTTCTCTCTATTTGGCATGAGCTACAAATTTATCGAAAACCAAGAACGCTCCCCCAATGCAGCTAACTGGGTTATCAAAGGCCGGCCATGTCTCTCATTGTCTATGGCGTGAGGTTCATGTAAAAGAACCATTTCTGACTTTCGACAAGAGTAGCTGCAAAGCCGTCAGCGTTGTTTCTGCCCTGCGATGGCCTGGCGAGCTGTCCAGGATGTACTCTGTCCTCGCCGGGAGTGAGCTGGGATGGGTGCCAGCCTCCCCGCGTCCCTAATTAGGATTAAGCGATTATAGAAAATGATGATGAACCAAGAACGCCATGCCACCTTTCCTGGGCATATATTTAATCTAGTTTTGCATATGAGTACAAACATGACTTTGCGGGTGAACTTTTTTAAAAATAGCTGAAAAATGAGTTCACTTTAGTTACTTATGCTCATCTAAAAGTGATACAGGAAAGTATAAAAAAAAATACTCATCCAAATACCGATGTTGGTATTGCCTTTTTAGGATTCCTGGACATACATACAACCCGGCACCAACCTCCTCCAACCGCCTCTCCATGTGGTATAAACAGTAACAGAAAGAAATCATGGATCTGCATGTTTGTACACTTGTTCATTGTGTGTGTGTGTGTGTGTGTGTGTGTGTGTGTGTGTGTACGTGTGAATGATGAGTGTGTGTATGACGTGTCATAATGCGGCTGATACTCGGGCTATTAATGTGTTGACACTTTGGGGTCAGGCTGACGGAGGTCTCGCGCTCAGTATGACAGAGTGGAACCTCTTTATTATCCACAATGTAATGGTCTCATCGCTGAGGGCTTTCTGGTCGTCTCCCTCTCTTCCCCTCGCTCTCCTTCATTCGGAATGCCATGTCCCTCTCCTTCTCCCTCTCGCTCCTCTTTCCCTCAGTTGCCTCCTGCCTATTATCATACCATGAATCTGCATTATAATCCCCCCTCTCTCTCTCTCTCTCTCTCTCTCTCTCTCTCTCTCTCTCTCTCTCTCTCTGTCCTCATCCCTCATTCAGGTCTGGTTTTCTCATTTGTCTCTCTGTCCCATATCCTCCACTCTATCTCTTCATTATTCAATCTCAACCTCCATGTTGTCCTCCTCTCCTCACCACTTCATACTTCACTATGTGTTCCCCTTCTCTCTCTCTCTCTCTCTCTCTCTCTCTGTCTCTCTCTGTCATACCTCTCCTCAATACACACACATCCATTACTTCATCTGTATTTCTCATTATACGTTGTTGTTTTGACTCTTTCTTTCTGTCATGTCTTTCCCTCTGACTTTCTCCAACTTCCATTCTGACTCTCAGTCTCTTTGTCACTCTGTCTATTTCTCCTTTCTCCATCCCTCTCAGACTTCGGCTTGCCGTTGTCTCCACTCTGTTATGACACTTTGCCTGATGCAAGTCAGGGCACACCGTAAATGATGTAACCTGGACTTTTTTGGATCTTTCAGGATCAGACACTCTCACCTAGGCAGACCAACTAGGATTGATCAGGCTTCACTTTATGCCCTAAAAGCAGTCGGCTGCAGATCTCTTGATCTAGAGCTTCCTGGCGATTCACCTTGCCACATCGTTTTAGGTTGCCTTTACCCCGATTTCTCTTGCCTGCCAAGTGCAGAGACGTTTTTTTCCCCCCGATAATCTGCTTTACAAAGCTTCCAGTCTTGTTTATTGTTGTTGATCCGACCGACTTAATTTTTACTCTTCTGCTCAATTGTTTGGTGGTGTTGTAGTTAGCATGTCCGACTAACACAGTGCTTCTCAATAATTTTCTGTGGCGCCCCCTCTAGGAAGAAAAAAATATATTTCACGTCTCCCCACCGCCCCGCGAGCGACTAGAAGTCGTATTATTTGTCAAAAAATTGTTATTAGTACACCTCTGCATAACATTGTATATTTATTAACATTAATAACAAAAAAAGAAAGAAATATAGTTCAACTTACAATCAAGAAAAACTTCAATAACATTGTTTTTTAATCTGTAACTGAAAATATTTAAAGTGCACCAATGCTCCTGAAATTAAAAAAAAAAAATACATCCTTAATTAAACTCATTCACCTTATTTATGTCTTAATATCTCCGTCTCTCTCCACCGTTCTCTTCGTTCCTGGTAGAAATGTTTCCGTGTTGTTTCTTGGTGGTTGTTTACTGTACTTCATTGTTTGAGGGCAGTGGCGGTCTCGTGGTATAAGGTGCCAGATCG
>CM045742.1:37337500-37352500 GCA_024760905.1 Plotosus lineatus | reverse complement strand
GACATGCTTCAGTGGTGTGTACTGAAGAAGTCTGTATTATCATGATTGTTAGGTGTTTACATTCCTTTGGACATTTAGTATATGTCATTTATTGTCACAGATTTGTGTTGAGTTCAGTTAATTTTCTGTAGCCGCTTAATCTTAATTAGGATGAGGGGGAGGCTGGCGCCCATCCCAGCCGACTCCGGGCGAGGGCAGTACACCCTGGACAGCTCGCCAGGCCATCGCAGGGCTGACGGCTTTGCAGCTACTCTTGTCGAAAGTCAGCAATGGTTCTTTTACATGAACCTCATACCATAGAGCGTGAGAGACATGGCCAGCCTTTGATAACCCAGTTAGCTGCACTGGGCGAGACAGTGACAACCTGTGGTGAGTGGGGCTTGAACCCCCAACCTTAGGATCAGTGATCCAGCACCTTATACCACTAGGCCACCACTGCCCCACAGATTTGTGATATATGATAAATATATACAGGTCCCTGCCTTGTTTTTACTTCCTCTGTGTACTCCAGTGTCCTTTGACAGTCCAAATATACATATATATATATATATATTTATATATATATATATATATATATATATATCTTTAGTTATATATATATAACTAAAGTTGTAGTAGTTGGAGTAAGAGTAGAAGATGCAGAGGATAGGGTGAGATGGAGGCGGATGGTTTGCTGTGGCGACCCCTGAAGGGAAAAGCCAAAAGGAAAAGAAGAATAAGAAGAAAAAGAAGAAGATATACATATATGTATACGTCACTCGGGGGGTTGGGGGGGTGATCCTACTTCGCGGTTTTCGGTGGTTGCGGGGGAATCTCGGTTCCAATTAACTGTGGAAAGTGAGGGATCCCTGTATATGGTGATGATGTGGTGATGGCTGTTTCTTCGCATCCGAATATCAGGGAAGTGGTTGGTGAGTTGCAAGCCTGCTGGTGGCTGCAGAGGCCAATGCGTGAAGCACAGTCTCTGCTGCAACGTGGGCAAGTAAAAGCTGCGGATGGTGAAGCCGGGTTTTGAGACAGTGCCATCTCCTTCTGACGGCGTCTTTTTTCTCTCGCTGCTCCACTCCTCTTGATTTCAAACTCTTGGCTTGCTCTTTGGATTGTGTTCTTCCGCTTGGGTCAGTCAGTGGCATCAACTTGTCAGGAACTGGGTGAAAGTTTTTCCAGAGAAAAGTGTTTTTTTTGTGTCTTTGTAATGCTTCTTCGGAGCACCGCGGTTTCGTTTTCCAGACTTGAATTCCCCGAACAGGACAGCTTTTGGAATGTGAGAGTCCTCCATTCTTGCAACATGCCCTGCCCATCATAGCTGCTGTTTAAGCAGGATGGACTCGAGACTAGGAAGTTGAGCTTCCGCCAAGACATCCTCATTGGACACGTAGTCATGCCACTACAAAATTGATGTTCAGGATGGAGCGTAGGCACCGTTGATGGAAGCGTTTAAGGAGTCGCACTTGTCTTCTGTACAGTGTCCAGGCTTCTGCACCATATATGAGAGAAGGGATTACAACAGCTCTGTAAACTTTGATTTTGGTAGTTAGCCGAAGTGACTGTTTGTTCCAGACTCGCTTGGAAAGTCTACCAAAGGATCTGTTCACCTTCGAGAGCCAATTTTCGAGGTCCTTGTCAATGATTGCAACATTTGACATCTCACTGCCAAGGTAGGTGAAGTGTTTGACTGCATTCAAAGTTGTGCCATCAATAGTGATGTGAGGGGGGTGTTGTTTTTCAGAGGTGTAGGTTGGAACAGCACTTTGGTCTTTTTCAGGCTGATTGTAAGCCCAAAGGCCTTTGAGGCTTCAAAGAAGTGGTCAACAAGGTTTTGAAGAGCAGCTTCTGATTGTGCAAGAAGTGCACAATCATCAGGGAACAGCAGTTCTGTGATTAACTGCTCCATTGTCTTGGTGCGGGCGAACAGCCGTTTAAGATTGAACAGGCTCCCGTCAGAGCGGAAGCGGATGTAGATTCCATTTGTGACGTCCTCCATTGCTTGGTGTAGCATCATGCTAAAGAAGATGGAGAAGAGTGAGGGCACAAGCACGCAGCCTTGCTTGACACTGTTGGAGATTGGGAAGCTGTCTGAAAGGATGCCATTGTGCTTCACCTGACCTTTCTGGCCCTCGTGGAGCTGGCGGATGATTGTAAGGAACTTTGGTGGGCAGCCCAGGTGGGAAAATATCTTCCATAGACCATCCCTGCTCATGGTGTCAAATGCCTTAGTCAGATCGATGAAGGCAACAAAAAGGCCCATGTTCTGCTCTCTGCATTTCTCCTGGATTTGACTGAGTACAAAGATCCTGTCGGTGGTTCCTCTGTTGGCTCGGAAACCACACTGGCTTTCAGGGGTGAAGTCTTCAATGATAGAAGGATTGAGTCTGTTTAGGAGAACGCAGGCAAGCACTTTACCTGCTACTGACAGGAGTGTAATACCACGGTAGATTGAGCAGTCCGATTTCTCCCATTTGTTTTTGTACAGCGAGATGATGACTGCATCCTTGAGGTCCTGTGGAAGAATGCTCCTACTGGGAAGTAGGAGTTGAACAGTTCCTGCACTCTGGGGACCACAACCTCCCTACCATGCTTGTAGATCTCAGTTGGGATCCCATACAATCCCGGGTACTTCCCAGGTTTCATTTGACTAATAGCATTTTTGATTTCTTTCACTGTCAGAGGTTCATCAAACTTATGCTTTGGCTCGATGATAGGGACCTTCTCAATGGAGGAGTCCTTTACACTGGTCACTGAATAAGCCCCCAAAGTGTTTATCCCAGCGAGTCATGATCGACCCTTTATCGGTGTGAAGAGTGGTACTGTCTGCAGAAAGGAGTGGGGCGTGATGGCTTTCAAAGCTTCAAAGAAGGAGTGAGTGTCTCCAATGTCTGCATACAGTTGTGCCTTTTCTGCCACTGCTACCCACCAGTCATCTTGCATGGTTCTTAGGCTGGCCTGCAAAGTGCTACAAGCTTTCCTGTATGCCACCTTGGCGACATGATCAGCAGGCTTGGATAAGAGATGGATGCAGCAGGAGTGTTTCTTGTCTGGAAGATCTTCGAGCTGACCGAGAAGCCAAGTGTTTCTGCTGCGGTTTCTTGGACTGCAGTCTTGAAAATCTGCCATTGAGTATTTGGGTCAGGGTTTGATGGGTGCTGCAGCCTTTCCGTTAGCTTGGCCTGGAAGACTGCTTCCATCTCTGGTTGTTGGAGTTGGTGCACCTGGAGTTTCTTGGTTTGTGGACCTTTCTCTTGGGAGGCGACTTGAAGGTGAATGCAAGCTTTTCATGCACAAGTCTATGATTTGTGTAACAGTCTGCACCGGGCATGACTCTAGTGTGCAGAGCATCCAGTAGGTGCCAGTGCTTTGAGTGAGGGTGATGCCATGTGGTTTTGAAGCAATGTTGCTGTTGGAACAGTGTATTAGTGATGGTTAACTGGTGTTGGGTGCAAAACTGCAGGAGCAAACGCCCATTGTCATTGCAGTTCCCAAGTCCGTGTTTTCCAAGGACTCCTTTTCATAGTTGGGAGTCACTGCCCATCCTGGCATTGAAGTTGCCGAGGATGATCAGCTTGTCCTTGGGGTCTACATGTGTGATGACTGTGTGCAGATCGTCATAGAAGGCCTCCTTAACAGCCATGTTCGTTTGAAGCGTTGGGCTGTAGACACTGATGAGAGTGACAAACTTCGCCCCTTGGAGTGGTAGTCGAAGGGATATGATTTGGTCAGAATGACCTGTTGGTAGTGCATGAAGCTTGTTAACGATGACATTCTTTATCATGAAACGGACACCTGAATGGCGATGGTCCTCCTTTCCTCTCCTGCTCCAGAAAAGGGTGTAGCCTGGTCCATGTTCAACAAGTGATCCTTCTTCAGCAAAGCGAACCTCACTGAGGGCTGCAATGTTAATATTAAGCCTAGAGAGTTCTTTAGCAACGAGAGCAGAGCATTTTTGTGGACGATCATTGTTGTCCGAATCCAACAAAGTACGTACATTCCAGCACGCAATGTTCATGCAATATTTTCTTTGTTATGCACCGCGTAGGGAGATGACCCATTGGCAGCAGTGAGCCAACCGGGTAAACAATTTTTGGGTCACCTTTTCTAGACCCATCTCTGTGTGGAGCAAGCAGCACTGTCCCTAAAAAGGGCATCATTCAACAATCAAACAACCTGTTACAACAGGCCGCCCACATGCAGGCTTGAGACTTCAGCTTCCAGTGCTATCTTGCACCTGCTGTTTTCGCCCCCATCGTTGTAGGACTTCCCCTTCCGGCCTGTGCTAGCTTCTTAAAGTGACAGTCAGCCGCACTGACCGATTGTCACTCTTTAGGTCCAGGGACATTCCGCAGTAGCTCAGCAGGCTGAGGCGGCTGTGGTGACTTCAGGACTATAGGCTTTCTATCAGTTTCCTTCTCCTAGATGCACTGTCTGCCAAGACTAATGAGCTGCATCTGCCTGGGTTTGGAATCAGTGTTGTCCGTCACCTAGATGGGCTGCCCTCCTGGGTTGACAAGCCCCAACTGCCCGGAGCAAACCGGTTTGAAGGCAATAGAGGACTGCCTTCGCCCCTTCTACTTGTTGGTGGGAACAGGTCTCGCTGGGCTATGAGATAGCCGCACGTGAAGTCCAGGAGGCTGGGCTTTCACTGACAGAGGCTCCGTTGAAGCACACCTTTTGGGAAGCACTTTTTAGGGAAGTAAGAGCTCAACTTCACAACCCACCCCCGGCAGTGTCAGACTTTAAGACCCCACTGTATATATGTGTGTGTGTGTGTGTGTGTGTGTGTGTATATATATATACACACACACACACACACACACACACACACACACACACACACACATACACACACACACATTATTTATATATATATATATATATATATATATATATATATATATATATATATATATAGAGAGAGAGAGAGAGAGAGAGAGAGAGATGTGTGTGTGTGTGTGCGCGCGCACATGGGCATGCTAAAAAAATATTGCTGGAATAAATTAATTTCTTTTGCATAAATATTTGTTGATTTTTCTTTAGTTGACAGTGCAAGCAACAATTGATTATTTTTCTCTAAAACCACAGGGCCAAAAGCATGCCATTACTGTATCAAGCATACGGTAAGAGCCGACAGAAGTATTTAATCATGTGATTAAAAGTATGAGGCCAACTTTGTTTTAAAAGTCATTTAAAGCAAACCATGCAAATCTGGCTACAAAACATGCTAAATATTTCATGGTGTGGTTGGACTCGAGGTAAAAACAAGGCAGTCTTAGTTAAAAATGTAATCGGAACAAGATTGGCATTGCTTTTTTTTTTTTTTTTTACAAAAAATTAGATCTGAATATTTTACAATATGAAAACAAACAAATTATTTTTTAACATTTTGTAATGAAAATGATGAAATGCCACATGACTCCAAGTGTTTACACGTTCAGCCTTAACCAGTTTCTTCTTTCATGCCCAAGCTCTCCCTAGCCTCGATACTTCTGTTGTCCCTGTGCAAGTCAGGACTACTCAAGGCTACCTGAGGCTTTTAGCCTGGGGCTTTATGCTTTGAGATGAAAACCTGTTTATGTTTCTATCATGATACATTATAAGCCAGTACTTTTCCCAGTTCCAACACTCTGCCTTACAGTAAATAGCAACCACCCTACCTAAGATAATTACCATACATAAGAAATAACGAGAAGAAATCCAATTGAGATTAAAAATGGAAGTTTACCAGAAGGTTCTTGTGACACACAGTGAAGTTAGCATCAGCATGTACTGTATACAACTATTTTCTACATTTGTCTTGATTGACACCAATATTGGTGTCATGGCTAGTTTGGCTTAGCCATCTAGTAACTGGCTAGCACTTAGCATAGTTCCTGTAGTTTTCTTTTCAATACACATTTAGACAGCAATCGTAAAGTTGGCATGGAGCTGAAAGTTTTTCCTTTGTTTGTTTGTTTGTTTTGTCCCCATTTTTAATTTTAATTTTAGTCGTATCCGAAACACATTTTGGGGGAAAAGACTATCCACTCCTTTTTATACAAATAAGCTCACAGGCACCTATGATTGGCTGGTAATTGCTAAGTGACAGGGACATGAAGGTATAACATGCCTTCCTCATGTGAGAGCTCAGCCAATTCGCTCCCATGGCCCAGTCATGGATAGCTGTGGTATGAACCAAAGTTTCAGTCTGTGATCTCCAATTTGATACTTACCCACCATATGGAAGCACCATTCAGGAGCCCCATTGAGCTCAATATTTACATCAGAGTGTTTAATGGACTAAAATCAAGCCCGCCTTGCTCTTCACACCACCTTATTGACATTAGGCCTTACATGGATCTTGTGTAATCATTAGTCCAAAACTTTTGGGCTTTAAGCCTCAAAGTAGCCCCATGAGGGCACAATCAAGTCCCAGAAGTTCACTAATGGTCACACTTGGCTTTGGCTTGATAGTGGTAAAGTGGCTCGTGCAGGTTAGAATCATTGTACTGTTGGGTTCGATTTGAGAAACGAGTGACAGTAGAATTTTAACTGAATTTGTTAAGCAGACATTTTGGAAATAGGTTAAATAGAAGAATCCTGGGTTGTTTCGCTAGGCATGGTGGAGTAGTGGTTAGCATGTCTAACTCAAAGCAAGAAGATTCTGGGCCCAAGTCCTGGGCTCAGGCATTTCTGTGGGGAGTTTGTGTTCTTTTTTTGTGCTTGTGTGGTTTCCTCAAGGTAGTCTAGTTTCCTTCCACAGTCCAAAAACATGCACATTAGGCTAACTAGCTGTTGCAAATTGCGCCATGATTGTGTGTTGGCCCTGTGATGCTCTGGTGAGCTGTTCAATGTATACCTTGCTTTCTCCCACTGTCAGCTAAGATAGGCACCAGCCTCCCCACGATTCATAGAGTTAAATAGTCTGGCAAGAGAGTGAGTGGGTGAGTGTGTGAGTGAGTGAGTCAGTGAGAGAGTGAGTGAGAGAGTGAGTGAGTGTGTGTGTGAGTGAGTGAGATAGTGAGTGAGAGAGTGAGTGTGTGAGTGTGTGAATGAGTGAGTGAATGAGTGAGTGAGTGAGTGTGTGAGTGAGTGTGTGAGAAAGTGAGTGAGTGAGTGTGTGAGAGAGTGAGAGTGAGTGAGAGTGAGAGTGAGTGAGAGTGAATGAGAATGGGTAGGAGAGTGAGTGAGTGAGTGAGTGTGTGAGTGTGTGCGTGAGTGAGTAAGTGAGTGAGTGAGTGAGTGAGTGAGAGTTAGTGAGTGAGTGAGTGAGTGAGTGTATGAGTGAGTGGGTGTGTGAGTGAGAAAGTGAGTGAATCAGTGAGTGAGTGTGTGAGTGGTATTTAGTGAGGTGAGTGGTGGAGAGAGTGGTGAGTGAGTGAGTGTGTGAGTGTGTTGAGTATTGAGTGAGTGGTGAGTGAGTGGTGAGTGAGTGAGTGAGTTGTCATTCATTGGTGGTGATAGTGAGTTGGTGAGTGTGTGAGAGAGTGAGTGAGTGAGTGTGTGAGAGAGTGAGTGAATGAGGCGTGAGAGAGTGAGTGAGTTTCAGTGAGAGTGAGTGAGTGAGTGGGTGAGTTGAGTGAGTGAGTGTGTGGTGAGAGTGAGTGAAAGTGATTGAGAGTGATTGGTGAGTGTGTGATCATTCATTGTGAGTGATGATTCATTGTGAGTGGTGATGAGTGGTGAGTGAGAAAGTGGTGAGTGAGTGAGTGAGAGTGGGTGAGACATTGTGAGTGAGTGAGAGGTGAGTGAGTGAAAGTGAGAGTGAGTGAGTGACAGTGAGTGAGTGAGTGAGTGAGTGAGTGAGTGAGTGATGAGAGAGTGAGTTATGATTGAGATTATTATTCCATGTGAGTTTTTCCATGGTGAGTAAGTGGTGAGTGAGTGAGTGAGAGAGTGAGTGAGTGTGTGAGTGAGTGAGTGAGTGAGAGAGGAGTGAGTGTGTGAGTGAGTGTGTGAGAGAGTGAGTGAGTGAGTGTGTGAGAGAGTGAGTGAATGAGAGCGTGAGAGAGTGAGTGAGTGAGTGTGTGAGTGAGAGAGTGAGAGTGAGTGAGAGTGGGTGAGTGAGTGAGTGAGTGAGTGTGTGAGTGAGAGAGTGAGTGAGAAAGTGATTGAGTGAGAGTGTGTGAGTGAGTGAGTGTGTGAGTGAGAAAGTGAGTGAGTGAGTGAGTGAGTGAGCGAGTGAGAAAGTGAGTGAGTGAGAGTGAGTGAGAGTGGGTGAGAGAGTGAGTGTGTGAGTGAGAGAGTGAGTGAGTGAGCGAGTGAGAAAGTGAGTGAGAAAGTGAGTGAGTGAGAGTGGGTGAGTGAGTGAGTGTGTGAGTGAGAGAGTGAGTGAGAGAGTGAGTGAGAAAGTGAGTGAGTGAGTGAGTGAGTGAGTGAGAGCTTCTGTAGTGAGCAAAGTGTTCCAGAGTAATGTGCACGTATCAGGCGCAAGCAAAAACTTTTATCAAGTATTACACTTCGTGATCAAAGTATTACATCACTTGATTATTGCTGGTGATGAGAGTTGTTTCTATGGCTACAGCCGAGAAAGCAAACCAGATACAACTTTTATTTTAGTTATAGAAACCATTATATTTATGTGTTTTAAATAATAATATTAGTTTTCACAGTTCACACTGGTGTACTGGTTAGCACATCCGTCTCATAGCAAGAAGGTCCTTGGTTCGATTCCCAGCCTGGGAGTTTGTGTGTGGAGTTTGCATGTTCTCCCTGTACTTGTGTGGGTTTCCTCCGGATACTCCGGTTTCCTCCCACAGTCCAAAACCATGCACAGTAAGTTAAATGGCTGTTCCAAATTACCCCTAGGTGTGAATGGTTGTGTGAATGTTGGCCCTGTGATGGCCTGATGAGCCATCCAGGGTGTACACTACCCTTGCTTGGAGTTGGTTGAGATGGGCACCAGCCTCTCCATGACCGTATTTCGGAGTAATTGGTTAAGAAAATGAATGAGATTTCAGTTTTTAATCTGACTTTCAAATACGGTGATGATTTGACTTTTGAAAAATAACTTGACTTGAAATGAGTTTTATTAATTTATTAATTTATGAATAAATTAATGTATTAACACTTCAGTTCACAGCTTTCCATATAATGCAGTTGTAAGAAAGTATTCAAGTCCTACTGCTGCTTCTGTGGTCAGAGTCTCTGATTTTTTTTTTTACTCCTCAGGAATTTCAGGAGAGGACCAGTGGTTGCCTGGTGGGAGGGTGTTGTCTTACTGATCCCACTGGTCAGGGATTCAAGCCCCACTGTCAACAGGTTGTCACTGCTGTCTGTCCAGTGCAGCTAACTGGGTCATCATAGGCCGGCCATGTCTCTCATAGTCTGTGATGAGAGGTGTAAAAGAACCATTGCTGACTTCTAGAGTAGCTGCAGAGCCGTTTGAGTGTTTCTGCCCTGCGATAGCCTAGTGAGCTGCACAGGGTGTACTCTGCCCTTGCCCAGAGTCGGTTGAGATGGGCATCAGGCTCCTCACAACCCTAATTAGGATTAAGTGGTTCAGAAAATGGATGGAATTTAAGGAGAACTGCTGCACGTCTCAGCCAACTCTGCATGAAGGTTGGGTACAACCTGAACAGTTCACTAGACCAATGCAACTTAACACACCCATTCACACTCACACCTAGCGGCAATTGGGAGGAGCCAGAATGCCATATCATGCATGTCTTGGTCTGTAGGAGGAAATCAAAGTACACCTGGAGGAAATCAACACAAACATGGAGTGAACATGCAAACTACACACAGAAACACCAGAGCTCGGGATTCAAACCCAGGACATTCTTGCTGTGAGATGGATGTACTACCCGCTACTGTGCCAACCAGAAAACTATTCACGACACCAAAATAAAGCAGAAGTAGGCACCCATGTTAGACTCTCCCTGCATGATTCTTAATTTTTCAAAGTGGCAGCCGTAGCCTGATAATAGTGAGAGAAGTGGCTCTGGGACCAAAAGGCTGCTGGTTCGATTCCTGACTGTGGCGATAGGGGAGTGAGCAGCAGATTCTCTTTCTTTAAATAAATGGCTGAAGTGCCCTTGAGCAAGGGACCTAACCCCCAACTGCTCTCCAGGCACCTCCCATCTGTGTGGCAGCCCACTGCTCCAAATGTGTGTGCTCACTTTGGATGGGTTAAATGCAGAGGAAATAATTTTTCTGACGGGATTAATATAGTAAATCAAATAAAAAAATAATAATGTGAGAACATCAGTCTGTGTATTTAAAGGCAGGTAAAGAAGATAAAAATCTGATTTAAACACTAGGCTGCAGCCAAGATTGTGAATTCAACCTTGGTGTACGGTCCTGATTGTAAATGTCTCGAGGTCTAAAGGGAGAGCGAGCTCTAGTGTATGTTTCCTAGAGAAATGATTGGAGGCCAGAAAGGCCTGAGTGACAGCAGTAAATTCCGGTTCGTCATGCCTCTGTGCATCTGCAGTTCGCTAGAGGAAAACGAGTGACTTGTATTTGGAACACGTCCCCATTCCATTTTCACACTCCCTGGTAAAACATGTGAAGGGGAAAACTGTAGGATGGAAACAATACCACATTAGAGGATGGAATGAACGTGTGTGTGTGTGTGTGTGTGTGTGTGTGTGTGTGTGTGTGTGTGTGGCTGTAATTAGCACTAGGTTCCAGGAGTGTGTCGATCACTGGGGTGCATTTTGAGCGGACAGACAGAGACAGCCGAATTTTGCTGTGTCTGTGTGTTTATGCCTACAGTAGTGTGCCAACCATATGTTACCATTCTGTGGACACATCTGTCGCTGTCGCTTTCCCAGGCTGTGCGTGTGTGTGTGTGTGTGTGTGTGTGTGTGTGTGTGTGTGTGTGTGTGTGTGTGTGTGTGTGTGTGTGTGTTTCTGTATGCATGTTACTGCAATTCAATAGTCCATTGCATGTCACTCCATATTTATATTCATTGTGGCATTAATTGGTAGTATTTTGTATTAAGGGTGCCAATAATTCTGGAAATTACTTTAAGCATATATGCATGTGTGTACTTTTATCATTATATAGGAGACCATGTAAATGCTTATATTTTGTGTGTGTGATGTGCATACCATATTTGAGTTTGTGTGTGTGTGTGTGTGTGTGTGTGTGTGTGTGTGTGTGTGTGTGTGTGTGTGTGTGTGTGTGTGTGTGTTTATTGCTGGGGTGGGGTGGGGAGATGGTTATTGCAAGAGTGTTTTTGAGCCCTACCCAGCATCTCTCTCTCTCTCTCTGTCACCTGTTCATTTGTATGGTTCTGACAGTTCTCATTATTGCTTTGGCAGTAGCTCAGCTTGTAATGCCAGTGCAGCATTTGAGCGGAGTTCGATCGGCAGTGCGTGTGTGCATGTGTGCATGTGTGTGTGTGTTTGTGTGTGTGTGTGTGTGTTCTCACTTCCTGACTGCAACCCACATCATCACCAAGACAATTACCGTCAATGACCCTGGCCCAAAAAAACAAACAAACAAACATGACAGGAAGTGGGAAAATAATGATCTGCATACACACATGGTGTTCATGTATACAGCGTGATGTCAGGTATACAAAGCAGTTGGAGCGTCAATTAACTAACGAGGAAGTAATTAAGAAAAACTCATTAGTAGATTCAATGCATGCTGTCTGTCTGCTGTCACCGCAGCCCTGTAACACTGACGCTTACAACTGATGATGCATGTTAAGATCTTGTTGTCTTGTAACACACAAGAATTCATTGTTGCTGTAGAATAACGACTACAGTTAAGCTCTTGTTATGAACAGTAATAAAATATTAGTGAACAAATTGTTTGTTTTATATTTGTTTATTGTTAAATATGTTTATCATATTTGTTGTACAATATTTATCTACAGTAAGAACATTTATTTTATTGTACAGGTCACTTCATAGATCTACCTTTGATGATACAAAAATAATCTCCATCAGTGGAAAGGATAAACTATTCAATCAATGACACTCGAACACACACACACACACACACACACACACACACACACACACACATGCACACACACACACACACACACACACACACACACACACACATGCACACACACACACACACACACACACACACACACACACACACACACACACACACACACATACACACTTCCTGACATAAAGGCATAAAAACTCAACTCAGGCAGCACGGCATGTTTTCAACCTTCCCAAGTTCTCCCAAACCACTTCACTGCTGCACTCTCTATTGGCTTCCTGTAGCTGCTCACATTAGATTCAAAAACTTTAATGCTTATGAAGCCAAACATGAACCTGCACCCTTTTTACTCAAAGCACTTTTCATACCCAGTACTGCACTTTGTTCTCTACTATTCTCTAGCCCTGCTAGACTACCCCCCCCCCCCCCCCACCCTGTTCTGGAACTGAGATGGTGGAATGCACTTCAATCTAGTCCGGACATCTGAGTCACTGAGTGTCCAAATGACAGCTGTCTAACTTTTTTTTAAAGTACAGTACTTAGATGTGCACTATGTTTTATATATATATATGTATAAATATATGCAATTGCAAAAAATGTGAAAGTCTGGGCGGTATGGTGGTTTAGTGGTTAGCATAGCCCCCTTTTTTAAGTTTTCAGGTTCACCCTGTGCTTGCATGGGTTTCATCCAAGTACTTCTGCTTCCTCCTACAATTCAAAGACATGCACATCGGGTTAACTAGCTGTACCAAATTGCTCCTGTGTGTAAGTGTGAGTATGAGTGGTTGTGTGTGTGTTGGCACTGCCATGGCTAAGGCTCTAGCCTCCCCTGTGACCAAAATAGAATTAAACAATTTGGCAAAGGAGTGAGAGTGAATTCATTATGATAAAAAAGATATGTTTACTTACAAAAATTACAACATTGGTACTTTTTTGCAAATCTGTTTATAGCAATTACAGTGTTAATTTGAGGTGTCTCTAGTAAGATGCAATTAGCGTTTTTGCAAACTTGAGTTCAATTCTGGCCCATTCCTTTTAATTCCCCACTGTTATGAGGGTCTCTTTCATGGGACATTTACAACCACTATCACTATCTCAATATTGACCCCACATAAAATCAGGAAAATGACCGACGGTTGCACTTTACCATCATTCACTTTCTAAATCGTATTCATCCAACTTGGGTTGTGGGGAGGGCGAAGCCTACCTCAGTCAATACTGGGTGAAGGCAGGGTGTACGCTAAACATCTCAGCAGAACATCACAGGACAACATACACAGACAACCATTCATATACACAGTCACACCTAGTGTCGATTTCAAACAGCCAGTTATCCTAATGTGCATGTTTTTGGACTGTTGAAGGAAACTGAATTACCTGAAGAAAACCCATGCAAGGACATGGAGAACGCATGGGACTTGAACCAAAGACCCAGTCGCTGTCAGAACCCCATTTGTACATGTTCACATTCGTATTCATAATTAAGAACAGACAGTCTACCTACTCGCAGATTTACTCTTCGAGAACCTGGAGATAACCCACCTTGACACAAGGAATGTACAAAACTTTACACTGACAGTAATACTGGCTTACCAAAGCTGGAGCTGTAAGATGGCTACATATTGCACCACTGTGTGGTCCAAATACTCTGTCTATTAACCCATTTTTTCCATCCACATGCTCACTCTCCACTATCTTAAGACAGCTGCCAACTAGGAATGAGGAAAACTTATACACACTTCTTTCTTTGCCCATCTTTTCAAATTGTTGCTCATGCTATATGTAACAGGGCAGCTGAAGACACTAGCTACCCTGAGTTTGCAGTGCCACACGATTGTTGAGTGTCACTCTCAATGACCTTTGAAAGAATTAAATGCAAAGAAATCTTCTGGCCATAAAAATGCTGTGGCATCATCAGTATTCAAACTCATGATCTACTGGAAATAGGGCAAAAACCTTTCTTTTAGGAGCCCTGCTGTAATTTTGACACATTAACCAAGCATGTACGAAACAAAACATGGCCCAGCATATATCCTGAGGTACCCCACAGGTTAATAGCTCATGTAGAGAAGAAGTTGCCAATTCCAAATGAAATATTTTTATATTTTTAAGGTTGGAGTGCAATCATTTTAGAGTTGGCTGGTTGACTACAAACTGCCTGAGAAGGTTCAGAAGAATAGTTCATGTGACGTTATCAACAGGCTACAGAAAGGTCTGACAGAATTGAAAGCATACTTTACAGAATCAGCAGTTAAAAGTAAGTCATATAATACAGTGAGGAGGGCAGACTGTGTGCTGTGGAGTGTGCTACAACCTGACCAGCTTAAAAATTATGAAAGCTGAGGCAGGAAGAAGAAACAGACAGAAAAACCAGAAATGGATTTCAGTGTAGAAACCGGTTCAGTTACAGTCCACAATCCAATGCCATTCATTACTCACTCACTGTCACTCATTTTGCTGAACTGCTTAATCCTACAAGGGATATGGGGAGGCTGCGGTAGGATACACTGAACAGTTCGCAAGACTTTTGCAGGGTCAACACACACACACACACACACACACACACACACACACACACACACACACACACACACACACACACATACACACTCACAAACCCACACACACACACATACACACACACACACACACACACACACACACACACACACACACAAAACAGTTTGCATGTTCTCCTCATGGTTGCATGGGTTTCCCCTGGGTACGCTGGTTTCCTCCGAAACAGTCTAAAAACATGCACAGTAGGCTAATGGGTGGTTCCAAATTGCCCCTAGTTGTGAGTAAGAATGATTGTGTGTGCTCCTGCTATGGCCTGGAGAGCTGTCTAGGATGTACACCGCCTTCACCCAGAGTTGGATGAGATGGGTGCCAGCCTCCCCATGGCTTAGAATATGAATGAGTTTATAACTCAGTGGGGTAGAAAATAGCTCAAAATGCCATTCACTGGTCAAAATCATCCAAAGTCTTGCCATGCTAATGTTGATGTAGAGGCAACCGTTGTGCATTGTAAATTTTTTACACTGAATAAAAATGTTTATAAGAATGTTAACTCCCTCCAATTAGTGATATACTATACTACCCAAGGCTTT
>CM045742.1:37305000-37330000 GCA_024760905.1 Plotosus lineatus | reverse complement strand
CACACACACTATGATTCCAGGTGATGTCATCAGCAATCTTGGTTCTGTGTCTCCCTTTGGGAGATGAATATGTGCAAATGTGTGCAAGTGTGTGAGAAATGAGGCTGGCGTCATATACACATTTACAGATTAATATCATAGGTACCTGTTTGACCTGAGAGAGAGAGAGAGAGAGAGAGAGAGAGAGAGCATGAAAGAGACAAAAAAAAACAACACCGATAGACACAAGGGACACAGCAAGAGCGATAGCAGCAGAAAGAAAGAGAGGGAGACAGAAAACAAATGCGAGACTGACCGAAAAAGAGAAATACACTGAGACACCAAACAATTGGAAGACAAAGACCAAGTAAGAAATAGATTAAAAAAAATAAACCAAAAGAAAGATGCAAAGAGAGAGAGTGATGAAGCAACTCCGGAGACTGTGCATTCATTCATTCATTTGCTGAGCCATTTAATCTTGTTGTGGTTGGAGATGGGACGGAGCCTATCTCAGGGTGAAGGCAGGGTACACCCTGAACAGTTAACAGTAAAAGCAGGAAAGGTTAAACCGGAGTTGTCTTTTTCCCGCCTTTTATTACTTGATTTCCATATTTATTTGTATCACTTGTTCTCTGAGTTCAATTATCTATTTAAGAAGTTCTCCGCTAAAGTTTGCCTGCCTACCTGAGTTAGCGTATGTGGTTCTTATTTTGCACAACCATCAACTCGAGCACGGACACAGGACAACTATTAAAGTCATAGTCCATTCTTATGTGTCTTTGCACAGGAGCCACAAAGGGTAAAAGTTAAAAAATGAAGGGCAAAGGTTAGACACCAGAAGGCGGAGGGTAGCTACCCTTTCGTCAACCCAGGGGAGAACCCCAATGTGTGGGCACCAAAAGGATGGGGGGGGGGGGGGGGGTGCAACAAGAACCTCTCCCCATTAGCAACTCCAAAATGGAATAAGGTCCAGCCCCTCTTGAGATGGGTGGTTTCAGAGCCCAAGACATGCATTGCGATGAGTCCGACTATATCTATATCTAGTTGGTATCTCTCCATCTCATGCACCAGCTCAGGCTCCTTCCCCACTAGACAGGTCCCAAGAGTCCCAAGAGTCCCAGTCAGGAGCCAAGGATTGGTCCAACAGAGCCAGTGACTTTGGCTGCCACCCAACTCACACTGCACCCGACCCCTATAGCCCCTCCCACAGGTGGTGGGTACATGGAAGGGCAATTTTTTTTTTTTTTTTTTTTTTTTTTTTTACGAAAGGGTCATATTTACTAAAGTTTCTAGTATAAAATTAGACAGTGCCCTCATGTCCCTATCCTGTGAGGAGTGGGTGGTTGTCCAAATTTTAGGAGCTGGAGGGGGGCTGGTGGTTATGAGTTCAGTGTTCTGATGGCTCTGAAGAAGAAACTCCATTCCCTCATGCATTGACCAGACCACAGTCAATGGATTTGAGGTGTATGGGAATACCTGTTGACTTTTGCTGCCCCGCACCAACTTGTGTAGATCTCCTGTAAACTATGAAATACTGACCTACCTGGTGATTTCTTCAGCAGACTTCACCAGTCTCTCCAGAACTTGGCAGTTCCCATATTAAGTAGTCATGTTATCGGTGAAAATATTCTGTTAATTGGCCGTGTACACATTCTTTTTATATCTAAGGTGATTGGCAACTCATTCAGATGTCAGAAATAGCACAGATGGCATCTTACCTTCCTGTGTTGAAGTTAAAGCTAAAGAAATCAAGACATGTATTTCGTGTTATCTACACAGGGTACCGTAAGCTGCTTATGCTTTCCACTGATGTTCTAAAGATCATCAGAGCTGTCCATGTTGTCTGCAGTTACCTTCTGAAATCCACAACCAGAGATCCTTCATCTTGCTGATGCTTATGTATGGGTGAATGGCTTGCTGCCACCTCTCTACTTTGTCTACATCGGCCTACCCATCATTTTTGTGGATCAATGCCATCTGCAAGTTTCATAATGGTGTTGTCTTTGTGTGATGCGTATACAGCAAATACAAAAGGGGCATAAAATACAGCTTTGGGGATCTCCAGTATGAGATCAAGGACAATAATGATGAAGCCACTTAAACGTTCACCATGTGTGATCATTTAGTTCAGCGGTTCAGAAAACCCAGCCGCAGCTTCCAGAGTTATTGAACACCATCAGTGGGACTAAAGTATTGACGAGATGAGATATAGTGGTAGGATATTGGAGCTGTTGTTATCAATAGATCTGTTAGATCAGTAAGTAAACTGGAGTGGATCTAGTGTTCTGGTAATAAAAAAAAGCTGAAATCTCACCTTGATCACGTATTTTATTTTCATTTTAATTATTTCTGTGAGAAAGGAACACTACTGTATAATAGGTGTACCCAGTCAAAAGACAAAATGTAGCAGTGCAAGGATAGAAATCAAAATGGATCAGTTTTAATATATTCTCTCACTCACTCAACCGCCAAACCATTTAATCCTACTATTAGGGAAAATGGAGCCCATCTCAGCAAACTTTGGGTGAAGGTGGGGCACACCCCAAACAGCTTACCAGACCATCATAGGGCCAACACACACACAAGCATACACAGGGGTCACACTCACACCTAAGGGAAATTTCTTCTTCTTCTTCTTTTCCTTTCGCTGTTCCCTTCAGGGGTCGCCATAGCAAACCATCTGCCTCCATCTCACCCTGTCCTCTGCATCTTCTTCTCTCACTCCAATGACCCTCATGTCCTCCTTCGCCACATTTGAAACTGATAACTATCCAAGTACTCAAAAGAAACACACATACAGAACTCCCCGCAGAAATGCCTATGCTGGGACTCAAACTCCATGACCTTCTTACTGTGAGGTGGACATGCAAACCACCACACTGTGTTGCTGCTAACATTTTTTCATCCTTAAACCAGATGGATTAATTTACAATTATATTTTGGCTGTTTCAGAATCAGCAGCTCCAAGTGCGAGGCCATGGTTCTCAGCCGGGAAAAGGATGGAATGCGCCCACCGGGTCTGCAATGAGGTTCTGCCCCAAGTGAAGGAGTTCAAGTTTCTCAAGCTCTTGTTCACAAGTGAGGGAAGGACGGAGTGGGAGATCAACATTCGGATCTGTGCAACCTTTGCTGCAAAGCAGAGCTTGTTCTGGTCCATCCTGTTGAAAAGGGAGCTGAGTCGCAAGGCAATCTACCAGTCGATCTACATTCCTACCATCACCTATGGTCACGAGCTTTGGGTAGTAACCGAAAGAACAAGATTGCGGATACAGGTGGCTTCGCAGGGTGGCGGGGATAGGGATAGAGATAAGGGGAGAATCTCAGCCATTCGGAAAAAGCTCAGAGTAGAATCACTGCTCCTTTGTCCTGAGATGAGCCAGTTCAGGTGGCTCGAGGATCTGATTAGAATGCCTCCCGAACACCTACTTGGTGTGGTGTTTTTGGTATGTCCAACTGGTAAGAGACCCCGGTGGTGTTGACAGAAAAAGCTGGTGGAACTATGTTTCCCGGCGGGTTTGGCAACATCTCAGTGTCCCCCGGGGAGAGCTTGAGAAAGTGGCTGGGGAGACGGACACTTGGACCTCACTGCTTAGGCTGCTGGCCTGACCTCGGAGCAGGCAGAAGAAGAAGAAGATGATGACATACCATTGTTATGGCGGTCTTCTAACCTTTATTATTAATCCCACCAAATGTGGGGCTTTGGACAATAAAGTAAGATTTTTAGAGATGATCCCAATCAAATTCTTGATCCAGAAATTTTAATTTAAAAATGTGAGAAGTTGATTTGTTCATCATAATCCAGCATCTTACCACCGGGCCACCACTGCCTGTGTCTGCCAAACCAATTACTCCTATTCAAGTGTCAGGGAGGCTGGAGCCTAGCTCAGGTACACTGTGATCAGCTTGTTAGGCCATCGTAGGGCCTACACACAGGCTGCCATTCACATTCACAACTGTAGGGGAAGTTTTGGGCAATCAGTTAGCCTAATATGCATTTTTTTGTTGTTGTTGTTGTTGGTGGTGGTTTTTTTTTTTTGGACTGCTGAAAGAAGTAATAAAATGACTGTTTGTAAAATGTTAAAATGTTATTTTAAGGTTCATATAAAAATCATTAGCATTACTTTCTGTTTTTTTTGCTGGGTTACCAACTGAAAGTGTCAAGCAAGTCCATCCAAGCAGAAGTTGCAGCACTTGTTCTCAGAGCAGGGAAGGTTGCCAGGTCTTTCATAAATCCTTCACAGAATCTGGTAGCCCTCAACAGTCTTCCATCCAAGTACTAACCACACCTGGCCCTGCTTAACTTCCAAATCTGACTGGATTGGGCTGTCACAGGGTCAGTTATATGGTGGAAGCATGGGCAGAGAGAGAGAGAGAGAGAGAGATATAAAGCTAAACAAAAATTTAATATGAAAGAGAGATAGAGAGAGATGGAAAAGGGAATAATAGAAAAAGAAAGGATTAAATGGAGCAATGAGAGAGAAAGGGAAAGGAGAAACTACTGAGAGATAGGGAAATGATAAAGAAGGTGAAAAGAGAGTAAAAAAGAATAAAAGAAGGGGGAAAAGGTGAACAATGGAAAATAGAGGAGGGGGAAATAAAAATGAAAAAAAAGAAAAAAGAGGAAGACAGGGAGAAAAAGAAAGGAGAAGGGACCGAGAGACAGAAATAAAAGAGAAAGGACTGAGAGAGGGTGGGAAAAGAAGAGAAAAGAATAGAAAAGTAAAGAAAAGAAAAGAAAAGAAAAGAAAAGGGACTGTGGTAAAAGAGGAATAAGTGAGGAGAGATGAAAGAGGTGGAAATTGGAAAGAGAAGGGAATAAAGAGAAAAATGTGCAAGAAGGCTGAGAGAGAAAAATAAAGGAAAAGGAAAGAGAGAAGGGAAAAATAATGAGCTGTGATGGAGAAGGATGAGAAACAAGAAGAGGCAAAGAAAAAGAAAGAAAGAAAGACAGCGATGAGCACAGAAGGAGAGAATGAAAAAGAAAGGCAGACACATAAAAAGAAAAGAACAGTGACCACAGAAAGAGAAAAGATGAGAGAGAGAGCGAGAGACAGAGAGAGAGAGAGCGAGATGAACAGATAGAGATGCTCTTAGCGGGATTGTTATGTTAGATTAATGTGCTGAATAAATAAAGTGGCCTCATTCCTCTCTCTCTCTGTCTGACCGATGAGTGTTATCAATCTGTCCCCGCAGCCTAATGAAATAACCTCGCTCTCATCATATTTCTGTCTTACACACAATCACAGTCACACACACACACACACACACACACACACACACACACACAGACTTCAAAATCAATCTGATTATGGCCTAAACATTGTGGTTCTCAGGGAGATGATATGAAGACATATGGCCTGGGAGACAAAAAAATTTGTGTGTGTGTGTGTGTGTGTGTGTGTGTGTGTGTGTGTGTGTGTGTGTGTGTGTGTGTGTGTGTGTGTGTGTGTGTGTGTGTGTGTGTGTGTGTGTCTCATGCACTATGATCTTTTTGTGATAAAAGTCTAAGATACTCCATGGGGGCCAAAAATTAGAGATAGAAATAACACATTCACAGAGGCACACACACACACACACACACACACACACACACACACACACACACACACACACAGACACACACACACACACACACACACAGAGAGAGAGAGACACATACATGCGCGTGCGCACGCACACACACACACACACACACACACACACACACACACGGCTAGCTAGTGTGTGGAGGGAGTGTCTAGTGGGAATTTAAGTTTATGAGGGAAATCTATTAGTGGGCAGAAAGGATAAGGTCCATCACAGGTCAAATGATGCATGCACACACACACACACACACACACACACACACACGCACACACGCACACACACACACACACACACACACGCATGCATACAAAATCCACTCCAGGCCTTTGAGATACAAGAAAGCGCACACTAATGATCTCCATCCGTTACATTCTCATAAACAAGAAGATCATAATGAGGAAGTGACTTCCCTAAAGAAGAATATCATTTACTGTAAAACTTAAACTTATTTTAAAATGCGATTAACATCAACAGGATGATGAAGCATAAACCAATAAGCTGTTTGAGGAAATGAACCGGAACGGTGTGCTGTTTCTTTATTATAGCACGAAAAAAGAAAAAAAAACATCCTGCCTAAAATGGCCATCTGGAGGCACTGCTTGTTTTCAGCAGTTATCCACTGAAACATCTCAGACAATCATTTCTAGCCTATCTTTGAACTGGGGAAGGAAACCTGGGTACTCAGAAGAAACTCCCTCAAACATAGAGAGAACATGCAGACTCCACACAGAAACGTCCTCACTGAGCTCAGGACTTAAACCCAGAACCTTCTTGCTGTGAGATGGACGTATAAACCACTATATCACGGTATCTTAGTGGATTTAATAAAGGTCTAAATATGGCCATCACACGATAAGATCTGCTCAGACCATTATAAGATGGCCAATCTCAGCAGCCTGCATACTGATCTGGTCAACCACACATCAGGACATACCTGAACTGCTGTTGTTCCCCTTCTCCATCGAATGAATGTGACACAAAGATCTCAGGAGCAAGTGCACGTTTGAAGGGAACCAGTGTTACGAGCTGTTTAAAACCATCACGTATAACATTTGTGGTTTCTTCTGGCACCATCAGTCCATACCCGATTTTAAAGTGCGCTTGAGTGCTACAATACTGCGCGTGCTCAGAGATATGGTGCCTTTCTCATTGGCTGTTCCAGCCTGGTAGTGATATAAACTGGTTGGATTCATTGACCCTCGTGCAGCATCACTTATTATCGGCCACTGCTGAGCTGTGCAAGCAACAAGCGTGGAAATTGTGAAAAACATTTCGAAACCAATTGACAACAGGAACGGTGCACTATCAAAACATTAGCTGGATAAACTACTGTGGATTAACCGAGACACTCATCTCTGGCAACAGTCTCATCCTCAGAGTCACTAGAAAGTGATGTCTCACAGTGTCTACGAGACTCCTCCCTCTCTGGTTTAAATGCGGTATCTAGCCATTTACACCCCTTTTCACAGTTACTTCTTGAATGCATTTTTTTAGCCTCCGCTAGTTTTCCATACACCTGTATTGCTTAAATGTATTACATGAGATGAGAGAGAGATTTCCTTTGGGCTTTTTCCCTTTTTTTTTCCAGGGGTCGCCACTGCGAATGATTCGCATGTTTTGATTTGGCATAGGTTTTTACGTCGGATGCCCTTCCTGACACAACCCTTTAGCAAGGGACAGAAACACGCTGACGGCTTTGCAGCTACTCTTTACGAAAGTCAGCAATGGTTCTTTTACATGATCCTCACACCATAGACAGTGAGAGACACGGCCGGCCTTTGATAACCCAGTTAGCTGCACTAGGCGGACAGTGCCAACCTTGTGGAGAGTGGGACTCGAACCCCCAACCTTAGGATCAGCGATCCAGTGCCCTATACCACCAGACCACCACTGCCCTACTTAAATCTATTACATATTCAGGAGATATGCAAATAATGAGAATAAATTAGCTTGGAGTGAGCCACACAAAACTATTCCAGCCAACCAGCAACAGGGAGCATTTCTGCGTAAGAACGCTGTTGCTGATTGGCTGCAAGGGAAAATGTTGTTTGGCTTGGAAATGTGTCATTTGGCAAGGAATTGTGGTTGCCTTGGCAATGTGTATTCTTGAATTTGAGGGGCTGAGCTTCTGAAGGAGCACTGAAGGGAGGTGGGTCTTTGTGCAGCTTTTCAAACAACAGCACATTAGTAGAATATGACACTATGGTCTGGAGCAAGGAAGCCGCGAAGGGTCAGATGGCGATCTGTTCAGTTTACGAATTGGAAACACAAGGAAACGTATCATAAGAAAAAAAATGTAATCATGTGTCTTCAGATCTATGTTTTTGCTCATGTTCTGCTATTTGAGCCACCACTTTCTGCTGGTATTGGACAACACTCATAGTGAGTACTGGATTACTGCCATCTGTCATTTTAATGCGTAGGGAAATAAAATAAATAACAAGGTCAAATCATACCTCAATATATTCCTGGTTAATAAACTCTGAAGGATTCCACCCTCTCTTTTGGCATTGTATATTAAATCTTTGTCTCTGCTTAATATAATAGACAATGATCAGCCACGAATCACATGACCTATGGGACTGCCTGACTCACACAACATATGAATAAAATTCAGTGACATTTTTTCATTACTCACCAGCTGACATCATATCCCCAGCTGTCAGTGTACTATACACCTCCATTTTACTGTAATTAAAATAATAATTACACCGCAGTAATGACACGTTATACAACACGTTATAGATGTGTCAGGAAATGCTTGTCTTATTTTCTAATCAAACCTATGAAATAAAAAGGAATATTTTAAAACTACCGCGGCATGAAGAGGGGGCCTGTGGTGTAGTGGTCAGGTTAAGGTGCTGGGCCAATGATTAAGAGGGTGTGGGTTCGAATCCCTGTCAGACCCCCGCCAGGCTAAGATTTCTGAGCAAAGCTGTAACCAATAGCGTGCATCTGCTCACCCAGCAGTACAAATAGGTAGCAGTAAAAATACTGGGACTATAACCTGCGATGTGATGGATTAGTGCTTCATCTGGGAGGAGTTGAACTCAGCATGATGATCCAGTAGGCTCAGTGTAAAAGCCCAATAACATGAAGAGTCTAATGTGAGTGTTTTTGAACTATGGAAGGAAACCAGAGTCTTCTTCTTCTTTGCGGCTGTTCCCTTCAGGGGTCGCAACAGCAAATCATCTGCCTCCATCTCACCCTGTCCTCTGCATCTTCTTCTCTTATGCCAATGACCTTCATGTCTTCCTTCACCACATCCATAAATCTCTTCTTTGATCTTCCTCTAGGTCAGGGATCACCAACGTGGTGCTCGTGGGCACCAGGTAGCCCGCAAGGACAATATAAGTTGCCCACGCACCTGTTCACTGCTATTTTTAGGACAGGCCCACAGCTCCATAGCGCCAATCTCCTTTGAGCTACATCTAATTTTTTAAATATATTTTTAAATCAAATCAATATCTTCACATAGATGAATATCATGGATTATTAATAATAGCATAATTATAGGTAAATTGAGCAAATTTGCAATTTCAGAGGTGTGTATCGACCTGGTATCCCTTTGCATTAATTGCTACCCAAGAAGTAGCTCTCAGTTTCAAAAAGGTTGGTGACCCCCTGCTCTCGGCCTTCTGCCTGGTAGTTCCAACCTCAGCATCCTACTACCAATATACTCACTATCCCTCCTCTGTACATGTCCAAACCATCTCAATCTAGCCTCTCTGACTTTGTCTCCAAAACATCATACATGTGCTGTCCCTCTGATGGACTCATTCCTGATCCTATCCATCCTCGTTACTCCCAGAGAGAACCTCAACATTTTCATTTCTGCAACCTCCAGCTCTGCCTCCTGTCTTTTCCTCAGCGCCACTGTCTCTAAACCATACATGGAAGGAAACCAGAGTAATTGGAGGAAACTCAAGCGTAGGAAGACCATGAAAACTCTCACAGAAAATCAAATCCAGGACCTTCTTGCTGTGTGGCAGACATGCTATCTACTACACCACTGTGTTGCTTGTAAGAAGACAGGGACTGATGGCATCTCTGCCTTTTGGGCTTGGATCACTACAATGGTACGTGTGGAGGGGATTTTTTTGGAAGCAGTATTCACCTGTACCTTTGACATGCGAGGCAGGTTTTATATCTTATAATGTATGACCAGATGGTCTTTAATGTTCTGGTGCTGCTTTGCTGCTGGTGGTCCTGGGAGTCGTGTGAGGATCAATGGCATTAATAAATGTATAAATTCTCAAAAGCACCAGGATATTTTGGCCGCAAAACAGCTTCTCGCTGCCAAGCTCTGTCTTGGCTGGAAATGTATCTTTCAGCATGACAATGATCCAAAACAACTAAATATGATGGCTTAGAATAATAAAGGAAATCACTGACATGAGCAAAATTAAAAGTGCTTGCTGAGTGCTGAAAAGTTTTGTACATAATCAATACCTACAAACCTTCATAGATGTTATACTAGTTCCACAACGTCTTTACCATCAACGTGATAAGTATTAAAGGAGACAACAAACAGCTTCATGCTTGAAAATTAAGCTTCTGCCAATAACCAGAGGGTTGACACGCTGCCAATAACGGCGGTTCCTTCTGTGCTTAATGAACTTGATGTTTGTTTTCTTTATATTTAGGAATGTGTAGAAAATAACACCATCGTCAACTGAATATGCCGCTACAGATGGGTAACAATGTTTAAGGAAAAAGAACCTGGATTGTCTTTTTTTGAGGAGATGGTCCATGACAAAACCACCAGAATAGTGTCATTGCAGCATGGCATCAATTCGACACATCTCCAGAACTGTATTGGTATTAACGGGAACCGGGTGTAACGGTAACATAGCGGTTAGCACGTCCGCTTAACAGCAAGAAAGTCCTGGGATCAATTCCGGGCTGTGCAGCGTTTGCATATTCTTCCCCTGTTTGCGTAGGTTTGCTCAGGGTACTCCGGTTTCCTTCTACAGTCCAAAGACGTGCACATTAGGCTGACTGGCTGTTCCAAATTGCCCCTAAATCTGAGTGTGAATGGTTGCTTGTGTTGTTCTGCAAAGGTCTGGTGAGCTGTTCCGGATGTACCCCTGACTACCTGTTGATCCAAAGTCTGGCATGAGTGAACAGAGTTGCGATCTGATGAATGCTAACGCACATGATTACCATCATTATCATCTTATTGGATTATGCAGTTAGTTCCTGTGTGCTGTGGATGGGGGGGAGGGGGGAGGGGGTTATCCTGGAAGTGACAATTCAGGAAATGTTTCCACATGTGGTGGCCCTATGGTGGAATGTATTAGTATGTATATCTCATAGCAAGAAGGTCCTGTGTTTGAGCTTTGGGCCAAATGAGGGCATTACTGTGTGAAGTCACATAGGTTTCAGCTCAGGAATCCAGAGTCCATAAACATGCACTTCAGGCAAATGGGATTGGATCAGTGCCTCTGAGAGAGACTTTAGATGTGAATGGTTGTTTGTTTGTTTGTGTGTGTGTGTGTGTGTGTGTGTGTGTGTGTGTGTGTGTGTGTGTGTGTGTGTGTGTGTGTGTGTGTTGACACTCTAATTGTCTGGCAAGCTGTACAGTGTGTACCCTGACTTTGACTGGAATCAGCTGGGATAGGTCCCTGCCTGCCCTCACCCCTAATGTGAGATAAATTGCTTTGGAAAATGAGATAAAGTAAATATTTTATCACAGAATAAAGGATATTGGTTCGGGGACTCTTTTTTTTTTTTTTTTTTTTTTTTTTTTTTTTAGATTTACACCGACTCTTTTCACTATGCTTGTTTTCATACTCCATTCAAGGACCGAATCTAAGTGTGGATGGGGCTCATAATGACGGAAAGGCTTTTTGATTCTGGATCAATTGCACCATCTAAAAGATCACTTTTGTGCATGCAGATTACAAGATGATAGTCATTTAGTTCGTCTCGTCATGTTTTCTGCATTATTTCCCCCTCGTTCAAACAGTCAAGTAGAATAATGAAGTGCAGTGGGGTTTTTGTTTTTATTGGATACATGGTATGTCATCACTCGAAAAGCTCTTCCTGCATAACAAGATGTTTAGCCATGCACGGCTAGCCTGAGATGGTTTTCTTTTCATTCGCCTTGCTCCTACTCACACCACAAAGGTGAATTAATTACCAAGCTCCAGTTCTATGAGCGTCTGGTTCTGGAAAAAAAAAAAAAAAAAACAACAATAGCCATAATAACCCTTTCTCCATTATCACAAAAGTACAAAAAGGAAGTAACAACAAAAAGCTGAAACAATCACACTACACAGCACATGGCTTTGAATCTGAATAGCTTTTTTGTCTGGGGCCGGCATGGGGGCGTAGTAGTTAGCACATTTACTTCACAGCTAGAAAGTCCTTGGCTGTTCAAAATTGCCCCTAGGTGTGAATGTGAATGGTGGTGGTATCATTTATGTCTGTGTTGGTCCTGAAATGGACTGGTGAGCTGTTCAGGAATTTCCCCCCCCCCACCCCCCCACACTTTACTCAGAGTCAACCGAGATAGAGTAGCGCTCAGCTTCCCGGTGATCCTATTAGGATAAAGTGGTTCAGAAAATGAATAATGTTTGCTCTGTGGGTCTGTGGAATGTTCTTGAGCTCAGAAAACACGGAGCGCGCTGAATTCTGGATTCATTTGGCCTGAGTCTGGGGAAAACGTACAACTATGGAAAAGACTATGAGGATTGACCCAGACGATACCAGCAAAATAAATAAAAGCTCCCACAGTAGAACAAGTCTGTTGTTGTTTTTGCTATATTATAATTAGTCCATTTGTTGTTTAAATAGAAATCCATTATGATAACACACATTTACAGGAGGCCTCAGGAAATATATATACAGTAGTACCTCAGGCTACAAAACGCATTTTCCTAAAATTTTTGTCACTGGATACGAAACAAGTTCACATTACGAAAGTGCCATCTTAAAAATTCAAACGTGCCATTCAAATATTCAAACAATGCGCGAGTTACTTTCCCATTGGTTGTCTCCCAACACCCCGCCCCGCTGGCCTCCCATTGGCTAGGAGGGAGCTGAATCTCCTTAATACAGTACTGTACCCATGCTTTTCGTGTGCCTTCCCCATTGTTCATCACATGCGTGAAGGAGAGTTGTACTGTTGGTTTGTGAATTCCATGAGTTTTTTTGAGTGTGCTCATTGCAACGTTATTTTTCGTTATTAATCATGAGCCCCAAGAAAGTGATTCCCGGTGAGACTGAAAAGAAGAAGCGGGCTCCGTTATCTATAAAAGTAAAACAGGAGATGATGAAAAAATATGAAAGTGGGATGCTGTTGAGTGAAATCGCAAAGGAGTCTGGCCGAAACCCGTCTACAATCGGGACGATATTGAAGCAGAAGGAGGCCTTAAAAGTGACGACCCTTCGAAAGGCCTCACTGTGATATCGAAAAAGAGGTCATCACTGAACGCCGAGATGGAGAGACTGTTACTCCTTTGGATAAAAGAGAAAGAAATTGCCGGAGATACAGTGATGGAGGCGATTATTTCGAAAAAAGCAACTGCCATATTTAAGGACCTCATGAAGGAGGGTAATCTTCTTTTACTTTTAACACATATTTCATACAAAATTGGTGTACTTTTATCATTTTTAAAGGGTTTATGAGGTAGTATTGGGAGCCTTGGAACGAATCACACGTTTTACATGTAAAATGCAGTTCAATTTACGAAAAATCCGGGTTACGAAAGCGGCGCTGGAACGGATTAATTTCGTAAAGTGAGGTATCTCTGATATTTATACAGTGGTACCTCACTTTACGAAATTAATCCGTTTACAATGTTCATATTTAGATGTCTGGAAATCATTGTTTCTGCAGATTCTTTGATATGGGCCCGTGCTGGTGTGCCTGCTTGTGTTTTTCTCCCCTAAAGTGTTGACTCTGGAGTAGTAATGACTCATCTGTATGAAGCTGTCTGAGCTGCTGGAGCAGCAGTAGTTTACCCGACGTCGACTATTACAAAACACAGGGGTAGGACTTCTCTCAGGTCCACAGCTCAGCCCTTCCTGCCTTTTTCTGTGGCGAAGAACTCTCCTTCTGCAGCATGGTTTTGTTCGGAGCACAGAAACAGCTCCACACTCTACTGAGCTTCACCCAGCCAGGTCAGAATCCAGCACGGAGCAAATGACATGAAATAAAATGGTTTTGTTTGATGTTGGAACTGTAACCCCTGGTTCAAGGGAGCCAATAACCCTAAAGCTTCAAACTTTAACACACCTCAATGTGATATTTAAAAGCTACCGAAAACCTTCAGTCTCTAAGCATTTAAATAAAATAATAAAATCAATTTTATTTATTTATTTATTTATTTATTCATTTATTTATTTATTTATTTATTTATTGTCATATCTTGCAATGAGTGCCATGATAAAACCATAAACTCTGGATTTTTCTTATTCATTCATTTTCTGAACCAATTAATCCGAATTAGGGTTACGGGGAAGCTGGCACCCATCTCAGCCGATCGAGGGCGGGATACACCCTGGACAGCTCACCAGACCATCGCAGCGTGGCTTTTTCTTATAGGATTACAATCTGGTGGTCTCCAATCTCATTAAAATTGGATTTATGGACACGCGAGTCTGTTTGACCACTCAAGTCAGATTCATTCCGCTTGGTCCATCCAGCAGATAAAATAAAGGCAGAGCCGGTCAAGCCATTATCCGTCACTGCCGGCAGACCTAAAACAGTTTCTAAACTATTATTGTTAAAAAAGATAATCAAAAGACTGGAAAAGAAAATATATTCATTTGACCAGTTTGGCCTGTTTTTTGAAAGATGGTTTCCAGTTAGGTCAGCCCCGCGGTATAGTGGTTAGCACAACCGTCTCACAGCAAAACAGATCTAGGGTTCGAGTCCTGGGTGATTTTGTGTGGTTTCCATGTTCTTCTCTTACTTGCATTGGGTTTTCCACAGGTACTCGTTTTTCCTCCCAATAATCCAAATACAATAGGCCCCCATTTTTCGTTGGGGGTTTGGTTCCGGCCCTTCTCGCGGATCAAGAAATTCCGGGAGTTATTTACCAGGAAGTAAAACCCATGTATCATATTAAATGGGTGAATTATTAATGCGGAAGTAAAACCCTATGTATGATATTACATGCACTAAAATATGCCTCGTAAACACACTCTATAGACAGTCTTACTCATTAATACAGTAATAATGTAGAAAAATGTAGTAATGATTAAGAAAAACTTTTTAATTTTGTACTGTGATAATATTTATTGATAATAAAATAAATAAACAGTATACAGGGATCCCTCATTTTCCATGGTTAATTGGAACCGAGATTCCCTTTCGACCGCTGATTTCCACGAAGTAGATCAACCCCCCTGACTGACGTATACATACATGTATATAATGTCAATAAATACATATTCAACCCTATAAATGCTTATAATAACAATTAAACATTCAAAAAAATGCATAAGATGTAAATAAAATATAAATACAGACGCGCGCAGACACACATATGTATTAAAATTAAAAAAACACATTAAAATGTAAGTAGTTTTGATGAGGGGGGTTGTTTTTTGTTGCTGTTGTTTTGTTTGTTCGGGTTTTTTTTTTTTTGCATAATTAGCCTTGTTTTGTGGCATTTTCCTGAACTTCCCCCCTATTCTTCCTTATTTTACTTATTTTTTAATTTGATGAATATTTAAAAAAAAAAACGGGATGCACTGAAGCCGCATGAATTGAAACGCGAAGTAGCGAGGGATCCCTGTACAGTGTATGCATTCATTCACGGCATAATCTCCTGCAGCATAACATTTTCCTTCCTGTATCATATGAAACACTTCTACTTTTTCATGCGGCGTCGTTACCTTTTTTCTGGCGCTTAGGCTCCTTACCAGAAGCCTGAGAAGATGCACAGCGTTTGTCTGATTTCATAGAGCTTAACTGGTAATTCAAAACACACACACAAAAAAAAATGCATTTTGACAACTTGTGAGCAAATAAGAAAAAAGGGGTGTATACACCATCTCAACCAATCAGCAGGAGGGAGAAATAAAAGCTCTCAGCCATTGGCTAAATTTGAATCAGTTGCCAGAGACCTCCGGGTTTGTCGGCAATCCGCGAGTATGCGTGAGTGCAAAACCACGAATGGTCAAGGGCCTACTGTATATGCACATAAGGCTGATAGATTGTGTGTGTGTGTGTGTGTGTGTGTGTGTGTGTGTGTGTGTGTGCGTGTGTGTGTGTGCGCTGGCCATGCGATGGTCTGGTGAACCGTCTAGGTTGCACTCCACAATTGCCCAGTGTTGACTGTGATTGGCTCCAACCTTTCTGTGACTTTAATAGTATTAAGCGGTTCAGTAAATGAGTGAGAAAGTGGGTATAGTTAGGTGAGGCTGGATTTTTCTTAATGTTGGAAAAAATTACAACAAAAAGCAGACTGAAGGCATTCCAAAAGTTCAGTTCATTTTCTGTAACCGCTTAATCCTAATTAGGGTCGCGGGGAGGCTGGCGCCCATCCCAGCCGACTCCAGGCAAGGGCACTTGCTTGTTGAAAGTCAGCAATTGTTCTTTTACCTGAACTTCAAACCAAAGACAGTGAGAGACATGGCCGGCCTTTGATAACCCAGGTAGCTGCACTGGGGGGAACAATGACAACAAGTGGTGAGTGGGACTCAAACCCCCACCCTTAGGATCAGTGATCCAGCAGCTTTACCACTAGGCTACCACTTCCACATTTCAAAAGGAGCATGCTCTTTCATGCATGTTAGTGTTGTGTGCCAGATTAACGACATAGTACACAATCAAATCCCCATATTGACGGCAGGACTTCTTTTTTTTTTTTTTTTTTTTTGAGTTGCGAACTGTTGTTTTCATCATGACTGCCAAAATCAAAGTTTTGCATGCATAGGGTCACAGGGTTTCCAAAGTGGAATGATAGTCCCAGCAAACGAAAAATCCAGGTTACGATAATCATTTTCCGAAAATTTTTGTCTCTGGATACGAAACAAGTTCACGTTACAAAAGCACCATCTCAAAAATTCAAACAATGCACGAGTTGCTGTCCCAATGGCTATCTCCCAACATCCCGCCCCGCTGGCCTCCCATTGGCTATCTTCCAGCATCCCGCCCTACTGGCCTCCCATTCGCTATCTCCCAACATCCCGCCCCACTGGCCTCCCATTGGCTAGGAGGGATGATGCAGCTCCCTCCTATTGGCTATCTCCCAACATCCCGCCCCACTGGCCTCCCATTGGCTAGGAGGGATGATGCAGCTCCCTCCCATTAGCTATTATGGAGCTGTATACCCATGATGCTTTTCATGTAAAGGACATAGTTACTGTTGTTTCATGAGTTTTTCGAGTGTGCTCATTGCAACTTTATTTTTTGGCTCAGGCTTTTAATCTTGCATAAACATTTGTAAGATTATAACTTTGCTAAGAAGACATGGTCAATATGAAGGAAGTACCTTAAAAGGTATGCTTTTATCATTTATAAATGGTTTACGGGTAGTATTGAGGGCCTTGGAACGAATCATGCGTTTTACAAGTAAAATGCGGTTCTACTTACGAAAAATCCAGGTTACGAAACTGCCTCTGGAACGGATTAATTTCGTAAGGTGAGTGAATGTCGGTTAATGCCAAATATTTTTTTTGCCTAATTTTAAGTCCTTTTATTGCTGAACTGTAATAGATCAGTCCGCATCACTGTGCCTTCCACACATCATGATTTTCTGTGTCTGGTGAGCCATTACAGATTCTCTGAGGATCAAGAACAGCAAAAAGCAATGAGAGTCTTAAAGGAAACTCTGGGAACAACAGAATTCTGTCACCCGTCTATGCATGTGTACAAGGAAGTGGAAAGTTTACACACAATACTGTATGAATGGTTCTGTTCGATTACTAATGGTTGTGGTAAACTGCAAAACAAATAAACAGACAATGTACAGGTTCTACAGAATTCCTTGCAGAATAGAGAATAATTTTCTACCCGTGTCTCCTTCATTCGTTCATCCTCCATATCCCCTCCCACCACCACCACCACCACCACCCGATTCTTGTTCTTCTTGTTTCTTCTTGGTAGAAATTGTCATCCAGCTAACTGCTCTTCATAAAATTACATGATAGCCTGCTCAAACTTTTATTTTTGAGACAAAGTAATTCGGAATAAAAAAATGTCTGTGGTCCGTTTGTGTAAAATGGACTGTACAAAGAACAGAACACTAAATCATCACAATGACGAGGAGACAAGTACAGTATTCCTAGAGTGCAAAGTACCTCCATCACACAGAACAGATAATGTAGCAGATATATCCATGGGCTTCTCTTATATTATGCTCCAAAGTATGTGGATGTGACCATTCATTCATTTACGGTACTGCTGACCCTACTAGGGTAGCAGGACGACTGGAGCATATCTCAACCTACTTTAGATGAAGGCAGAGTAAACTCTGAAGACACACATAATTTGGAAGAGCCACAGTTATCCTGATCTGCGTGTGTTTGGACTGTGCACTTCCTGGCTTCCTGGTTTCAACTCCTCGTTGAAGACAACACGACACTCTTCCTTTTTTAGCTTCCACCACTTTGTTTTCTGCTGTGCCTTTGGCTTCTTCACCTTTCTCACCATCAGGTACATCTTGCACACCACCATCCTATGCTGTTTGGTCACTGACTTCCTTCAAACTGCATCGTTTACACACGGTGTAGTCTACATGTGTGCTCCTATCTCCGATTTTATAAGTCACCCTATGCTCCTGTCTCTTGTGGGAGGAAACCAAAGTACCTGGTGAAAATTCATGATGACTCAGTAATGCCCTGGATGCGACCAAATTCGCAACAGCCCCCCCCCAAAAAAAAAAAAGTTTTTTTGAGATAGCCGGGACGGTAGTGGTAAGCACGTCCATCTCACAGTGAGAAGACCTAGGTTCAATTCCCAGCTCGGGCGGTTCTATATGGAGTTTGCATGTTCTCCATGTGCTTCCGTGGGTTTCTTTCAGGTACTCCAATGTCCTCCCACTGTCCATAAACATGCACAGTATGGTAACTGGCTGTTCCAAATCACTCCAAGGTGTGAGTATGAATGGTTGTGTGAGTGTTTGCCCTGTGATGGCCTGGTGAGCTGTCCAGGGTGTACCTCACCCTTGCCACGAGTCGGCTAAGATGGGCTCCTAATTTGGACTAAGACATCTAGAAAACGAATTTATTACCATGCCGCCTTGCACAAACAAAACAAAAAGAAATACAAATTTTACTTATACACTAAGAATAAATCTCATTAACACCATTAGCCAGGCAGAGCTGAATGTAGCAGAGATGAAAATGTTGAGGTTCTCTTTGGAAGTAATGAGGATGGATAGGATCAGGAATGAGTACATCAGAGGGACAGCACATGTAAGATGTATAGGAGACAAAGTCAGAGAGGCTAGATTGAGATGGATTGGACATGTACAGAGGAGGAATAGTGAGTATATTGGTCGTAGAATGCTGAGGTTGGAACTACCAGGCAGAAGGCCTAGAGGAAGACCAAAGAGAAGATTTATGGCTGTGGTGAAGGAGGACATGAAGGTAGTTGATATAAGAGAAGAAGATGCAGATTATAGGAAGGGATGGAGGCAGATGATCCGAAAGGAAAATAATAATAAGAAGAAGAATAAGAATAATAAGAAGAATAACACCATTATTCAAAGACCCAATTTACAAATGATAAACAACGTTACGATGTTGAGGAGCTCCAGGATCGGATCTAGACCGCCATGTTATTGACGTGCAAAGAATTTTGTAGCTCGTAGGTTTGCTATATAGATAGATACAGAAATACGTACATACATACAGTACTTTATTAATCCCAGAGGGAAATTCCAGCCAGTTTACGGTAATCCAGCTAATCGTTTAGATCTGACTCAGGTGTCTTTGGAGCAGAAAAAGTCAACACATGAGCAGTTTCTCATATGCATTCTTCAAATATGCATTGAGATGAGTCTGGAAAAGAGGGGGCAGTGGTGGTCTAGTGGTATAGGGCACTGGATCGCTGATCCAAAGGTTGGGGGTTCGAGTCCCACTCTCCACAAGGTTGTCACTGTCCCCCCCAGTGCGGCTAACTGGGTTATCAAAGGCGGGCCATGTCTCTCACTGTCTATGGTGAGAGGCATGTAAAAGAACCATTGCTGACTTTCGTAAAGAGTCGGCTGCAAAGCTGTCAGCGTGTTTCTGTCCCTTGCAAAAAGGGTTGTGACAGGAAGGGCATCCGACATAAAAACCTCTGCCAAAGCAAACGTGCGAATCAGATGATTCGCTGTGGCGACTCCTGAGTAAAAGGGGGAAAATCCGAAAGGAAGACAGACAATGAGTCTGGAAAAGATTCCTGCACCTAGAGGGTCAGCTGTGTTTGGATTTAATTTAGATTTCATATAGTGTCCAGGGTTTCCCTTGAACTTTTTAACACTTTGGAAAATCCAGGAAGTAACACTAGTGTACTTCAGAAATAGCCTAAATTTAGAGAGCAGGAAAAGTTCTGGTGTGATGGACAAAGTTTTATAAGATACAGAATGTTTCAGTCGATGCTTCAGTTTCTCGCTGCAGCCTACTGAGCGGTAAGTCTAACCTTAGCAGTTTAGCTAAAGTGGTGAGTGGATAAGACTCCTGGCGCTGGCTCCATCGTGGAAAGCTTATTTACATGCCAGTAAAACACAAATCATAAGCAGTGCAGCAGTAGACAATCGAGTTCCATTAGTCAGCATTTCAGACAGAACACAAACACACAACACTGGATTCACACTGCCAGCAGGTATGAGTTATTATAATTTTGTCTTTCTTTTATGTATATTCAATAATAAAATAAAATATTTGTATAGCACGTACGCTCTTACTCATTGCTGAACTGCTTAATCTTATTAGGATCGCGGGGAGGCTGAAGCCTATCTCAGTCAAGCCTGGGTGAAGGTGGGGTAACCCTGAACAACTCACTGGACCATCGCAGAGCTAACACACACACAACCGCTGCATTCACACTCCCACCTAGGGGCAATTAGGACAAGCCAATCAGTGCTTCCCAAACTCAACCAACGTGTTTCTTGCCCCATCAGTGGGAACAAAACCTGGGATTATGTTTATACAGTACTATAACATCGCTGGGGCCTACATGGAAACCCTTCGTCCCCACTTGGGACAGTCTGATTACTTTTTTTGGTTTCTCGCCCCCCCAAGTACACACCACTCATCAACCGTGTGATGCCATCTGTGAAGACCATCAAAATATGGCCAGCGGGGTTAGACTCTGTACCCCACGACAGGTTTAATGACACAGAATGGAGTATGTTTGCCTCTTCGACACCTATGGCTCGAAAACAGATATTGACTCTTACACTCAGTATTGGAGTACATCAACACCACAATTGGCAGTGTTACCACAGAGAAACAGGTCATCATGTACCCCAATCAAAGGCCATGAATGAACAGGGAAGTGCAGGTTCTGCTGAAGGCATGCAACAAAGCCTTCAGATCAGGTGATGCACGGGTCTATAGCACAGCAATGCAAATGAACCACGCTGAGAAGTGAAACAAAGTTGCAAGCCAAGGAACATTTGGCCTAGGAAAGTGAAAGTGTTGGCACATCAGATAGCCGCTCCAAAGTAATCTCTGGGATCGAAAAGTTGGAAAAAGTGTCTGACCCACCATTAGCTGGGACATCTTCAGTCTGAGTACTCTAGTCAACGGTGAGAGTAGAAGAGCATGCAGAAAAAGGGTGTCAATGACAAAAGCAAACCTAAGTGGCATGATCGCGAGTTTCAGGTTGAGATTGGGAGCTTTGTTGACGGCGTGTGACGTTACGTGCAATGCAGTGCATGAGATAAGGATCCTCAGGAACAGGACCTTCTGCCAGGTGTTCAAAAAATGTCGAAAGTTCCATGGCCAGGACTGTCAGCTGGTCGTCCTGATAATGTTGAAGGACACCATCTGTTTTCTGAAAACAATGGGGTGATTGCGCTTCAAACAAAGCAAAGAAAGTATTTGAGAACACGAGGTGCATGTCTTATGATTATCTAATCTTCATATGAGACACTTAACTTGAAATCACGTAAAATGCAACACTTGAAAACATACTGACTGAAACATGCACCTAGAAAGTAGATGGTCGCTGGTGCACTGATAGTAGAAGAATGATTAGACAATATGATGATTCATTTATCTTCGACTTCATAATGGACTTTTTAAGGCTTAAAGTAGTTAAAAGATTGAAAATCTTTACTCACGAAAGTAAAAGAAAAGAGAAAAGGTACTAACACATTGTTGTGCAGAGCAGTGTGAATAAACTAAGCAGCAATTGTCAAACGCCCCAGTGCAGCTAACTGGGTTATCAAAGGCCGGACATGTCTCTCACTGTCTGTGGTGTGAGGCTGTAATAGAACCATTGCTGACTTTCGACAAGAGTAGGCTGTATAGCCGTCAGCGTGCTTCCGACCTGCGATGGCCTGGCGAGCGGGCCAGGGCGTACTCTGCCCTTGCCCAGAGTCAGCTGAGATGGGCGCTAGCCTCCCCGTGACCCTAATTAGGATTAAGCGGTTCAGAATTGTCAAATGAAATCAAACAAGGAAGTAAGCGCTTAAATAAATGCTATTTTTAAAATGAAATCTTCTGACGTTGACCTAGAAATAACGGGAATTGGCATGAAGAGAAATTACATAATTAGAGCTGGATGATGTCAAAATGAGGCCGTCAGCGTGTTTCTGTCCCTTGCTAAAAAGGGTTGTGACAGGAAGGGCATCCGACGTAAAAACCTCTGCCAAATCAAACGTGCGAATCAGATGATTCGCTGTGGCGACTCCTGAGTAAAAGGGAAAAAGCCGAAAGGAAGACAGAGAGACAGATGTCAAAATGAGGGCGGGATCAGGGATGATTGACAGATAACTGGAAATAAGAAAACATGTAAATATGGTTAAAAGGAGCTAAAATTGTCTCAAAACCAGAACATAACGGAATGAGTGCTACTATCAGATGAAAAGGGGAGGTGCCATAAGGTTCAAATGTATATAACCCAGGGTGTTTTCAAGAGATTTTCTGACTCGGCTGACTCACTTCAGGAATGTACGTTGGGTGTATTGCTGAATAAATAATTATCCGCTTCTTCTCATCCAGTTGTCAGAGATGCCTTATTTTATTGAAAGTAATTTTTATTGAAGTTTGATTTGATTATTGGTTATATGAGGAAAATATTGTGAAAATTGTTACACAGGGATCCCTCGCTACTTTGAGCTTCAATTCATGTTTTTTTTAAATATTCATAGAATTAAAAAATAAGGAAATTAAAGAAAAATTGGGGAAAAAATTAAGGAAAATGTCACAAAAACAAGGCCAATTATGCAACAACAAAAAACCCTAAACCAACACAGAACAAAAACCAACCCAAAACCTCCCATTAAAACTAGTTACATTTTTGTGAGGTGCGCATCTGAGTACATGCACGCGCACAACCAAACAAAACTCCTTACGTTTTTATGTGAGGTGCGCATGTACATGTACGTATACATCAGTCGGGGGGAAGGGGGAGGGGGAATCTTCGGACAAAATCCGTCGGTCGCGGGGGATCTCGGTCCCAATTAACCGCGGAAAGTGAGGGATACCAGTTAATAGCAGGGTCTACAAGCACTCTGTGACATGTCCACTCAGAAAGATGTCTGAGTTTCCAACAAGTCACAATGTTATCCCTAAATTCATTCTGTAACAAGTGTGTGACCGGGTTGGAGTATTTGTAATGTTCAATTCCAAATCAATGAGTCTACAATTGTCAACATTAACAGTTTCACCAGTTTGTGCTACCGTAGCTTTTCTGTGGGATAACAAATCTTCACTCCCGATGAGCCATGAACACCCAGAAGACTCTTTGGTAGGTACCTACCACTGCATACTAGAAATATCCCACAAGACCTACCATTTTGAATATATATGATATTTGGAGCTTGTTAATTTTCAAGAAAGCAGTCTGTGGTCAGTGTTATAGATTTGGCAATCAAATATGTACGTATGCTGATTGATCTAAAATACACACTGTACAAAAAATGTGAAGAAGTGATAATTTAGTTACAGATGATGGTATGAACAGTCATGCTGATTTGCTGTGTTGTTGAACTCAGGGTTTTGAGTTACAGTGGGGGTGTTTCCATATGGTGTTTGCATTGTTATCATGTTTTCAGGTTTGTTTGGGTTTGAAGTGGATACCACAATTTCCTCCTACTATCCAAAGATATGAACATAAGGGTAATTGGCAGTTTGAATTTGCCCCAGGTCTGGGTGTGAATGGTTTTGTGTGGGTGGGTGGGTGTTTGCGTGTGTATTGGCCCAGTGATTGTCTGCTGTTCAGAGTCTTCCCATTGCCCAGTGTTGGGGATTCTACATAAAGTGCCCCTATGTGTTGTTGTGAATGGTTGTGTGTGTATTGGCCCAGTGATGATCTGGCAAGTTGTTCAGGGTGTTCTCATTGCCCAGTGTTGGGGATTCTACTTGAATTGCCCGTGTTGTTGTGAATGGTTGTGTGTGTATTGGCCCAGTGATGATCTGGCAAGCTATTCAGGGTGTTCCCATTGCCCAGTGTTGGGGATTCTATCTGAATTGCCCCTATGTGTTGTTGTGAATGGTTCTTCTTCTTCTTTTCCTTTCGGCTTTTCCCTTCACGGGTCGCCACAGAGAATCATCTGCCTCCATCTCACCCTATCCTTTGCATCTTTTTCTCTTACACCAACGACCTTCATGTCCTCCTTCACCACATCCATGAATCGTCTCTTTGGTCTTCCTCTAGGCCTTCTGCCTGGTAGTTCCAGCCTCAGCATCCTATTACCAATATATTCACTATCCCTCCTCTGTACATGTCCAATCCATCTCAATCTAGTCTCTCTGACTTTGTCTCCAAAACATTTTACATGTGCTGTCCCTCTGATGTACTCATTCCTGATCCTATCCATCCTCGTTACTCCCAAAGAGAACCTCAACATTTTCATCTCTGCTACCTCCAGCTCTGCCTCCTGTCTTTTCCCCAAGGCCACTGTTTCTAAACCATACAACATCGTTGGCCTCAACACCATCTTGTACACTTTTCCTTTCATTCTTGCCGATACCCTCCTATCACACATCACACCGGACACTTTTCTCCAACCATTTCAACCTGCTTGCACACGCTTCTTCACCTCTTTTCCACACTCTCCATTGCTCTGGATTGTTGAGCCTAAGTACTTAAAATCCTCCACCTTTCTTATCTCTGCTCCCTGTAACCTCACCGTTCCTCTTGGGTCCTTGTCATTCATGCACATGTATTCTGTCTTACTGAGGCTAGTCTTCATTCCCCTCCTTTCCAGGGCATACCTCCACCTCTCTAGATTTTCCTGCACTTGTTCTCTGCTCTCACTACAGATCACAATGTCATCTACAAACATCATAGTCCATAGGGAATCTTGTCTAACCT
>CM045742.1:37280000-37300000 GCA_024760905.1 Plotosus lineatus | reverse complement strand
AGTCAAGAAGCATTAAGGCGCTTTCATCGCAGCATCCAGAACCGTGGGGACTGACACATGCTATGTAGCCATCCCAGTTAGTGCCAGTGGTCGCATTGAATTCCCCCAGTACGATCAGGGTATCCCTTCCCGGAATCCCCGACACCACCGAGTTGAGCTGGTCGTAGAAAGCTTCCTTCATAGATTGATCACTTACCCCGGTCGGAGCGTACACTGCGATGATAGAGAGTGTCCCCACTGTGTAAGTCACCCTCAGTTGCATAGTACGCTCGTTGACCGGGACCACCTCCGAAACCAAAGGAGGCAATTGATCAGCGACGGCGACGGCAACTCCTTGATTGTGAAGACCGTCGGCCCGACCAGACCAGTAGTAGGTGTACCCACTGACACCTGTCTCAACGGACCCAGGCCTCCGCACCTCAGAGAGGGCCGCAATGCCTACGCCAAGCAGACTAAGCTCCCTTGATACCAGAGGCAGGTGAGAGTCGTCCCGCAAGGAAGTCACGTTCCATGCGTCGACCTGGACCGACTGCCTCAGATTCAACCGAGGCGACCGAAAGCAGCTGGTGTCCGATACCTTTGCACCGCCTGCGTCACTCATCCTATCACGCCCGACCTGGTCGCTCCAAGATTTCACCCCCATCATGGAGTGGGGGTCCCAGAGGCTCCCCCCCCCCATACGACGCCCCCTAAGGCAGGCATCAGAGCTACTCCCCCGGAGCAAACTCCAGCGTTTAGTAGTGCGTTTTGCTGGCGTTTTTTTAAGAGGGCGGGGGTGCAAACCCCACCCCCCCGAGGCTCCTCTAGGGCAGGGGCAGCGCTCCCTGACAGGCAAATGCCGGGAGGTACCCTAATATGGGGAAGAGTTAAGGAAAATGCCACAAACAAGGCCAATTATGCAAAACAACCACAAACAAACTAAAACATAAACAACCCCCCGCCCCCCCCCATCAAAACTACTTATATTTTTATGTGAGGTGCGCATCTGAGTGTGTGCACGTGCATCTGTGTGCGCTCGCATGTACGTCTGTATGTATGTATTTATATTTTATTTATATCTTATGCATTATTTCTGAATGTTTATTTGTTATTATAAGCATTTATAGTGTTGACTATGTATTTATTTATATTATATACACATATACATGTACGTACACGTCAGTGGGGGGTGTTGGATCCTACTTCGTGGAATTTGGTGGTCACGGGGGATCTTGGTCCCAATTAACCGCAGAAAGTGAATGATCCATGTATATACATAAAGAATACATGATAAATCTAGGGTGGTGCTGTGATTAGCATGTTTACCGCACAGCAAGAAGCCCTAGATTGGATATTTGGGCTCAGGCATTTGTGTGGGGTTTTTATGTTCACGTCATGCCTGTCTGGGTTCTTCAGGGTGCTCTGGTTTCGGACCGTGGGAGGTTTCAAATCCCTCTAGGTGTCAGTGTGAATGGTTGAATATGTGTTGGGGTTGCAATGGCCTGGTGAGCTATTCAGGGTTTTTATTCAGACCCTCATCCAGAGTTGGCTGAGATGAGCATCAGCATCTCTGTGACCCTAATTGGAATTAAGCGGTCCAGAAACTGAATGAATGAATGAATGTTAGTCACTCTGGATAATGTCTGAAAAATGATAGCAGTGTAATTGACTTGATGGTGGAATGCGTAGCACATTCGACTTACAGCCAGAAGGTCTTGGGATGTTTTTGTGTGGAGTTTGCATGTTCTCCCCATGCACGTGTAGGGTTCCTCCTGGTATGCACATTGGTCTAATTGGCAGTATCATGTGGCCCCTTGGTGTGAGTATGAATGCCGTGCAAAGCCCTGTTGAGCTGGTCATGTCTGCAGAGATAGACCTGAATGCCTGGGAGCCGAAAAGTAGAATTAAGCATTTCAGCAAATAAGTAATGCATGACAGATAGATAGTCTTATGAATAGTTACATCCCTTTTAAAGTGATAATTTTTTCAATATCTGTTTATTAATACCAGAAACATGATATGTTAAAAAGTGTGCATTCTTGTGAAATGTTTTTTTTTTTCCATTTTAATTTTTTTTCGAAATGTATATTGTTTATGAGTTTGGAATGAACAAAACACACCTTATGCTGGGTACAAGACCAAATCCTCCAAATTTGTCACACATTATAGCGCCACAGATGTCACAAGTCGACAGGGACTGGGCAGCTGGCATGTTGGAAGCTGGCATGTTATTTCATCAAACTGCGTCAGCTGTAAATGTAAAAATTTTAATAATACGCCGTCTTCGAAGGCAGCTCCAGCAGTTTTTTCACCAAAGCAATCGACCACATGTCCTGCTCCCGTCCCTAGGAGTATCCATAAACTCTGCACAGGCAATGTAGAGCAATGAGACAACATTCCACTTGTGAAAATCAATAATTTCATTTCCTTTTCAAAGAGGTTGACACGATACTATAGACTCACTTGCATTTCAGAATTCTAACAGAGGTTATACTTGCTACTGAACACAGGTCGTGGAGAAAACTGGTCTTCTCTGTATGTCATGGATTATAACTGGTATTATAATATATATTTGTTGAAGTCATTGGTCAGTTCAAGGAAATATTTGACCCTTTTTAATATCATACCAATAACATTGTCTAAAATTAAGGACATAGCTGTATATTAAATTTAACTTTTCCAATAAATAATTCAATAAAATATGAACAGATGGAAGGTAGAGAAAGTGGGGTAAAGAACTCAATCATTAGGAGGGAGCTCGGGGAAGAGCCACTGCTCTACGATGTTTCAAGGAGTCAGTTGAGGTGGTTCAGTGATCTGATTAGGATGCTTCCTGGTTGCATCTCTTTAGAGGTTTTTTTTTTGCTTTTTTTGGGGGGGTGGCAGGTTTAACTGGAAGGAGGCACCAGACCAGACCCTAAACTCAGTGGAGGGATTATATATCCTGTCTGGTATCGGGATACTGTAGGAAACTGGAGAGTGTTGACACCTGGGTGGGAGAGAGATACCTGGATTCCCTACTCGACCTGTTGTGTTCTCGAATCGACCTCGGATACGCAAAGGAAAATGGATGGATGGATGGTTGGGGGAAAATTGAAATTACATCCTTGTCCTTAAAAGTTAGTACTGTCATCTTTTAGAAGACATAACATCTTGCATAATAGCCTGTGAGCCTCTGATATGAACATATTTTTTATCTTACCACTCTTCCTACAGTTGTGAGATGTTGGGGTTTTCTTGCGTGTCTTCTTTCTTCTTCTTTTCCTTTCGGCTTTTCCCTTCAGGGGTCGCCACAGCGAATCATCTGCCTCCATCTCACCCTATCCTTTGCATCTTCTTCTCTTACACCAACGACCTTCATGTCCTCCTTCACCACATCCATGAATCCATGAATGTGTGTGAGGGCGTGTAATGAGGGCGTGTAATGCCCTTCAAACAATACCACACACAGCATTTTAAAAAATTTTCACTTTTGGGTTTTCATAAGACCTTGAACCAGTCCTTGATGGATTCGTTAGTGTACGAAGAATTGTCACAGCCACCCCTGTTTCAACTTTGAACATGATTATCTAAACCATAATCATCATGCGTCACATTTGGTATGAGGTTCTTCTCCTGTGTGTGGACAAATAACTTTATCTTTGATTTATCTGTCTCGAACACATTATTTCAAAATACTTGATCTTCACCTGTATGTTTATTGGCAAACTGTATTCCCTCTTTAATGTCCTTTTTGGAGAGCAAAGGCTTTTTCCTGGCATGGCTCCCATACTGGTCAGATTTATATAATCTCTTTCTGACTGTAGTCTGACCCAGGGCTGAGTTTTCAGGGGAAAACAAGTCCTGGACAAATTGGCAGTCGTTTTTAGTTGTAAATGATTTTCCTTACAGTGGGATGATGTATTTTAAATAATTTAAAGATTTCTCATTTTTACCTTCCTTGCCATACTTGTAGGCATCCACAGTTTTTTTCAAAGCCCTGAGAGAGATCTTGACACAATGACACAAGATTTCAATCATAAAGAGATTGAAATGACAGGTTCCACCTACATGAGATTCTAATCAATAAACACCTAATCTGGAACACCTGGTGTTATGGATTTTTATGCATTTTTCTCATTAAAATTATTAAATTCACTGCAAGCGTGGAATTATGTGTTATTCGTGGGAGAATATCACCTTTTCCTGTAACTACTGTGTCAAAGAAGGTGGAATATTTGCTTGCTCAAATATGTTCATCTCATATGTAATACACACACACACACACACACACACACACACCCACACACACACACATATATATATATATATATATATATATATATATATATTTATATATATATACGAGGGCTGGTGAAACCATTCTCTCTCTTCAGGTGATTACAAAGGAATCCTATATATATATATACATACATACACACATATATATATATATACGTACAGGGATCCCTCACCATCCACAGTTAATTGGGACCAAGATCCCCACAATACCACCGAATGCCACGAAATAGGATCCCCCCCCCCGACTGATGTATACTACATGTATATGTGTATATACAGTAATATCAATAATTACATATTCAATGCTATAAATTCTGGTAATAACAATTAAACACTAAAAAAAAAAAATGCATAAGATACAAATAAAATATAGATACGCAGATGTGCGCGCACGCACTCAGATGCACACCTCACAAAAATGTAAGTAATTTTGATGGGAGGTTTTGGGTTGTTTTTTTTTGCATAATTGGCCTTGTTTTTGCATCATTTTCCTTAACTTTTCCCACTATTGTTCCTTAATTTCCTTATTTTTTAATTCTATGAATATTTAAATAAAAAAAAAACGCGATGGGGCAGTGGTGGTCTAGTGGTATAAGGTGCCGGATCGCTGATCCAAAGGTTGGGGGTTCGAGTCCCACTCTCCACAAGGTCAGTGTGTTTCCGCCCTGCGATGGCCTGGCGAGCTGTCCAGGGTGTACTCTGCTCTCACCCTGAGTTGGCTGGGATGGGCACCAGCCTCCCCGCGATCCTAATTAGGATGAAGCGCATACAGAAAATGAACTGAACTGATGAAAAACCGCGATGCACTGAAGCCGCATGAATTGAAGCGTGAAGTAGCGAGGGATCCCTGTATGTATGTATGTACAGTATACAGTCTTAAGGGTGTATGTTGTAGGGGTAGTAACTTTGGATGCATGCTTGCATGGCTCCTTGCAGCTGCCTAAAAATGGCAGCATTCATACCCCAGGCAATGGCATCATCCCCGGCTAAACTGCATGCAGGTATCCAATCAAGTGTTTCCATTTTGGGAAGGGAGAAACTTCTCCACCCAGTGCATCCAGTCATTGGATAAATGGTCAGCTTCTGCAACAGCTGCAAGGACAGTCCTTAGTATAAGGATCCCACCCTGGGAGCTGAAAATTTTGGTTTCACTTGCCACGGACACCGGGAGTCAGACTGAGAGACGGTGGCTTTGGGACTGCATACCTAAATCTCACCTAAATCATCATATGCTGGTGTGTTCCTCTAGTTCCTCACCAGTTTTGTTTTTTTTACATCAACGAGTTACTCCATCATACACACTTTCACGCAATTGTGATTACTCATTACTCATTCATTAGAATTGTGGGGAGGCTGGAGCCTATCTCAACCAATGTCATGGACCTATGGTGTTTTAATTTTGGTGGAGTCTCTCCATGTTTATGTTCATCACTGCTTCAGCTACATTCTCCACTTGCCAGGTGGTTCGTCAGACAATACAAAAATATCCACAATGAGTCGCATATGTTGGACTATATAATCAAGCTCCAAGCGGTGGCGCAGTCAACCTATTCAACCATGTCCATGCTCTCTTTTGCCACTGAGTACATCTGAGTACCTTGCGTTCTGGCTGTAGAATAGTACTCAAGTGTTTCTTATCTCCCACATATTTTCCTGTCCATTGGTTCACTGCACTCAGTTTTTTTTATTTTAATTTGTGTTGTGATCATGGATATTTCTATTCTGCATACTTGACTGCTATCAACACAAATATTTTAATAATTTGAATTACAATAAATAAATATTCATTCAGGGGGCAGTGGTGGTCTAGTGGTATAGGGTGCTGGATCGCTGATCCAAAGGTTGGGGGTTCGAGTCCCACTTTCCACAAGGTTGTCACTGTCCCCCCCAGTGCAGCTAACTGGGTTATCAAAGGCCGGCCATGTGTCTCACTGTCTATGGTGTGAGGCATGTAAAAGAACCATTGCTGACTTTCGACAAGAATAGGCTGCAAAGCCGTCAGTGTGTTTCCGCCCTGCGATGGCCTGGCGAGCTGTCCAGGGTGTACTCTGCCCTCGCCCGAAGTTGGCTGGGATGGGCACCAGCCCATGACCAAATTAGGATTAAGCGGTTACAGAAAATTAACTGAACTGACGAAATATTCATTCATTCATTCTTTTTCTGAACCACTTCATCCTAATTACAAGCCTCGACAACTGATGCTACCCGATGGTCAAAGAAAAGGTCTTGCAACCGGTTGGTGGTCTTTTGAAACCCGCGAATGACAAAATGATTGAGTACATACTTCACTTTTTGTAATGCAGTGCGTGATACCGCACTGGGTTCGTATTCATTCATTCATTTTCTGAACTGCTTAATCCTATCTAAAGTCACGGGGAGGCTGGTGCCCCTCTCAGCCGACCCCGGATGAGGGCAGAGTACACCCCGGTAAAGTCAACAATGGTTCTTTTACATGAACCTCTCACCATAGACAGTGAGAGACATGGCCGACCTTTGGTAAGCCAGTTAGCTGCACTGGGTGGGGTGGGGGGGTGGGGGTGGGGGGGCAGTGACAACCCGTTGACAGTGATGCTTGAACCCCCATCCTTGGGATCGGTAATCCAGCTGGGTTCGCATGTTGTAAACAAAAACAAAAATGACCGACATGGCGTGGGTACACGCCAAAGCATTCAGAAAATATGACTTTGAACTACTAAACATCACTGATGATGGATGTGCTACCAAAAGAAAATGAAAGATCTGCTACAAGTATATCGTACAAATTCGGGAAGAAGTTTCTACATTTATTAGTTAAAACCTTATGAATGATCAGAATAATGTGACAGCGACACAATGCAGTTACAGGTATGAAAGTTAGCAATGAGTGAACGTCCCAGTTCAGCCAGTTCAAGGGTCAAGTTGGTGCTGCTGGTGTTTGATGTATATGCCGATTGATGAAACTTTGCGTGTTGGGGTATTAAAGAAGTTAAAAGTTCCAGCAGGTTTATCAGAACAGAGAAGATTATTTGTATTCAAATTTAATGTTTTGTTTCAAAATAATTATTTGTGTTGTCAGTAATTTAATCCAGGGCAGTGGTGGTCTAGTGGTATAGGGCGCTGGATCACTGATCCAAAGGCTGGGGGTTCGAGTCCCACTCTCCACATGATTGTCACTGTCCCCCTCAGTGCAGCTAACTGGGTTATCAAAGGCCGGCCACGTCTCTCACTGTCTACGTGTGAGGTTCATGTAAAAGAACCATTGCTGACTTTCGTCAAGAGTAGCTGCATAACCGTCAGTGTGTCTCCGCAATACGATGGCCTGGCGAGCCGTCCAGGGTGTACTCTGCCCTCGCCCGGAGTCAGCTGGGATGGGCGCCAGCATCCCCGCAACCCTAATTAGGATTACGCTGTTACAGAAAACGAATTGATAATTTAATCCTTTAATATTATAAAATTTAACAATACATAAGAAATTATACACGTATCTACTGAACTTAAAATCACAAATCTAATGGATTCAATAACAGGTTTGTTTAGTAATTTACTTTTACTTCGGGGAGCCATTTTTGTGCAACCTGTGGGTCACGCAGCTCATTTTCAGCTGAACGAACTTTGGGTTACCGGAGTCATTTACACGTGAAACACGAACTGGTTCCCAAATTTTTGAAATGTCGAGGCCTGGAATTAGGGGATTACGTGGGGAGGCTGGCGCCCATCTCAGCTGACTCCGGGCGAGGGCAGAGTACACAGTGGGTAGCTTACCAGGCCATTGCAGGGCAGAAACACACTGACGGCTACTCTTGTCAGTGATCCAGCACCTTATCACCAGGCCACCACTGTCCTACCATTCTTCTTCTTTTTCTTTCGGCTGCTCCCTTCAGGGGTCGCCACAGCAAATCATCCGCCTCCATCTCACCCTGTCCTCTGCATCTTCTTTTCTGACTCCAACGACCTTCATGTCTTCCTTCACCAAATCCATAAATCTCTTCTTTGGTCTTCCTCTAGGCCTTCTGCCTGGTAGTTCCAACCTCAGCATCCGACTACCAATATACTCACTATCCCTCCTCTGTACATGTCCAAACCATCTCAATCTAGCCTCTCTGACTTTGTCTCCAAAACATCTTACATGGCTGTCCCTGTGATGTACTCATTTCTGATCCTATCCATCCTCGTTACTCCCAGAGAGAACCTCAACATTTTCATCTCCGCTACCTCCAGCTCTGCCTCCTGTCTTTTACTCCTCCCACCACTGTCCTACCATGAATAAATGTATTATTATTTTTATTTTTCAATTTTTTTTTTTTTTTTACAATAGATAAATAAATATGCCAGAGAGAGTGGAGACACACTGAATGAAGCTATGGAAAGAAGCTGCTTTTGTCTCTGCTTTGATAGCATTGTCTTCGTCCAGCACAGAACTCTGCTTCTCAGACCACCTCCAGGATGCATATTAATAACAAGTGTGAACGGTACCTCAGAGTTTTGACAAGATAGACTGCCATTTCTCCTAAAAGTGGTGCTATATATTGGCGCCCATACCCCCGTGTTCTGACATTTCAAGCTGTTTATTTGATATCGCTGCAGGTTTTCTATTACACTTTCTATAATGATGACCACAGTTGTTATGGTGGAAATCAAGTTTCCCATCGAGGTTACTTTCAACAGAAAACAATTTGTTGCACCTCTATCCATCAGTGAAAAGGGACAATCACAGGACCACTGATAAGTGGATGCGGATACATGGATTCGTCAGAAACAACACAGGCATGGTGTTGTGTGAAGAGCCATATTGTAAGTATGAAAGTGGGGGTTTGTTTTGAGTACCCCAGGACCACCACTGAATTAGCAAACAGTCCTCCATCCAAAAATCTTCAACCAAAGGCAGTGCACTTTTCTTTTTTATTTTATTTTTTGAACCGTGGATATCTCCTACTCTGGATCCCCAAAATGTGAGGAAAGTGACGGATGAGTTTTTACAACCTTGAGCTGCGGATCAAATCCCAGCATTGACAAGCTGCCATGGACGGGTCCTGGAGAAAGACCCCTAACCTTCGACTTCTCAATTCCAGGCAGTATCCTGCCTTGATTGGAAGTCGCTTTAGATAAATACATCAGCCAAATGAGCAAATGCAAATGTGTGTCTGCTGGCTGTGGACCGATTGCACTGTCATGTCTGCTGCTTTCATCAATACCAGTGAAGTCTGTTCTGCTCTGCTACTTTAACTTTGTTCTGTTTGATGCGGCTGTTCTGAATATTTTCGGCACTGCATGACCTTCTGTATTATGATGTGCCTGTTCTTACTTTGTATGGTACTCATGCAAATATAATTTTAGATTAATGTTTCCTCTTTAAACCATCCCCCTTGTCACTCGCCTAAAATAATCACTCCAAGCATATGTGTGTGTGTGTGTGTGTGTGTGTGTGTGTGTGTGTGTGTGTGTGTGTATATATATATATATATATATATATATATATATATAGAGGATTTTCTGAGTAGATCCTTCCGTAGGAGAGTGCTCAATACTTTTTGGTAGAGCAAATAAACAAAAATAAAATTCTTCTATAATCACCTGAAGAGAGAGGATGGTTTCACCACCCCTCGAAACAGATCTGTAGTGATAAATGGAGTTTCAATAGAAAGTCTTTGTCCTGTCCTTTTATTTTTGTATATATATATATATATATATATATATATATATATATATATATATATATATATATATATATATATATATATATATAGTTGATTCTGGGGAGGGCAGAGTACACCCTGGACAGCTTGCCAGGTCATTGCAGGGCAGAAACATGCTGAAGGCTGTGCAGTTCCTTTTTACCGTGGACAGTGAGATACATGTCTGGTCTTTAATAACCCAGTTAGGTGTCCAGTTAGGTGTGTGTGTGTGTGTGTGTGTGTGTGTATATATATATATATATATATATGTGTGTGTGTGTGTGTGTGTGCACGCGTGTGTGTGTGTGTGTGTGTGTAAAAGTCTGCCTCACAGCAAGAAGGTCCTGGATTTGAATCCCAGCTCAGGTGTTTCTGCGTGGAGTTTGCATGTTCTCCTCGTGCTTGTGTGTGTTTCCTCCGGGTACTCCAGCTTCCTACCACAGTCCAAAAACATGCACAGTAGGCTAATTGGCTGTTACAAACCACCCCTAGGTGTGAGTGTGAATATGAATTGTTGTGTGAGTGTTGGCCCTGGTATGGCCTGGCGAGCTGTCTTCGGTGCACCCCTTCCTTGCCCAGAGTCACACAAGCACACAAGTGTGTGTGTGTGTGTGTGTGTGTGTGTGTGTGTGTGTGTGTGTGTGTGTGTGTGTGTGTGTGTGTGTGTGTGTGCATGTATCAGTGGTAGGTCATGAATTTGGTACTTGGACCTGCAGTGGACTTAACGGACTTAATCCACCTCTTAATACCACCATATGTATCTCAACCCACCACAATCTGTTTTCCAGGGCACTAAAAAGAAAGGTAACCCACTTTACAATGGTGATCAATCAACCAAAGCATAGAAAGCCTAAAGAACATAAATGTGAGGAGGAAGCCAAACAACAGTCCAGTGCATCCTCCCAAAATCAGTGATTCAGGCTGAGTGGGGAAGCAGCTGAGGAATTGTGGATTTTTTTTTCTAAAGAATCATACCTTGGTGCTCCACTAGTATTAAAAATGAAAAATAAAGGTCTGGAAATGGGAATAATATCTTTGGGAATTCTTACCTTTGAAAAAAGGGATTGGGATATAGGAACTCATAATGTATAGACGAAGCAAAGATAAATATATAAGGTGTGCTTGAAGCAGGTGAAAAGAAATAAACCATGTGTTTGTTAATTAACTGTTTGTGGCTGTAATAAGGGACTGAAGTAAAATAAATAGACCTTGAGTGCAAGTTGAGAATCGAAATGAAGAGAAAATATGTCAGGAGGGCGACTTGATGAAGCAACTCGGATGAATCAAGAGCCTGCTGGACATTCAGAGACGAAACGAGGAGAGATAAAACAGAGTGAGGTCCTTGAGTGAGAGGTGTTTTATGAATTATTCACCAGAATTTGCAGTACGTCAGCTGGTATCGACTTCTTAATCCTCTCTAACCCTGCACTATGCTTTCACAACTCGAACGCATTTGGAAAGTGTGCGTGCGTGTGTGAGTGTGTGTGTGTGTGTGTGTTTGGTGTTATGCATGTGCATAACGTATTGTGTGTGTACAAGAGTGAGGAGATGATTGTTAGGGTGTGTTAATGTGCCGTGACGGAGAGCTGAGAGTTCTGAGAGAGAGAGAGTGAATGATGTACTGTATGCAACGTTTAAGCTCAGAAAGAGATGAGAAAAAGTCTGAGTGAAGTAAAAGGAGAAAGTTATAGAGTATATAAGATCACACACACACACACACACACACACACACACACACACACACACAGATTGATGGGCCATATGAGCCTGTGTAAGACGTTTTATTTCAGCAAGTCTGATTGACACTCCGTTTTCTACTGAATGTGCTTCCGCGCGCTTTGTGTCTTATGGCGGCTCTTATGGGAGCAGGTACGAGAGGAGAGTCGTGTTTCTCTAGTCACTCCACTAAATCATTTCCTTGTGCGTGTCTTCCACCACTGACTAAGAAAAGCCCTGATGAAACTCAGCGCTGGCTCTGTTATTACCTTTAGCTACGATGCAATTCTCGGCACCGTGTTCGTCTTCAGGAGACATTTTTATTTTCGGTTTGGAAAATGGTCTATGTGAAACTAAACAGCCCTCATCCTCCCTTTATAAACCTCCATCATTTGCAGCAGATGGATAAAGTAATAGTAAAGCAGTACACATCACTGTTATATATTATTTAAGTTTATACCCAGAATGCAAGCAATTTTGGGGGGGACACATAGTAGTTGGCATGTCTACTTCATGGCAAGAAGGCCTGGGTTCGAATTCCAGCTCGGCCGTTTCTGTGTTGAGTTTGCATGTTCTCGCTGTGGGTTTCCTCCTCATACTCCGGTTTCCTCCCACAGTCCAAAAACAAGCACATTAGGCCAATTGGCTGCTCCAAATCACCGAACGTGTGAGTGTGAATGGTTGTGTGAGTGTTAGCCCTGCGATGGCCTGGCCCAGAGTCAGCTGAGATGGACGCCAGCCTCCCTGTGACCCTAATTAGGATTAAGAGGTTAGGAGAATGACAGAATGGTGATATAGGGTACTGCCCACACCTTTGAGTACACTCACACTGATGAACCAGGCTTTGGTCAATTTGCCACCACACTGAGTGAAATCTGATAACATGTCTACCTCACATCAAGAAGGTCCTGGGTTCGAGTCCCAAGCTTGACGAGCGCGTTTCTGAGAGAAGCAGTGCTTGAATGCGTTTCCTCTGGGTACTGCGACTTCCTCCCACACTCCAAACTGAACAGATTAGGCTTATTTCTTGTTCCAAATTACCCTTAGATGTAAGTGTGAGTGTGCATGGTTTTGTGTGTGTGTGTGTGTGTGTGTGTGTGTGTGTGTGTGTGTGTGTGTGTGTGTGTGTGTGTGTGTTTGTGTCTCTGTGTCTGTGTCTGTGTGTGTGTGTGTGTGTGTGTGTGTGTGTGTGTGTGTGTGTGTGTGTGTTTGCCCTGCCATGGTCTGGTACACCCTGCCTTTGATCAGTTTTGGCTGAGATAGGCTTCATCTTCCCTGCAGCCCAAATACATTGATCCCTCACTACTTTGTGCTTCAGTTTCTGCGGCTTCAGTGCTTCGCGAGTTTTTCAAAAATATTCATCGAAAAATTTAATAAAAGGAAATTAAGGAATCATAAGGAATCATAGGCTCAACAATCCAGGGCAATGGAGAGTGTGGAAAAGAGGTGAAGAAGCGTGTGCAGGCAGGCTGGAATGGTTGGAGAAAAGTGTCCGGTGTGATGTGCGATAGGAGAGTGTCAGCAAGAATGAAGGGAAAAGTGTACAAGACGGTGTTGAGGCCAGCGATGTTGTATGGTTTAGAAACAGTGGCGCTGAGGAAAAGGCAGGAGGCAGAGCTAGAGGTAGCGGAGATGAAAATGTTGAGGTTCTCTCTGGGAGTAACGAGGATGGATAGAATCAGAAATGAGTACATCAGAGGGACAGCCCATGTAAGATGTTTTGGAGACAAAGTCAGAGAGGCTAGATTGAGATGGTTTGGACATGTACAGAGGAGGGATAGTGAGTATATTGGCAGTAGGATGCTGAGGTTGGAACTACCAGGCAGAAGGCCTCGAGGAAGACCAAAGAAGAGATTTATGGATGTGGTGAAGGAAGACATGAAGGTCGTTGGAGTCAGAAAAGAAGATGCGGAGGACAGGGTGAGGTGGAGGCGGATGATTTGCTGTGGCGACCCCTGAAGGGAGCAGCCGAAAGTAAAAGAAGAAGAAGAAGAAGAAGAAGGGGAAAGGTTAAGGAAAATGCCAATTATGAAAAAAACCCAAACAAACAAAAACAACAAAAAAAACAACCCAAAACCCCCAAACAAAACTACTTACATTTTTCTGTGAGGCGCGCGTCTGAGTGGGCGCATGTGCATCTGTATAGATGTATTTATATTTTATTTACATCTTATGCATTATTTTTGAATGTTTAATTGTTATTATAAGTATTTATATCGTTGAATAAGTATTTATTGATGTTATATACACATATACATGTACGTTAGACCTCTTCAAATTTGACTTTTTTCATCAAACATATGCAAACTGATATTTTTCCCATTCTCCAAGGTCTAAATTATCTAAATATACCAGTTACTTTGATCTTGGACCTTGGCTATGCCTGCCCCAACAGCCATGTTGTTTTATTATTGACGTTTTTCAAAAACGCGGAAAAATTCGGGATATTACGTCTTTGTTTTCACTGTAGCTTTCCAGAGGTTGATGCTATAGCATTAAAAGTGGTACCAAATAAAAGCCAATAAATTTTTCTTGACCAGTTTATTACTACGTAGTTGTCTTCTGGATGCCATGATGTCAGCAGTTCACAAATGTGAACAAGTCAATCTTAACTGACCATCTAAAATGAAGAGAAAAACACAATTAATGATAATATGTGATTGTAATATATATACCTGCATTAAGAGTAACATTTTTGAGACAAAGTTATGTATCGTATGTCATCCTTTCAAAGCACAAAAATCGGTATTTATTGGTTAAAATTTACACAGGTGTTCATGTGTTTACTACCATATGCAAGAACATTTTATTGGCTTTCATTTGGTACCACTTTTAATGCTATAGCATCAACCGCTGGGAAGCTACAACGAAAACAAAGACATAATATCCCGAATTTTTCAGCGTATTTAAAAAACGTCAACAATAAAACTACATGGCTGTTGGGGCAGGCATAGCCAAGGTCCAAGATCAAAGTAACTGGTATATTTAGTTAATTTAGACCTTGGAGAATGGGAAAAATATCAGTTTGCATATGTTTGATGAAAAAAGTCAAATTTGAAGAGTTCTAATTTACGTATTCGTCAGTCAGGGGGTTCGATCCTACGCGGTCGCGGGGCGGTCTCAGTCCCCATTAACTGCAGAAAATGAGGGACCCCTGTCGTAGTATTAAGCGGTTCTGCAAATGTGGACATTGGAGACAACAATGTGATCCCAATTAAGTTTCTTTACTTCATGACATTTTATATCGTATCTTTTTAATAATTTCAAGCTAATATTACACACCAAGTCCTGAAATGGCCAAAACTTCCACATCCATTTGATTTCGCTTCCTGGTGTTATTATTCTGCTCTTCTGTGTAGCACTTAGAACTTTCCGTTTAATAGCCGGTGCAGCATCTGTCAGACAATAGCTCCTGTGACTCGTTTCTGTCATCATCATTAGGCGAGGTGTTATATCATAATTAATGTTTCTCGCGAGCAAGTCTTAAAGTAGCGGAGACCTTTGTCAAAGCATTTTTTGTGTGTAACTAGTTATTTTTCTCTCCTCCTTTTTTACTCTACCTTAATTACCTTCAGCTGAATGGGTTTCGGAGCGTAGTTGAGTAGCTTTTTGGCTTGGTTTCCCTAACACTGATCACTCCTTATCAGTCATCACCCTTCGCTCGCAGGAAAAAACACTCTCTAATTAGTTTGAAGTTGGGCTGTGTAAGATGATACCAGATGTATTAGGAGAACTGCAAAGAAGAGATACCAAATAACTCCAAGCGCAGTCGAGTCTTAAAGGAATAGTTTAGCGAAACAGGAAATTGAACGCTGCTTTCGTGTTTACTCCCAAACCACCAGGAAATATTTTGCATCTGATGCTTAAAGCGACTATTTAAGCTTTGCACAGACTGGCTGCCTAAATTATCGAACACTTGCCTCAAAATACACTTCAAGAGTCTCAGCGGAATATCATTAGTATTTAAACAGTTCCGTAGAATAGCAGTAAGCAAATGTAATCAAACTGGACCGATCCAATTTCCGAAACAAACATTTTAAATGCCATAATTGTTCATTAAAATTTAATTACTGTAAAGTATGAGGGACGGAACGCAAATGAAATGAGGAAAAACAATTAAACAAATTTCCACTGAGCCGCTGAAGGTTTATATTTAAGGACTTATCATCCGGATGCTCTCTCACAACAAGTACGCGTCACATTAAAAGCAGGTGTACTTAAAGGGAGAATTAATTCTCGGAAACGTATTCATATCTTAAGTAGCCACTTTATCTATTTCAGGATCAATGCGAGGCCGGAAACCTCAAGCCAAACTGCTTGGTGTGAGGCGGGGTTATACCCTGGGTGGTGCATACACAATTATAACCTTATTCACAGTTCACTCGGGTCATTTGGAATACAGGGATACGTATCTCACTTTCCGTGGTTAATTGGGACCGAGATCCACGTGCGACCGCCGAAATTCCGTGAAGTAGGATCTAAACCCCTCCCCCGACTGATATATACGCACTTGTATATGTGTATATAATACAATAAATACATATTCAACGCTATGAATGCTTATAATAACAATTAAACATTCAAAAATAATGCATAAGATGTAAATAAAATATAAATACGCACACATGCAGACACACGCACACTCAGATGCGCACCTCACATTAAAATGTAAGTAGTTTTGTTGGGGGGTTTTGGGTTGTTTGTTTTTGTTTTTGTTTGTTTGGAATTTTTCGCATAATTGGCCTTGTTTTGCAGCCTTTTCCTTGACTTTTCTCCTATTCTTCCTTAATTTCCTTATTTTTTTTAATTCCATGAATATTTAAGAACAATGCACTGAAGCCGCATGAATTGAAGCGCAAAGTAGCGAGGGATCACTGTCTGTCTTCCTTTCGGCTTTTTCCCTTTTTACTCGGGAGTCGCCACAGCGAATCATCTGATTCGCACGTTTGATTTGGCAGAGGTTTTTACGTCGGATGCCCTTCCTGTCACAACCCTTTTTAGCAAGGGACAGAAACACGCTGACAACTTTGCAGCTACTCTTTACGAAAGTCAGCAATGGTTCTTTTACATGCCTCTCACCATAGACAGTGACAGACATGGCCCGCCTTTGATAACCCAGTGAGCTGCACTGGGGGGGACAGTGACAACCTTGTGGAGAGTGGGACTTGAACCCCCAACCTTTGGATCAGCGATCCAGCGCCCTATACCACTAGACCACCACTGCCCTGTAGCGAGGGATCACTGGAGTGAAAAAAACATAAGGGGTTAATATGTGAAACCTGAAGCAATTTCAAGCAGTGGTGGCCTGGTGCTAAAGCTGCTGGATCACTGATCCTAAGGTTGGGGGTTCAAGCCCCACTCTCAATGGGTTGTCTCTGTCCCCCCAGTGTAGCTAACCGGGTTATCAAAGGCGGGCCATGTCTCTCACTGTCTATGGTGAGAGGTTCATGTAAAAGAACCACTGCTGACTTTCAACAACAGTAGCTGCATAGCGGTAAGTGTGTTTCTGCCCCGTGACGGCCTGTCAAACTGTTCAGGGTCTACTCTGCCCTCGCCCTGAGTCAGCTGGGATGGGCACCAACCTCCCTGCGACCCTAATTAGAATTAAGTGGTTACAGAAAATGAATGAAGCAATTTATTCTATTTTTGTTGTTGTTGTTGTTGTTGTTGTTGTTTGCTTGGACTGCATGTGTATTGATGTAGTTTGCATGATGCTAAACTGGACACAACGTGCTTCTCTTGCTTGTAGCCACCACTGACCTATATATATATAATATATAATAATTACATACAAATCTAAATTTCATTTACATCCCAATGAAATAATATCTTTTAAAATATCAAAATATCTTTGTATTTCATCTGAAGAATACAGGCCATAGAATGATCTATACCATATTGTTTGTTTGTTTTTTTGATTACATAAAAAAATAAATAAATATTATATTACATTAAATTATTATAAAAATTATATAATAAATAATATAAAAAATTTTCTTAAATCTAAAAGGTTATTTCTTATACTAGAGGTTGATTTCTTTAGCTCGGGATTTCTATCTAAACCAGGAGTGGCAAATCCTGCTTCTGGCGATCTACCTTCCCGAAGACATTCACTTCAACCCTAATCATGCCCCTCCCACCCAGTGCAGCTAACTGGGTTATCAAAGGCCGGCCATGTCTCTCACTGTCCATTGTGAGAGGCATTTAAACCAACCATTGCTGACATTTTCGTCAAGAGCGGGCGGCATAGCCGTCCGCATGTTTCTGCCCCACGATGGCTTGGTAACTGTCCAGGGTGTTCTCTTCCCTCACCCTGAGTCGGCTGAGATGGGTGCCAGTCTCCCCTTGACCCTAATTAAGATTAAATGGTTCAGAGAATGAATGAATGAATGAATGAATGATCATGGCCACTTGACCATCTTGGAACCAGACTTCGAAATGATGATTAAAGTGATGGTTGCAATTGTGGGCTCCATTAGGGTTGGAGGTAAAATCTTTCGGAAAATAAATAACCAGAAACAGGATTGAACGCCCTTGTTCTATAACCAGAGAATTTCTTTGAACAAGCAGTTTTTGACAATATTTGGTAAACACCGAATATAATCCATATCTATCCAACAAAAAAATGTGAGCTGGGCCCCTCCCCCTCCCCCGCCCCCACTTCCACACCCCCAACTCTTCATTTGTAATCCAGCAGTTTGCTCTTCATATTTGATTGCAGTTTCTGTTCTGCGCCACACAGCTGGCCACATGTGATACAGATAAAATGAATGAAACTTAGAAATAAATAAATAAATAAATAAATAAACGGTTTGGGTCTGTTAAGAAATCAACAGCACTGCTTAAACCTAATCTTTGAAAATCCAACTTTTGGCTCAAGGAGAAACGGCTGTTCTGGCATTCTTTCTCTCTCTCTCTCTCTCTCTCGCTCTCTCTCTCTCTCCCCTTCTCTCCCTCTCTGTCAGCCTCAAGAGAACAACCCTCCCTCCCATCTTCCTGGCCCTGAGCTAACCGGCCTGTTCCCATCTCTCTGCAGCATGTCTTCAGCCCCCCACCCTGTGCAAACGAGTGTAGGGTTGCATCCCAGCACCTGTCGGGGGATAAAAACATGTGGCGCGAGGGAGCTTTCAGCGCCAGGCAAAAGAAGTCAAGGACTCCTTTACTGGAGCCTGAGACCGAAAGAGCCTTCTCACGCTTGGCATTAAAGAGTAGCAGAGACAAGGAGATGGAGAGAGCAACGGAACAGAACCTTGACCTCCTTGAAAAAAAAAAAAAACAAAAAAAAACGGAGAATAAGCAAGGGGAAAAAGATAGAGCGCTAGATTTGATGTCACACTGAATAAATGCTAAAAGAAGGTGAGAGCTGATAGAGAGGGGCCAAGTCCAAACAAATGTGATGGATGGAAAAGAAAGGCTGATAAAAAGAAATAAAGAAAGAAAGAGGGGGGAAAAAAGAGGCAAGATATCCATATTCTTTTATGGGCAGATCGAGAAAGCGATAGAGGCCCACAGGAGAGGACGGTGGATTGGAAGAGGAGAAGTAGATGAAATTAAACAGAGAGAGGAGAAAAGAAAGAAATGAATTTAGTGCCTCAGGCTTGAGCATGAGTAAGAGGGAGAGAGGTAGATCGAGCGAGGTATGGCGAGAGATAGAGAGAGAGAGGGAGGAGGCGGAGGAGTGACCAGGCTAGCGTGACGGGACGGCAGGTGTATTAAACATGCTGATGCCTTTAAAACAGACAACAGACCATAAATTATTGCAGCTTCTGTTATTAGTGCGGCACAGGAGCACTGGAGTAGAGACACTTCAGTTACCAGCCCACTCTCATACTAATGCAAGCAGAATAAAAGACAGAAGGAGGGAGACATAGGGTAAGTGTGTGTAGATATAGACAGAGAGAGAAAGAGCGCGAGAGAGAGAGAGAGAGAGAGAGAGAGAGAGAGAGAGAGAGAGAGAGTAATAGTAGTAAAATAAATGCTAAAACAAGTAATTAAAGTACAAAATGGAAAGAGTGGATGAAATCATTGAGGGGAAATGGATGCCATGAAATGACGTGATGGATGGAATGGGGAACAAGTAAAGAAGACAGAGAGAGAGGAGGATTAGGAGGAGTGATAAAGGGGTAATGAGGGGGACCGAATATGTGGCTGTGCAACTGAGAAGAGATCGCTACTCACCATTAAAAACACAGGCCCCATTAGACAGTAAACTACCCGTTTGTGTGAGAACAGAGTCTGAACTATTGCACACGCAAGGAAAAAGCAGTCAGAAAGATAACACACACACACACACACACACACACACACAAAGATGCACACACACACACACACACACACACACACACACACACACACACAAACACACACAAAGAT
>CM045742.1:37232500-37277500 GCA_024760905.1 Plotosus lineatus | reverse complement strand
TCCCCAACTTACGTTTTTGTTTGGTTCCGGACGGCCGACGTAAGTTGAAAAAAAAACTTCCATTACTGTATCTCATAAAACACCTCTAAATCAATTATTATAAACATTACATTGTAAAATAATACCAAATATATCAAATAATGTCAACATTAATTTCAAATAAATTAAATTCAAGCAAAATAATTTCAAATCGATACATTTTAATCAAATTCACTTATCAAATATCAAATACAGTATCAAATATAACCTTTTACATTCTCTATGATGCGATCTTTCTGCTTGTAAATGGTTCCGATGGTCGACGGATGGTCACTTTACATGAAGCAGAGCCGAGTCACTTTACATGAAGCTTAAAACAGCCAATCAACGATTACAATATGTGAGGTGCTCCATATAAAGTAGTTCACTTGCTTGTGCTTGAGACAAAGCGCGGGTTATCTTGACTTCCGGTCTTTCAAGTGAGCAAGGGCGCCATTGAATACTCGTTTAGTACTCAGCCTGCACTGATGTGAATCAGTGTATATATATATATATATATATATATATAGCCAGTGGTGGCTCGGTGGTCTACTGATCTGAAGGTTGGGGGCTCAAGCTCTACTATCAATTGATTGCCCCCCGGTGCAGCTAACTGGTCTATCAAAGGCTGGCCATGTGTCTCTCTCTCCAAGGACATGCACATTAGGCTAATTGTATATTTCAAATTGCATGTAGTTGAGGGTGTGACTGTAAATTGTTTACCTTTATTCACAAGAGTTTGGTTTTGTGCAATATATCAGGCAAGAAAAGCAGCTGGGAGACAACCACAAACAGCACCCTCAACAACACACTTTATAGAGTTTATACAAATAATTTTCTTAATACAGTTTTTCAATGAGGAAAGGTTTGACAAATTGTCTTTAAAATATCCAGAGAATGGCATAAAATAATAACTTCACATTTAGTGACCCCACACCACCACCATCACCAACACCACACCAACACTACCACTACCACCCAATGTCTGTTAACAACACTTACTGTGGGTTAGGATTGTAGATAGTGAATAATATGAAGCAGAAGTACTCACTTCTTATGGTAAACCAATAAAAATACCTTCTGCATACCTGTTTTGTGGAAAAAAAACCTTTTCCCTATCCCTAACAACACCATAAAAGCTGTCTTCTGATTGGTTTATGCATCTCTGCCTAGATCATACCCGTTCAGATAAGCATAGGTAACCTGCTACATATCAATAAAACAGTCCTGCACCTTCCGACCTGTCTGATGCTGGAGGGTCACCTCTGTGGGTTTTCTTACTTGCCAAAGTATTTGATATGTGACATTACCTCACCCAGTTGACCGAAGCCCACAGATCTTTGCTACTCCAGACATTTTGGAAAGCTTTGTTATTTCTCTATTGACTGATCACAGTTAATGTATCTCTGTACAGCACAGCGATCTGCACTGTGTCGTAGATCCCATCATTTCTGTCAAGGGATGCTCGCATTCTGTTGAACACATCAACAACAACCACACTGTACATCATGACCCAGCTCTTTTCCAGGATGTTGATAGGTTATTATAAAGAGATGTAATTACACAGCCACTCTTGACCCCCCCACACCCACCCACCCCCACCCGCCACCACCATCTCATTTCCTCTCTCGTCTCTCTCTTTCTCTCTCTCTGCAGTGCAGTAGTCAGCGACAGTCTTGCCTATCAGTGCACGCAGATCTATGAGGCATGGAAAGTGCTAGCACCAACCTAGTTTTAAAACAGTATGAGAGATCTGTACTCTCTTCCACTTGCCGGAACACATCCTCCACTTGAAAGATAAACAGCTGAGAAGGAGCCAAGTGTTGCAGAAATAAACCCATATGGTGCGTACGTTAGACCAAATAGGATGATAGTATATTTGTACACTTTCTTATAGTAAGCAATATTATTCACTAAGCTTTCGTACTGTAAGCAATCAGGTAAGTCGTCTGGCTGAAGCCAGAGGTTCTAGAAGGCTTTTTCTTGTGCCCATGTTTTGACCCCAATGAATTTGGATGGATCCAGAACTAATTGAAGTAATTTTCTCATAACAGCCTGATTCGGCAGGTTCGTGGCTCAGCGTATTTTCAGTCTGACTGTCCCGGATTCGACTCGTTCTATATATAATGCAGCAAATTCTAGACAAGGTTGTGAAGGTCATGTCTCAGGAAGCAAAACTGCATATTCATGAAGAAGAAGAAGAAAAAGATGAGATCCAGGGTTATGCTTGTTAAAGCTCAAGTGGGGATTTAAATCGGGGCAATGTTCGTATAACATGACTGTACATGTTGAGCTGTTAAGCAAGTCAGATTGTAATTCCGGAGAGAAGATTGAATCCTTAAAAAAAAACTCAGGGAGAAAATTAATAATAATAATAATAATAATAATAATAATAATAATAATAGGGGCAAAAATATATATAGGCCACTCAAATAACACAAGCGAGATAACACAAATTGTTCAATTAGTGTTTTGTAGTATTAGGTGCAATACTGGCCGTCCCTCAGTGCATTCAGAAAATAAACGACAGCATGGTGGTGAATTGGTAAATCAATTGACAAATCGAGTTTGCACTGATAAAGTAATATGACTTGTCAGCAAAAAAATTGACATCAGCAACATAAATGTTTAATAAGGATACGAGCGCTGGCTGTACTTAAACGCTTAACGAGACTTACTACCTCCCCATTAACAGATTAAAAGCTTTAAAATGTCTGTCCTTCTCTCCCCCTTTCTTCTCCAGCTTCATCTCCTTCAGTTGCTTTCACTCGTTAAGTGAGCATGAACAGAAAGGCAGAAAACGGCTCCTGCAGGGACCTGGCAGGAAGGGGCATCTTAAAACTAAACCTCTCCAGGGAGCAGCTGAAGACAGAGAGAGAGAAAGAGAGACAGAGAGAGAGAGAGAGAGAGAGAGAGAGAGAGAGAGAGAGAGAGGGGGAAAGCAAGTGAGTGAGAGAGAGAGAGAGAGAGAGAGAGAGAGAGAGTGAGAGAGAGAGAGAGAGAGCGAGAGAGAGAGAGAGAGAGGGACATGCTTCTTTTTTATATGACCTCTTTATTAAACGATAAAGCCGGCGGACCTGCCTCCTGAGTAAGAAAAGGAGACGCCTGGCAATTATGGGGAGATTGAAGAACAACAGAGGAGGAGAAAAGAGAGAACACATTCAGATGAGTCCTAGAGACAGAAAGAAATACATAGACGTACACATAAAGAAGATTCTTATGTCATCAACTACAAAACCTAAGCATTTATATGTCTCTCATCTGTGTGTGTGTGTGTGTGTGTGTGTGTGTGTACATTTCCATTTCGATGGGTAAAAGTCGCCAAGCCTCCAGCCCGAGGTGTGTTCGGTTCAACTCCACTAACTTTGCATGGTCTTGCAGGAGAGGAAGATGGGAGAAGGGGGAGCAGTCACTCAGCGAGAGAGAAGAGAGCCTGTAATCTCATCAGCCGTGTTGTGATTGAACACGGTGGGACAGAGAGCAATCTGATTAATAAATAAATGGGCTCTGTGTGCCTCCATATGTCAGAGAGAAGGAGAGAGAGAGAGAGAGAGAGAGAGAGAGAGAGAGAGAGAGAGAGAGAGAGAGCGAGAGAGAAGGAAGGGAGACTCCGCTGGCATTGCCCTCATCAGGACTGATGCTTTGATTGGGCACGATGCAATTACAACGCAGATACACCCTGGGGAATTGACAGACAGTGCTCTCATACAAAACACACACACACACACACACACTTATCATGGGCTTGAAATGTGAATTGAGTTACTCTGACTGGCTATGGGTGCATATATTTTTGAGTAAAAAAGAAATGAGAGAAGGATTCAAAATTGTAGACTGTTGAATTTCTAAAGTTATACTCTAGACATTACGGTAACTCAGGACCTGTGAGAGTGCACAGAATTTAAAGCACACACACACACACACACACACACACACATACACACACACACAAACACATCATGGACTTGCAATGTATAATTGAGTAAACCTGACTGGCTAAGGGTGCATATATTTTTGAATAAAAAAGAAAAGAAAGAAGGATTCAAAAATGTAGAATGTTGAATTTCTAAAGTTATACTCTAGACATTACGGTAATTCAGGGCCTGAGAGAGTGCACAGAATTTAAAGCACACAGACATACAGCACACACAGCACACACACACACACACACACACACAGCACACACAGAGCACACACACACACACACACACACACACACACAGCACACACAGGGCACACACACACACACACACACACACACCCCCCCACACACACACACACTTTCTGTGAAAGAAAAAAACGCAGAGTCAATCTCAGACCGATCGTTTCTTTCTTTATTTCAGATGAAACATTATTAATGGTACACAGCAACAGTGATTTCATCCTTTTTTCATGTTTTGTTTTGTTTTTAAATCCTTAATACACTTTATAAGAAACAGGACACAGCGCAGAACCTGAATACCAAAATTAAAGTGTAAAGGCTGAGAAATGAGTTTCCGAGCCCATAAGGAACTCCCAGGCCGTAACTACTTGTGCTAATGTGACTAATTGTGAATTAGCACTGATCGCCAGCCAACACTGCTGCGTCGTCTGGATAAAGAAAGAGTCACGGCTCTGGGATCTGATCCCTTCAGGGGAAGCAGGGCATGTTTTGTGGCAACCAGGGCAGCTGAGAATTGTTGAAATGAACTGTGAACTAAAGCTAGTGTTGCTGTTAACCTTGGCAGCGTGAAACTTTAGTCCTCAGACACATCGTCGGGTTAAACTAGTCACTTTGAAGAAGTGTCAGAGGAGCTGATCTCAGAGGAACATGAAAGAACAACTTGAGCTGAAAGTTCAGATGAGGAGGGAGTTTGGGATATGGACTGTGTTTAGAGCAGGGACGGGAGACATTTATTTATGAACCGGGAGTTTTGAGTCGTGATTCCAGTGAGTACAGTAGGGGTTTAGGTTTAGGGTTAGGGTGGGTTTGGAGCAAGACAAAGGAGGCATCTGATGTATGAATCAACTCCTGAGTGACCAGAACTATTCCTCCGTCAATTCAGAGGTTGATCTCCGATATTAAAGTAAAGTTCGGCTACGTAAAAATATCCAGCGGAATGACTCAGGACTTTTACGGTGGCAAAATACGGATATGAACTTTTCAGATCTGAGGCAGGATTCAAGCTGAGACTTTCTGGGAATTAAAAAAACAAAACCCATTTACAGAACCAAATCCCAGTACATTTCGTAACAGTGGCGCTCCGGAGCTCCATATTTACACAAATACCGTAAAGCCATGATCTAGATTTTCTCGCGACATCATTACAGGCAACCCAACAAATGAAGCAACTGATTATATCATGTGATCACCGCTGCGATTGGCACTGAGTGCACTTACACGTCGCAGCTTATTCTCAGACTTTGTAAACTTACACATGCAAACGTTTTCAGCGCTCCCGCGTTTAGGCAGCACCGAAGAATTTACATTAGTGTCGCTCAAGGAAAAAATGGTTTATTAAAGACAAAGGACAACAAAAAATATCGCGTTACAGAATATTTGTACTAAATAGAGATCCATTAATGTAATCACCAATTAAATTTCATACAGTAGGCCCTTGTCCGTTTGCGGTTCAGCGCTCATGCCCCCCCCCCCCCCCCCCGCATCCTCACGGATTAGCGGCAAACCCAGAAGCTACTGGCACGCGATTCAAATTTAGCCAATGGCTGAGAGCTTTTGTTTCTCCCTCCTGCTGATTGGTTGCAAATGACGTGTACATGTGATCAACATGATTGCTTGCATTCTGAATTCACGTTTTTTTTGTGTGTTTTTAATCATTATTGAAGCCCTGTGATGTCACTCAAACACCCCGCATCTTCTCTAGCTTCTGGTAAGGAGCCTAAGGTAAGGTAATGTGGGCTTTTTACACCCGGGCCTAGCGGCTCATCAGGCCGGTGCTTACCCCGGATTTCCGTAACGTGAAGCGACCAGGAGTTCAACTGTTCCTGGATGGGACGCTAGTCCATCGCAGGTTACCTTCCCAGTATATTTTACTGGTACCCATTTATACTGCTGGGTGAACAGAGGCACACTTGTGGTTGAGACCTTGCCCAGGGGTCTTAGCACAGTGGGGGGGTTTAACTGGGATTCGAACATACAACCTCCTGATCATGAGCCCAGAACCCTAACCACTATGCCACCGGCCCCATGGTAAGGAACCGAAGCGCTTTATTCATTAATAAATATTATCACAGGACAAAATTAAAAAGTTTTTATTAATCATTATTACAGTTTACTGCATTATTACCGTATGAATGCGTAAGACTCGCTATAGAATGTGTTTAGCAAGAATATTTTAGCGAATGAAATATCATACATAGGGTTTTAAAAAGCGCCATGTCAATAACGCGCGGATTTTCAGGATCCGTGGGAATGGGCGGAACGGAACCATTGCGAATAACGGCGGCCTACTGTATTGAAAGTGGAATTAACCAATCAGCTTTTTGCTTCTCACAAGAATCAGTTTTAACTGTGTTGCAATATTCACCGAGCATGAGATACACAAATTTATCACAAACCCACACACACACACACACATAACAGGGTTATATGGATGAGCTTACCAATATTTTATTTATTCATTTTTACAATGAAATACACCAGGGTTCCACACAGACTGATGCTAGCGCCCTCGAGTGATATCATTTATTCATCCATTCATTTACGTTCTGAATCACTTAATCCTAATTAGAGTCACAGGTAACCTGGCACCCATCTCAGCCGACTCTGGGTGAGGGTGGAGTACACCCTGGACAGCTCGAGAGGCGAACACTCACATAACTACTCATACAACAGCCAATTAACCTACCGTGCGTGTTTTTGGACTGTGGGAGGAAACCAGAGTACCCGGGAGTAAACCCACGCAAGCACGGGGAGAACATGAAACCTCCACACAGAAACACCCGAGCTAGGAATCGAACCCGGGACCTTCTTGCTGTGAGGCGGACGTGTTAACCACTACGCCACCGTGTGGCCTGTATCATAATGTCATAAAAATGTATCATAAAAATGGTTAATTTTACACAAAGTCAGCAGCATCCTCCTTCCCTTACAGGAAAAAAAAAAACACTTTCATTTTTCTTCAAGTTCTTTTTGTTTATATGTGAAGGTCCTGGGTTCGAGTCCTGGGCTCGGCGAGAGCAATTCTGTATGGAGTTTGCATGTTCACCTTGTGCTTGTGGGTTTCTTTTGGGAAATCTGGTTTTCTCCCACAGTCCAAAGACATGCATAGTCCAAATCACTCCATGGTGTGAGTATGAATGGTTGCGAGTGCTGGCCCTGTGATGGCCTCACACAGGATCAGCTGAGATGGACGCCAGCTTCCCAGTGACCCTAATTGACTGTTTGAAATTACCGAGGTGTGAGTGTGAATGATTTTGTGTGTGTGTGTGTGTGTATGTGTGTGTGTGTTGGCCCTGCAGTGTTCTGGCGCACACTCGCTCCGTGACGGCTGAGATAGGCTCCAGTCTCTCTGTGACTCTAATAAGAATAAGAAGTTTGGCAGATGAGTATTTCCTATTGTTATTGTTCTGTATTTTTGTCTGCATTTCTTGTTGATCAAACATATGCTGATGCACCACAAACACATCATGATGACGGCGAGCGTTGACGTGCCACGAGCGGCCGTGTATTGTAGTGTACATCTGTCTGTGGTCTGCGGATGTGTGCACAGTCAACAGTGGAGCGTGAGCACTAAGGTACAGTATCAATACAGGTTACAGAAAAACAAACAACAAAAAAGAAACTAAGCACGTCAAGCAACTGTGATACTCCTGGACCGTCCCTCACTACTACAGGATGTGATGACACCAAGAAAATGGCGACCTAAAGTCGCGGGGTGTACAAAATAAAGCTTTTGTGCTGCGAGTTCATGCACACGCTCGCCAGCTTTCGTACGGCCTTTGTAGTTTTGGTGATTTTTTTTTTTTTTTCTTTTTTAGAGAATGTTCTTCATTAAGAAAACATTAGCAGTGTTAATTATGGTGGTGTAATTGGGGTTGGAGTGTGGGGTGGAACAGAGAGCGATACAGTCCACTGAGCACATGGCATTGCTGCAGGACAAAGTCAGAGAGACAGAGAGAGCAAGAGAGACAGAGAGAGCGAGAGAGAGAGACAGAGGAGTGAAAGAAAAACTGGTGGTGTGTGTGTGTGTGTGTGCAGTTAAGTGTTTGAAAGCTTGTGTGAGAGCGATAACAAAGAGAAAGCTCGATGAAAGCTGGAAACAAGCTATCGCGCGCGAGACGCCGAGACACAGAGAACCGTCAGAGTATTAGTGATGTCGTCGGTGTAGTCAGAGGCTCCGGCTTCATTTGCAGCATACAACCTTGACTAGCGAAGCTCATTTCAGCCCTGCTGATGCTTTCATTTTCTCTCTCTCTCTCTCTCTCTCTCTCTCTCTCTCGCGCGCGCTCTCTCTCTCTCTCTGACTTTTCTCAATCTTTCATCCACATGCAATCTTTCCCAGTCTGAGAACTCCTAATCCTCTCACAAGCTTTCTGCCTCGCCTCTGTTTATACCCTATATCTTTTTCACTCTCTCGCTCTCTCATTCTGTTTTGCTTTTTTTTTTGTCTTCACCTTCTCTCTCTCTCTCTCTCTCTCTCTCTCTCTCTAACACACATGCGCGCGCGCACACACACACACACACACACACACACACACACACACACACACACACACACACACACTCTCTCTGTTATTGTTCTTAATCTCTTTCACTTTCCCCAGTATCTGTATCCGCCTCAGTCACACCGGCTTATACAGGCTCTCTCTCTCTCTCTCTTTCTCTCTCACTCTCTGATTCTTTTTTCTTTCTCTCTCTTTCTCTTAGCCTCAATCTGCCCCTCTCTATCTGTCTGTCTCTCTTTCTTTGTGTTTGTCTCTCTCTCTCTCTCTCGCTCTCTCTCTCTCTCTCGCTTTCATGGTGTCTCTGCATATTAATCTATCTTACTCTGTCCCTCACTCTTTTTCTCTCAACCTATCCCCGTCTGTCTTTCAGTCTCTCACTTTTGTCTGCCACCGTCTCCTTTCCTGTCTGTCTCTCTTTCACTCTGCATCTCTCTCTCTCTCTCTCTCTCTGATTCTTTTTTCTTTCTCTTTCTCTTAGCCTCAATCTGCCCCTCTCTATCTGTCTGTCTCTCTTTCTTTGTGTTTGTCTCTCTCTCTCTCGCTCTCTCTCTCTCTCTCGCTTTCATGGTGTCTCTACATATTAATCTATCTTACTCTGTCCCTCACTCTTTTTCTCTCAACCTATCCCCGTCTGTCTTTCAGTCTCTCACTTTTGTCTGCCACCGTCTCCCTTCCTGTCTGTCTCTCTTTCACTCTGCATCTCTCTCTCTCTCTCTCTCTCTCGCTCTCTGCTAATTTGTCCATTTCTGACTCTGTCAGGCTCTTTCTGTCTATATCCCTCTGCTAATATAAACATGTCCAATCTGTCCATCTCTCTTGGTCCCTCTGGCTCTTTCATTCCCTCTCTACTGTTCTTCTTCACTATCTGTATCTCTTATGTTCTCATACTTTTGCCCATTCTCTCTCTCTCTCTCTCTCTCTCTCTCTCTCTCGCGCGTGCGCGCGCTCCCCCCCCCTCTATTGTAAAGCTCAGCATTAAATGCATTAAAGCTGGATGTCTTTACACAGTATAGTAATGGCCCACACTCATATAAACAAAAAGGTATTTAAAAAAACCAACAACAACATCTGCCTACATTCTGCTCTCTGCCTCAGTGCCTCTGATATCCTGCTATATGCAGTAATTTAACGCATGGCTTGTTTGTTTGTTTCAGTAAAAAAAAAAAAAAAAAAAGGTATTACTGTAAGGCAGGGACATTGCTCACGCTGCCGCTAGTCCGCTAGTCCTTATGTCATGCCGTGATCTTTGCTCAGTGACAGCAATTTAAAAATTACACCAGCCTTCAGTCGAGATGAGCGTCATGTGCACACGCACGCCAATCTTACCACCGGAAACGTGTGTGTTCTTAATTAAGGCCTCTGATTGGATGAGCAAGGCCCTGCATCAGTAATGATAGCCATGTCTCCATCCAAATCTCCAATTCAATTTAAGAGTTAATTTAAGCTGCTGCAAAAATATATGTGTAATAGATAGGCTGCATGGTTCAGATCACATCACGTCTCTCGTCCTTCCGCAAAAAAAAAAAATAAAATACCTTTAATACCGGAGGCCTAGACAGACTCAATTAATAATACTGGGTCATTTTCTTTTGTTGGAACAAATAGTCACATTTCTCATTGTTACTTTCAACCCTGTATTAGATTCATTGAGTATATTACCGTCAAGCCTTTTTCTGTCTCTCGTCTCTTTATGCAGCTTCACAATTCTCTTTAAACTGTAAAGCTCTATACTCAAGAGAATATAGTCGACCTTATTGTCAATGGCGGTTACATCTGTATGTCCTTCTGTAAATGAACCACTACAGGCTCGGTACTATTAATCAGAAGAAATTCAGTTCAAAACTTGCTCCATATATGAAATCTTTCATTTCACGATTATAATAGGCACTTGGACTTTTTTCAAGAACACTCACTCACTCGCTCACTCATTTGCAGAACTACTTAATCCATTCTCGGGTTGCAGGGACACTGGAGCCTATCACAACCAATACTGAGCGAAGGTGAATGCCCTGAACAGCTTGCGAGAATTTCACAGATCTCACACACACACACACACACACACACACACACACACACACACACACACACACACAACAAATTGATTCACACTTACACTTGGGGCAATTGGACAGCGCCAGCTTCATGACTTTGGACTGAAAAAGGAAACCAGGGTACCTCCACACAAGATTCGGGAGATCACGCAAGCTCCGCACAGAAAGGTCCGAGCCCGGGACTCGAACGCAGGACTTTGCTGACCACTACGCAACTGCGCCGCCCTTCTTTGTGTGCATCAAATTGCACTTGTTTCCAGATAAAAAGAAACAGCGTAAACAATGGTGAGAAAATGAGACTTGGTGTGTGAGGATTTGATGCACGTGAGTGATATGTGGAGCATTTTCGGGATGCAAATCACGACTCATGGATTCTGAAAAGAGGCTTACGGAAGCAAGAAGTGTCAGTAAATTTTGAGTGAAGTAAGTTAATATCCTTTTAATCATGTACACAAGGGATCTTTTAATGTGCGGCAATAGATTAACGATGCCAACGCGCACAAAGGCTGTATTCACAAATGCAGGGAGATGGATGGATTTAACTATAGCATCCCGAGTCATTTGATTTATTTTTAGGCTAAATCCTTATTTCATCCCAAATCAATGACTGAGACATTTTTCTGGCTCAAAAAAAAAAAAAAAAAAAAAAAAAAAATTAAAAACATGCTTAACTGTCCTTACAGAGAAAAATGCTGATGACAGTATCTGTAGCAAAGCGTGTACCATAAATAAATTTCAACAAAAAAAAACAAAAAACAAAGAAAACACGAACCTCTCACAGGGAAATCTGCTTTCAGGCACGGCCTAAATTCCGATATTATTTTTATATACTGTATACTGGTACGTATTGAAGTGTAAAATTCACAAGAATTCAGTGCAAGGTAAGCAATAATGTCCCAAATACCCAAAAAACCCAAATCATATAATATTCATCCATTCCTTTTCTAAGCTGCTTAATACTAATTATGGTTGCAGGGAGGTTGGCGCCCATCTCAGCCGACTCGGAGTAAGCGCGTTGTACACCCTGGACTGCTTGCCAGGCCATTGCGAGGTCAGCACTGACATTCACACCGGGAGATGATTTGCAACAGCCTTTTATTTAGCCTACTCTGCATGTATTTGGACTCATTCATTCATTTCCTGAACCACTTAATCCTAATTAGCGTCACCGGGAGGCTGGGTGCCCATCTCAGCCAACTCCGGGCGAGGGAGGGGTGCACTCAGGACAGCACGCCAGGCCATCGCAGGGCCAACACTCACACATCCATTCACATCTCGGGGAGATTTGGAACAGCCAGTTACCCTTCTGTGCATGTTTTTGGACTGTGGAAGGAAACCGGAGTATCCAGAGGAAACCCAGGAGTCCACACAGAAAAATCTGAGCATCAGAACCAAGTTTTGTTGCTGTGAAACAAACGTGCTAAAAACTGTGCCACCGTGCCCATCCCAGCCGACTCTGGGCGAGGGCAGATTACACCCTGGACGGCTCACCAGGCCATCGCAGGGTGGAAACACTCTGACGGCTTTGCAGCTACTCTTGTCGAAAGTCAGCAATGGCTCTTTTACATGAACCTCTCACCATAGACCGTGAGAGACATGGCCTGCCTTTGATAACCCAGTTAGCTTCACTGGGGGGACAGTGACAACCTTGCGGAGCGTGGGACTCGAACGGCCAACCATAGGATCAGTGAGCCAGCGCCCTATACCACTAGGCCACCACTGCCCATTGTATATATTTTATCTGATTATATTATTGTATATCTAGTATTATTGCAGTTATTGTAAATACAGGGTGAACCCTATCTCAGCCAATTTCAGGCAAAGGCAGGGTACACATTGATCAGCTCACCAGACCATTGCAGGGCCTGCACACACACACACACACACACACACACACACGCACACACATTTTGACCTAGGGACAATTCAGAATAGACATTTAGCCTAATATGCATTTCTTTGGCCTGTGGAAGGAAACTGGTGTACCCAGATGAAACCCACACAAGCATGGTGAGAACGTGCAAATTCTCCATGGAAATGCCCACGCCTGGGACGTGAACCCAGGACCTTATTGCTGATTTTTGATATTGCATCATTGATGTTTGTTTACTTTACATATCGTATCTGCGGTACATATTGATTATACAGATTTGTATATCTTTAAGTGCTGGTACATAATAATTTTTATGACATAGCTCACTTTAATACTCATTTGTGATTGGACAATTACAGCATTTTTTTGTACCACACTGTTACGATGGTGCACATCATAAGCAGAATATATAAATAGATATTCTGTGACTAAGTGGTTGGTAATGTACACCGAGCTGGCGATTATCAGAAAATAAACCTTGACGGGGTGAACAGGACCCCAAGGCAAAGTGGTGGGGTGTTGCATCATCCTAAAGGGCTTTATCCATTTATCCATCCATTATTGATCGATACCACTTAGCTATTATCGTGATTGGAGAAGCTGAATCCAATCCCAGCTGACTTGAATGTGCATGCTTTTGGACAGCAGGAGGAAACCAGAGTACCCTGAGGAACCCAGACAGGAACAAGGAGAACATGCAAACTCCACATTGCAGCCAGCTCACTGTACATCACTGTTGATGTGTATCCATTCCATACATTCATTTTTCTGAACCACTTAATGCTAATTAGGATCGCACAGAGGCTGGCAAACATCCCAGCCGACACTGTGCGAGGGCAGAGTACACCCCGGACGGCTCGCCAGGCCATCGCAGGGCAATAAAACGCTGATGGCAGTGCAGCCTACTCTCGACAAAAATTATCAATGGTTCTTTGGCATCCTTCTCACTATAGGCAGGGAGAGACTTGGCTGGCCTATGATAACCTAGTGAGTGGCGCTGGGGGATAGATTTGTATCATCTATCCCTGATTTAAAGTTCTCATTATCATAATGCGCGGCATGTTGGCGCAGTGCTTAGCACGTCCGCCTGACATCAAGAAGGCCTGGGTTCGATTCCCAGGCTTAGGTGTGTTGGTGTGGAGCCGGCGTGGGTTTCCTCTGAGTACTGTGCGTGCGTGGTTTCATCGCACATTCCAAAAACATACACAGTGGGTTAACTGGCTGTTACAAATCGCCCCTAGTTGCGAGCGTAAACGGTTGCCTGGTAAACTGTTCAGGGTGTACCCTGCCCTCTCCTCTCCTAGAGTTGGCTGAGAAGGGTAGCGGTGATCCTGGTTAGGATTAAGCAGCGAATAAATGAATCATAATTATAAAAAAGAGTTCGAATATTTTGAAGGAACTTTTTCTCGTTCCTCGTACACTGTACACAAGTGAAGAAAAAACACGAGATAAGTTCATGAACGGAAATGTCACACCACCAGACATCTTTCTTCTTTCCAGTCGTGTATAAGACTGAAAATTTAGTTCTGGATCAAAGCATGTATGCTAATTCATCTCTGCGTTGGCCTTTTGCGAAGTCTAGATATTTTACAGGCATTTTTTTTTTTTTTTTTTTTTTCTTCATCCTCAGACGGCAAACAGAAATTGCTGAATCATGACAGAAATGATTACTTGCCCAATATTATTAACTTGTCTCCGTGTCCTGTAACACTTGGTATTTTTTATACAGAAATAATATGAGGACGTCGTGATGTGTTTATTCACCTTAAGTCTTAAACGCCATTCTTCTTTCTTTTCTTTTTTTTTTTTTTTTTCCCCTTCGTCTTTCCACTGACAATTTAATTTGTCGCTTAAATTGAATTTCGATATTTGGGAGAAAAAAAAAACAAGCGAATGAACAAACACAACTGCTGACCTTCACCCAGACGGTGGAATAACAGTTCGATCAGTGATCAGTGCTCCGACCGCTTCTGCATTACAGACCAATTCAGGGAGGTCAGTGTTAAGACATGTACGAAGTGTAATGTGAGGAGCTTGCTCTGAATAGCGCAGGCAACCGCGAGACCGAGCAGCACAGGACCTCTTTACCTCTCGCTAGATCCCTGTGAACTGGCACAATACAGAGGGTAAGATGAATAACCCTCCTATATTAAAGCCCCTCCAGAAGAGAAGGAAAGATGCCCTGGCATGCTCAGACATACACGGGAAGCGAAAGAGGAAGAGCGCTGGGCAAAAAAACAAAAAAACAAACAAAAAAAAAAAAACATTAGTGTCAGCAATAGATTTATACGGCAAAAAGAACTCAAAATGTTTGACTGTATGTTTGTGCTGGAGGGTCTCTTTTCTCTTCTCTATTTCTCTGTCTCTCTCTCTCGCTTCTCTCTCTTCTTTTTTTATATATATATATATATTTTTTTTTATTCATGCACTATCAAAAGCAATTCTTCCCCCGACAACGCACAACAAGATAAACAGTTTGCGTTATAACCCATTATCTCTGGCTGGCAAATAACTTCCTCCCGCAGGTTCCAAACCCAGACTGGACCACCAACACCTGCTGTGCACTCACATCTTCACGCATGGATTTATTTATTTATTTATTTACACACTTATTTATTTCTTTAGACTTTATTAGTTGTATTGTTCCAGGATGCGTGCATATGTTTGTGTGTGTGTGTGTGTGTGTGTGTGTGTGTGTGTGTGTGTGTGTGTGTGTGTGTGTGTGTGTATTTTTATTATTTATGCCCCTGGTTAAAGTCCACAGACTGTGCTGACTCAAAAAATTAAAGCACAACGCAGATAGAGCAATAAAGATAAAACGCTTGCGTCTGCACTGATGGAGGGTGACACGGCATGCGTGCTTGTATGTGTATGAGAGAGAGAGAGCGAGAGAGAGAGAGAGAGAGAATGTGCCTAAAACCTCACATAAGACAAAAAACCTCCAACAATACATATCTACTTGCGTTTACTGTCACCGCAGTTACCATATCTATGTTTGTTGTCATGGCAATCACATAAATGCTAAATCTAAAATTGTATTTCGATGAGCAAGCGATTTATTCAATGTTAGTTGCTTTGTATTTTTTATTCATATTTTACATCAAATCAAACTTTACACTGAGAAAGAGCAAACATTAGGGAAGGGTGTGTGTGTGTGTGTGTGTGTGTGTGTGTGTGTTTTGTTCGCTTGGCATGCATTCCAGCGAGCTTTTCACTTAGTTAGCTAGACTAATCCTTCAGCATGATTTATTTTCTCCTTCACGATTAATATCTACCCACAGAAAATCAGCGAAACACTGGTGTGGTGACCAATCAATGTGCCATGAAAGTAAAAAGTACATGACTGATCCTCTATCCCCAGTTCGGTGCTATGTTAGCACAGTGTGCTCAAGTTATAAACATAATACTTACAAGCGAATGCCATCATGTCTCTTAATATAACTCAGATTATTCAGTTGCCTCCTGCTAGCTATGTTAGCCAATAAATGTATCGGTGCCTGTGTGTAACCGGACGCCCTTTACTGATCTTGATTTTTTTAATTTATGGATAGCTGTTTATGTTTATCTAAGCTTGTGTAATGACAACTCTCCTCAGCACAGCTAGCTTGTTCAAAAACAAAACAAGGCTAATTAGCTAGCTAGGAATTAGCTACATGTTCTTTATTGTGACATTTTATAACATTTTTTTTTTAAATTCAGTTTGATTTTCATGTGGTACAAACTCATACTGTATCTTGAGATAAATAACAATAATCTTTTTTTTTTTTTGCAACATTAGCTAGATAGCTATTTATGTGGGGCAGTGGCGGTCTAGTGGTGTAGGGCGCTGGATTGCTGATCCAAAGGTTGGGGGTTCGAGTCCCACTCTCCACAAGGTTGTCACTGTCCCCCCCAGTGCAGCTAACTGGGTTATCAAAGGCGGGCCATGTCTCTCACTGTCTATGGTGAGAGGCATGTAAAAGAACCATTGCTGACTTTCGTAAAGAGTAGCTGCAAAGTCGTCAGCGTGTTTCTGTCCCTTGCTAAAAGGGTTGTGACAGGAAGGGCATCCGACGTAAAAACCTCTGCCAAATCAAACGTGCGAATCAGATGATTCGCTGTGGCGACTCCCGAGTAAAAAGGGAAAAAAGCCGAAAGGAAGACAGACAGACAGCTACATAGCTATTTATGTGCGCTATTGTGCTGTAAGGTCAACTCTCACATACACTGTCAGTTTTAAAATTCAACTTGAAACAAATATTTTTCAATTTGTTAAAATAGTCTTAGTGTAACCAGAAAATCAAAAAAATTAAAAAAATAAAAATAAAAAAAAAACATTGGTCTTTTGCTGAGGTCCTCTTCGCTAATTCAGTCTAAATATGACCCTTATGTACAACACCAGCTAGCTAATTTGTTAGCCTTAATTTCCTGAAATATTCCCTGAAATATTCAAAAATAACTTCTGGTTTAATTAGTTTCTCTCTGTAACAGATCATTCGCCTTGTTAGATTTCAATGTTTAGCGAATTCATCGTAATTTTAGATGACGTATTATTAGTATTACGCACATTTAGCTAGCCGTATCAGTTTGTTGACCTTTCTAATTGAAATTGTTTTTGATTTTTTTTTTTTCAATGTAGAACATGTGTTCCCAAAACAGAAACATTTAAGCATTAATTTATGACCATAGTAGCTCATTAGATTTTTACGTCTTGCTAACATAGCACAAAGACAGACTCCCTCAATAAGTGAGTGAGATTGAACCGTATTCTAGCATGGAGGACTGTCACAGTCACCACACCAGCAGAGTTGTTGACGGAAATAAATAGAATGCAGTACAGCAAACTTGCAAGTGGACACAGATTGTGAGAGGCTTTTTTTCTGATGTTAACAAAGTGCAAACTTTCAGCGCACATACACACACACACACACACACACACACACACACACACACACACATACACACACACACACACTTAGAAAAGCTTGAGCAATGATAAAATGCACTAGGTGTGTGAATGCAGAGTTCAAAAAAAAAAGAAAAAAAAAGTACACTCATACGAAGCTGTGTCATTGGACGGAAGCGATACGACAATTCCCGAACAGTGGCGCAAGTCGACTGATGGTGAGCCAACATCAGCAAAGCAAAAGGAGAATTACACAACACATACATCACATTACGAATTCACTGATTCACTCAATGACAGTCAGGCGTTAAATACATCTGATTCGAATCAGTTCAATGAGTCATGAATCATGAATTGTGATTCCTAACAATTTTCCAAACAATTGGCACAGAATCAGACTCAGAAAGAGACTCCCTGGGGGGCAAGCTGCGATCGGCAAGCTACACACAGCCCTCTCGGCATGAGAAGGAGAAACAGAGGGAAAGGAAAAGACAGTAATGGGGTAGGAGAGGACTTTCCTGTCCTTTGTCCTCTTCTTCTCTTTTCATCTCATTTCATCTCGTATTCTCTCCATCCCTCAGTATAAAGTCTTTAAGTCTTTACAGTGGGTGTGAGTGATTATTTTGAGGAGGGAGTGTGCAGATGTAATTGTATATATATATACATATATATATATATATATATATATATATATATATGTGTGTGTGTGTGTGTGTGTGTGTGTGTGTGTGTGTGTGTGTGTGTGTGTGTGTGTGTGTGAGTATAAATGGTGGTGGTTTCTACCCCCAGCTGAGGGTAGCGAGCAGCAGCAGCAGCAGAAGAAGAAGATAAACAGAGGCTGAAAGGGATGAGACCCGGCCATGAACTCTGCCCGTCTCCGAACCCAAATCAGTGACAGTGGACTTCTCTGGAAATGCAGGGATGACAATGAACTCATCTGCTGCATCTACCTCAATTTCTTGTTCGGTCTTCTCCTCTTCGCTCTCCTCCACCTGACAAGAAAACAGAATGAAGACAAAAAAATAAATTAACTGTGTCTTTTCATAGAACATAGAGACAGAGGAGAGGGAAAAGGGGCGTTGACATGAAAGGAGCAACCTGTCCAGCATCAACTTGTGCAATCTGAGGACGTCTCAAGGCAGACCGCGGGTGGGGGGTTACAGAGACAGGGATTAACAAATAACGATAACTGGGGAAAGAGAGAGAGAGAGAGAGAAAAAGAGAGAGTGACAGATGGGCCTGAATAAATTAATACTAATAAAGTCTGATTGATGCACTGCCTCCCGCAAACACCTCTGACTAATCTTTTCACAGTATGAGAGGGAGCGAAGGAGACGAACACGTGAAGAAGAATAGAAAAGACGGAGCGAGAGATCAGGAAAGGACAGCGAGACGTTCGGTGAAGAGAGTGCGATTTGGCTGAGAAAGAGCGGTAGAAGTGACAGCAGAAACAGAATTGAATCCTTTTTGTCTGGAAGCCCAGATTATCTCTAAGCCCCTGCACTCTGTGTACGTGCACGAACACACACACACACACACACACACACACACACACACACACACACACACACACACACACAACCCATTGAGAATGTACACGTGGTCTAGTGTGTAAACACAAACACCCCTCACATACACACACACACACACACACACACACACACACACACACACACACACACACACACACACATCAAATGTGCTGGCACTCTTTAGAAGTAAACAGACTAAGACAATGTACATATAGGAATAGACTTCCATTACAAAAAAAAGAGGAAAACGTAAGAACTTATTCATATCAGCAGCCGTGCTGAAAAATCCATAACGTAATAAGATCACGAATAAAATGTCCGATATCTTTAATTGTGTCTTGACCTTTGACCTTTTATTGATGACAAAAACAAAATGGTATGATTGTTCACTTAAATTTTAATGTAATAACACATTCATGCCACCTGAGCCTTGTGGGGACGATAGATCATTCCAAGAAAGAAACAGGAGCGGTAGTTCAAATTAGGGTCAAACTATTCAGGACATTAGACACCGCTACACCAACAGATAATGTTTTCTGGTAATTCGCTCCAGTATCTTTGCAATGCTCTAATTTACTCACTCACTCATTTGACAAAACACTTAATCCTTTTAGGGTCACAGGGAGACCGGTGCCTGTCTCAGCCACCACTGGGCAAAGGTGGCGTACACACTGAACAACTTACCAGACAATTGTAGGAACCATTCACACACACACACACACACACACACACACACACACACACACACACACACACACACACCGAGGGCCAATTTGGAACAGCCAATTAGCCTTATGCACATGTCTTTGGACTGTAGGAGGAACATAGAATACCTGGAGGAAATCTATGCAAGCACGGGGAGAATAAGCAAAGTCCATACAGAGACTCAAACTCATGACATTCTTGCTGTATGGCAGACGTGCTCACCACTACACCACCGTACCGCCCAATGCTACCATTTAGTTTCAGTTAATTTTCTGTAACCGCTTAATCCTAATTAGGGTCGCGGGGAGGCTGGCGCCCATCCCAGCCGACTCTGGGCGAGGGCAGAGTACACCCTGGACAGCGCGCCAGGCCATCGCAGGGCGGAAACACGCTGACGGCTATGCAGCTACTCTTGTCGAAAGTCAGCAATGGTTCTTTTACATGAACCTCACACCATAGACAGTGAGAGACATGGCCGGCCTTTGGTAACCCAGTTACTCTGGGAAACAGAACCCAGGGAAATATCTTTTTTGTTTTAAATCTCATCCTTATTATGAATAATAATATATATATTATGAATAATGTTCATTTATAGGCATTAATCTATTCCTCAACAGTTGAGGGTGTTTTTTACTTGCCGCTGCCTGCTTCATAAATAAATAATAATAATAATTCTTTGTAAAACACTAAATTAATTTTTATAATATAATAAATTAATGTCTAACTCCAACACCATGCAAAACTTCCAACATGATGTAAAACATTGTTATTATTACCTTTCTCTTTATTTTTTTTATGCATGTTATTAGAGTAGAAACAGCATCACAGACGTTTCCGTACAACGCGGCTTTACGTATTTTATGTGTGCGACTGACTCTTTGCAGATCGTTAATACACCACATCAACTTGTTTATTATGTGGGAGTAAGCGTGAATTGTTTGTGTGTTGGCACTCGGATGGACTGGCACTGGATGGAGCTGTATAGGATGTACCATGACTTCGCCCAGAGTCGGCTGAAATAGGCACAGGCCTCACCGTGACCCGAGTACCATAAAGCATAAAATGGTGTAAATCAGTTAAAACCTAACAACTCGCCTGTAACTGGAAGAAAGGAAGGATGGCACAGTGACATAGTGGTTAGTACGACCGCTTCACAACAAGAAGGTCCTGGACTCAATTCCCCTTCAATTCTTTGTGGAGTTTGCATATTTTCTCTGTGCTTGCATAGGTTTTCTCCAACAGTCCAAAGACGTGCATTCGGCTAATTGACTGTCCAAATTCCCCATCGGAGAAAGTTCAGTTTAGTTTCTGTAACCGCTTAATCCTAATTAGGGTCACAGGGAGGCTGGCGCCCATCTTAGCCGACTTTGGGCGAGGGCAGAGTACACCCTGGACAGCTCGCCAGGCCATCGCAGTGAATAAACACGCTGACGGCTATGCAGCTACTCTTGTCAAAAGTCAGCAATGGTTCTTTTACATGAACCTCACACCATAGACATTGAGAGACATGGCCCGCCTTTGATAATCCAGTGAGCTGCACTGGAGGAGACAGTGACAACCTTGTGGGCAGTGGGACTCGAACCCCCAACCTTAGGATCAGTGATCCAGCACCCTTTACCACTAGGCCACCACTGCCCAGAGGGGAAAGTGTGAATGGTTAATGGTTGTGTGCAAATTGCCCTAGCATGTGCTGCTAAGTTATTCAGGGTGTATTCCGTCTTGGCCCAGTATTGGCTGAGATAGGTTCCAGCCTCCCGTGATCTTAGTAGTAGGATTAAATGGTTTGTGAGCAAAAGACCAGGGAAAAAAAAAAACATATTTGTTCTTAGACTGTCTCATTTAAATACAAGCGGAAATGTTTCACAGTGTATTTAACATTAATGGGGGAAATGCTATTAAAGATGCAGCTCCATGAGCTACGACGTAACATCAGACAGATGTTTGGCCACTCTACTCACACAAGTCAAGTCTGTGAATTAAAACATCAGGTTGTGACACGAGCAGAGAGTCGAGTGAAATGAATACAGATTGAGATTCTAAGGCAGTAATGCTGCCACCGAGCTTTCGTCGCATTGATGAAACGTTGGCCGTTAGCCCTTATTCTGAGCCTCAATATCATCTGAAAACACTGCAAAGAGTGCACCAGATCAATATTGATTTAATTTCTTACAAGAGTCATTAGCTTGAGGGATGAAGGCCTTGGTAATTGGACGTGGCGGCGTAGGCTGTTTGAATGTGGTTCCCTACCTACCATGATCACAGTGCTGACTGAAAATGCATTCCACTCAGACTCGCGATCTTGTTTTTAGGAATTTATATCAATTACCATGAATTATAAACAGCAGCTCTGTTGAAAAATGAAACCAAGGTAAGGTTGAAATAAATCTCTTCAGCTACCTGAGGACCTCGTCAGAATGTAATGTCTTCAACAGGTTCAAACAGGGCTATGTTTTCATGCCTACTCGATGTTGTGCTCTAATAAGCACAGCGATACCTAAAATCCATACCATAGGACTTTCAATACAGAATAAATACCACTATTCTATTCATTTAAAAATATTAGACTTATTATAAATCAACCCAAAAAAAAAATCAAGAACTTTCTAAAATATTAATACAGGGATCCCTCACGACTTTGCGCTTCAATTCATGCGGCTTCAGTGTATCGCCACAATGCCACAAAAACAAGGTCAATTATGCAAAAAAAAAAAAAAAAAAAAAAAAAAAAAACAACCTAAAACCCCCCAACAAAACTACTTACATTTTTATGTGAGGTGCGCATCTGTATGCATGTATTTCTATTTTATTTACATCTTATGCATTATTTTTGAATGGTTAATTGTCATTATCAGCATTTAGAGCGTTAAATATGTATTTGTTGATATTATATACACATAAACATGTACATATACGTCAGTCAGAGCGGGTTGATCCTACTTCGTGGAATTCGGTAGTCTTGGGGGGATCTCGGTCCCAATTAACCACGGAAAGTGAGGGATCCCTGTACAATACTTTTATTCAGGCTCTAGTGACCTAATGCTTGATGTCCGTGAATCTCCCACTGCCATCAGTCCACCTGCCATAAGTGGGCAACATTTTGGAAGAAAATAACAGGATTAACAAATTCAGTGTATGGCTTCTTCCCATTTATTTGTTTATTTTCTGTAACCGTTTAATCCTAATTAGCGTCATGGGGAGGCTGGCAACCATCCCAGCCGACTCCGGACAAGGGCAGAGTACACCCCGGACAGCTCGCCAGGCCATCATCGCAGGGCAGATACATGCTGACGGCTTTACAGCTACTCTTGTCGAAAGTCAGAAATGGTTCTTTTCCATGAACCTCTCACCACAGACAGTGAGAGACATGGCCGGCCTATGATAATCCAGTTAGGTGCACTGGGGGGACACTGACAACACTTGGAGAGTGAGTCTTGAATCCCCGACCTAAGGATCAGGGATCCAGCACGTTTACCACCAGGCCACCACTGCCCTGTATGGCTTTCCTTCAGGGTGAAATAGTTTGGGATTGTACATGGGTCAACTTGATAGTGTTTCAAGGTCAAAAGGTCACGTTTTCTATTTTCGGCTTAATGCTTGTTAGTGCAATAACTTTGAAAGGAAGTAGAACAGGATCACCAAATGTGGCGGATCGGTTACCATCAGGAAGGTCTCAGTTCCGACTGTATATGGGTGCCCTTGATTTTATTTCGAGGTCACGGTAGTCAAGTTTGTGCATTCTTTGATATTGGGGATGTTTGTATATAAATATAACATTTTGAATTTTTTTTTTTTTTGACAAATATTCCCGCCAGTGGGAGGGCCTGGACCCCCATGGCCCGTTTTTGTTCAGGTAATCCTTCATTCGTTTCATTATATGACACTTTAAAATTCATTCATCTGCCAAACTGCTTGATCCTACCAGGGTTGCAGGGAGGCTGGAACCTATCTTAGACAACTGTGTATGAAGCTCACCTGACCGTCACAGGGCCAGATTATACACACACACACACACACACACACACACACACACATCCAATTAGCCTAGAGTCTTTGAATTGTTCAAGGAAACCAGGATCCCCAGAGGAAACCCACACATGCACTGGGAGAACATGCAAACCCAACCCTGTCAACTTCCTGTTTCACTCTCCTTGTACTTCTGTGTGTGTGTGTGTGTGTGTGTGTGTGTGTGTGTGTGTGCGTGTGTGTGTGTGTGTGTGTGTGTGTGTGTGTGTGTATAAATATTTATATGCCTCACACACACAGAGATGATCTGAATAAAGAGTACCAGAGTATTTTCGGTGTCTCTGAGTCTTATAATTGGGACCATCCCAGAGCACTGAATGACAACGCAGATCCAGGTGTACACAGGAAAAAAATCCTAACAGCTGTGGTGTCAGAAGTGGGATTCGAACCCACGCCTCCAGTCTGCAAAAGTTTTCTTATCAGACAAATAAAACCCAGGGCATGAAAGTGCATCCAAACAACCTGATGAAGTTGCATGATGTGTGAACTATTTTTGTCGCTGTGATAAGCGTAGTAGTTTTTAGAGCTCTATTAAAGGTAATAATTAATGTAGTTGCGTCCTGCATAACAGATTGTTTAGTTGTATTATAAGTAGCAGTTTGTATAGCTACAATATATTGCACAGTCGGCCCCCTTCTTACGAAATTAATCCGTTCCAGGGCATTTTTTGTAGCCTGGAGTTTTCGTGGGCATTTTTTGTAAAGTTTTCGTAAGTAGAGGTGCATTTTTACATGTAAAACGTGTGACTTGTTCCAAGGCTCCCAATACTGCCCCATAAACCCTTTAAAAATTATAAAAGTACACCAATTTTGACATATGTATGAAATATTTGTTAAAAGTAAAAGAAAATTATTTATTGAACCATTTAAACATTTTATTAAAATATTAAACAATTTTATTAACATATTTATGAATTAACCCATTATTAAACATTTTTTATTCATTTTTACATTCATTATTAAACATTTGTGGCGCGCTCCATGGTGCGCTCCGTCGAATGCGGGCGCCGCCCATGCTCGGCGGAGCTTTTGAGATGTGCTCATCCGGACCTCCTATCCCTCAAGCAAACAAGTAAATGTTGAGTCCGAACCTCCGATCTGTCAAGCAGGTAAGTGTGCTTTGAATACTTGTTTAGTACTCAACATTCACCTGTTTGCTTGAGGGATCGGCGGTCCAGATGAGTTCCGTTATGCCCACATTGGGCGGAGCACGCCACATTTATTAAACATTTATTGAATTAAACAACTTAAAAAACGAAAAATAAGCTGCAATGAGCACTCTCAAAAAACTCATGAAACTCACCAACCAACAGTTCAACTCTCCTTTACGTGTGTGACAAACATGCATTATAGATACAGTCCTATGGAGATTCAGCTCTCTCCTGGCCAATGTGAGGCCAATTGGAGGCCAGCGGGGCAGGATGTTGGGAGACAGCCAATGAGAGAGCAACTCGCGCACTGTTTGAATGTTTGAATGGCGCGTTTGGCGCTTTTTGTAAGAACTTTTTTCGTATACAGAGGACAAAAATTTAGGATAATTTTTTCCGTATACTGGATTTTTCGTATTCAAGGGTTTTCGTAAGAAGGAGGCCGACTGTATTTGGGCAGTGGTGGCCTGGTGGTAAAAGGTGCAGGATCGCTGATCCCAAGGTTGGGGGTTCGAGTCCCACTCTTCACGGGTTGTCACTGTCCCCCCCAGTGCAGCTTACTGGGTTATCAAAGGCTGACCATGTCTCTCACTGTCTACAGTGTGAGGTTCATGTAAAAGAACCATTGCTGACTTTTGTCAAGAGTAGCTGCATAGCTGTCAGTGTGTTTCTTCCCTGTGATGGCCGGTTAGTTGTCCAGGAGGGATTCTGACCTCACTAAGAGAGCGGATACATGCAAGAGCCAGTGATGCCAGAAGCATGTCAACACACCAGAAATATATTGTATTTATTTGTCATGTAGTTGTATCATGTTTAAAGGTTTTGAAGGTACATTATGTGTATTTGTAGTTTAATCACTTGGAATTTGTGTAGACTTATTGGATCTACAGGAAATGTTTCAAAATTTCATCATCCATTCATTCATTCTCTAAGTCGCTTATTCCTAATGAGGGCCATGGGAAGGCTGGTGACCATCTTAGCCAACTCTTGAAGACAGCTCTCCAGGCCATTGCAGGGCCAACACTCACACGACCAGCCGACTGTGTGTGTATTTGAAGTGTGGAAAGAAACCAGAGTACCCGGAGGAAACCCACACAAACAAGGAGAGAACTTGCAAACTCCACACAGATGGTACTCGGATTCAGGACATTCTTGCTGTGAGGCACGTGCTGCCTGGTTTAAAATTTTATGAATTTAAATTTTTAACCAAATTTGTCGACTATGTAAAGCTGCTTTGTATTTTTACTTATATTACTTGGAGTAGTTTGTAACATGTTACACGCTGTAATTCATGTAATAATTATTTGAATTGTGTTATGCATAGAAGTTTGTGTAGATGTGTTATATGCCATAATTTGTATAGTTGTGCTATGATAAGGAATCTGTGTCATTGTATTATGAATAGTAGCTTGCGTCTTAGTATTGTATGTAGTAGTCTGTAATTTTATATATATACAGGAATCCCTCACTTTCCACGGTTTATGGGGACCAACACCACCCCCCGCCCTCCGCGACCACCGATTTCCACAAAGTAGGATCAACCCACTCCCCGACTGACGTATATGTACATGTATATGTGTATATAATATCAATTAACACATATTCAATACTATAAATGCTTATAATGACAATGAAACATTCAGAAATCATGCATAAGATATAAATAAAATATAAATACAGACACATACAGACGTGTGCGCACACAGATGAGCACCTCACATAAAAAATGTAGGTAATTTTGTTGGGTTGTTTTTGTTGTGTTTTTTTTTTGTTTTTTTTTTTTTTTTGCATAATTGTCCTTGTTTTGTGGCATCTTCCTTCACTTTCCCCCTATTTTTCCTTAATTTCCTTTTTTTATTTTTTGATGAATATTTTTGAAAAACCCGCAATTCACTGAAGCCGCTGTAACTAAAGCACGAAGTAGCAAGGAGTTACTGTTGTAGTTTGTTTTGTATTATGTGAAGTCATTTGTGTAGTTGTATAATATGTAGTATTGTGTTGTTTTACATATAGTATCTTGTGTATTAGTATTATATGTAGTAGTTTATGTAGGTTTCTATACAGTAGTTTGTTTTGTATTATATGAAGTAATTTATATAGTTATATCATATGTAGTATTGTGTTGTTTTTCATATAGTAAATTGTGTATTAGTATTATATGTAGTAGTTTGTGCCGTAGTTTGTGTAGTTTTATATATAGTAGTTTGTTTTGTATTATATGAAGTAATTTGTATAGTTATATCATATGTAGTATTGTGTTGTTTTTCATATAGTAACTTGTGTATTAGTATTATATGTAGTCATTTGTGTAGTAGTTTGTGTAGTTTTATATATATAGTAGTTTGTTTTGTATTATATGAAGTAATTTGTGTAGTTGTATCATATGTAGTATTGTGTTGTTTTACATATAGTAGCTTGTGTATTAGCATTATATGTAGTAGTTTATATAGTTTTCTATACAGTAGTTTGTTTTGTATTATGAAGTAATTTGTATAGTTATATCATATGTAGTATTGTGTTATTTTTCATATAGTAGCTTGTGTATTAGTATTATATGTAGTCATTTGTGTAGTAGTTTGTGTAGTTTTATATATAGTAGTTTGTTTTGTATTATATGAAGTAATTTGTGCAGTTGTATCATGTAGTATTGTGTTATTTTTCATATAGTAGCTTGTGTATTACTATTATATGTAGTAGTTTGTGTAGTAGTTTGTGTAGTGTTATATATAGTTGTTTGTTTTGTATTATATGAAGTAATTTGTATAGTTATATCATATGTAGTATTGTGTTGTTTTTCATATAGTAGCTTATGTATTCGTATTATATGTAGTCGTTTGTGTAGTAGTTTGTGTAGTTTTATATATAGTAGTTTGTTTTGTATTATATGAAGTAATTTGTATAGTTATATAATATGTAGTATTGTGTTGTTTTTCATATTTTTCATATAGTAACTTGTGTATTAGTATTATATGTAGTAGTTTGCGTAGTAGTTTGTGTAGTTTTATATATAGTAGTTTGTTTTGTATTATATGAAGTAATTTGTATAGTTATATCATATGTAGCATTGTGTTGTTTTATATATAGTAGCTTGTGTATTAGTATTATATGTAGTAGTTTGTGTTGTGTTATGTGAACTAGCTTGTGTACTTGAATTACATGTAGCACTGTATTGTTATATTTAGTAGCACTACATGTAGCACAAATTATATATAGTAGTTTGTATAGTTATAAGCAGTAGTTTGTGTAGTTGTATTATATGTAGTCATTTTTGTTGAATAATATGTACAAGAGTTTGTAGTTGTATAATGCCCAGTAGTTTGTGTATTTGTATTTGATGTAGTAGTGTGTGTAGATGTATTACACAGAATTCACCACTTTTAATTGTCTGACAAAATGCCTCAGAAGTCTAAGGTTTCTGAATCTGAAGCCATGTTATCATTATAGTTTAGCGAATGAAAATCAAATTTGTGTACCCAAGATGGAGCTTTCATTGTAAGTCATGTTAGCATTAATTGAAGTATTTTCTTAAATCTATTCTGTATAATAATGAAGCTGTCCTTGTCCCATCCTCAATTGTATGGGATATTCAATTAACGCGGTCTGGTTCACACACACAGCTCTTCCTGTTGGAGGTTTTTAGAGCACTGGGCTGTGACTTTGTCTTGGCTGTGCTCCTGATCAGCCATGCGTTCTGTAAAACACTCCATTCCAAAGCCAAAATTACTGCGTTTAGAAGAGTTGGCCCACAGTGGGGTTCTGCGTGTAAGCTGACAGTCACACTCTACTGTGTGTTTTTGTGTCAGCTAATAAAATCACGTGTAAATGTTTAACAACGTTAATTTATGTACATTGGCGAGAGTATTTAGTAGGTTTTAATGTGTGGGAAAGTGGTTTCTGTGGTATATTTATAGAGTAATTGAATCAGTAGATTAGTGGGTTCACAGTTTAAGTTTTTGGTCTGTCAGTCACTGTGCACGATAGGTCAGTTTACCGGTATATTGACGCAGTACTGTATAGTCGTGTAGTTTGATAGTTCAATGTGTACTGTGTTAGTAAGTACAGTAGTTTAATGTCTGTTTGGTGAGTTGTATGTTGAGTAATATGGGATTAGAGCAGTGGATTCAGTCCTGTGTTGTTAAACATTTCCGTTTATATTTATTTAGTTTAAAAATAAAACGTGTTCACGTGTTCAGCGCAGGTGGGACGGTGGTGTATTGGTTAGTACGTCTGCCTTAAGACTTAACAACAGTGTGCGTGATGACTTCCTGTGACTCTGTTACCACTAAATAGGAATCATTGAGACCCTTTGCCAACTCCTGCCTGGTAAAATACTGGGCGAATTAGCCCATCTTTATTGATGGATTCAGCATTATAAAAAGGGTGAGCATTACCTAACATTGTGTTAACTATCTGGGGAACCAAAATAAACTTGAGCAACCCATGTTGAAACCGTTTGCAATTGTTTTACAAATGTTTAGCGAAAAAACGCATTTAAACAAGAACAAGTGTTGGCAGTGGTGGCCTGGTGGTATAGAGCGCTGGATCGCTGATCCTAAGGTTGGGGGTTCGAGTCCCACTCTCCACAAGGTTGTCACTGTACCCACATTGCAGCTAACTGGGTTATCACAGGCCGGTCATGTCTCTGACTGTCTATGGTGAGAGGTTCATGTTAAGAACCATTGCTGACTTTCGTAAAGAGTAGCTGCATAGCCGTCAGCGTGTTTCTGCCCTGCGATAAAGGGTTGTGTCAGGAAGGGCTGAAAAAAAGGTAAAGTCTGTTGGGATTTTTACACCCGAGCTTAGTGGAGCATCAGGCCAGTGCTTATCCCCGGTTTCTGTAGCGTCTAACTCCTCCTGGATGGGACGCTAGTCCATCGCAGGTTACCTTCCCAGTATATTTTTACTGGTACCCATTTGCACTGCTGGGTGAACAGAGGCACACTTGTGGTTAAGACCTTGCCCAGGGGTCTTACTGGGATTTGAACTCACAACCTCCCAATCGTGAGCCCAGCACTCTAACCACTACGCCATTGGCCCCATTGTCAGGAAGGGCATCCGACATAAAAACCTGTACCAAATCAAACATGCCATTCACTGTAGCAACCCCTGGGGGGGGGGGAAAAAGGGAAAAAGCTGAAAGGAAAAAAAGAAGAAACAAGAACAAGTGTTCTGAACTGTTTTTCAACTTTTTAATGGATCCTGAAGAAACCAAGAATTCGTCAACTTTCACCACTTCGTACTCTCAGACGAGTTCTCCATATGCCTTCTGGTGCAGCAAATATTACATGAGTTCATATCAATAATTTGTTTATTACTCAAGACTGTTTGATTTCTCCATGGTCAGTTATGTTTCATGTATGGGAAAAACAGGTTCGAAGGCTCTCTTCAATTTATTCAGGAAAGTTAAGATATTCGCTATAAGAACAAAACTATCTGGACATCTGGGTAATGAGGAAACCCCAGAACATTGTGCCTTGATGAAGAGGAAAGGGGGGTGAAAAGTGCACCGTGGAGCATGTTCAGTAATACACTTCATAATACAGGGATCCCTCACTCTCCACGGTTAATTGGGACCGAGATCCCCCCGCGACCGCCAAATTCCGTGAAGTAGGGTCAGCCTGCCCAACCCCGGCGTATACGTACATGTATATGTGTCTATAATATCAATAAATACATATTCAATGTTATAAATGCTTAAAATAACAATTAAACATTAAAAAATACTGCATACGAGGTAAATAAAATATAAATACTGTACACACACATATATAGACACGTGCGAGTGCACCCAGATGCACAACTCACATAAATATATAAGTAGTTCTGATTTGAGGTTTTGGGTTGTTTTTTTGTTTTTGTTTATTTGGGTTTTTTTTTTCAGAATTGGCCTTGTTTTTGTGGCATTTTCTGTAACTTTTTCCTCTGTTCTTCCATAATTTCCAATATTTTTTTTAAAAAACCGTGATGTACTGAAGCCACATGAATTGAAACGTGAAGTAGCGAGAGATCCCTGTATAGCATGTTGGCACATAGCATAGTGGTTAGCAAGTCCACCTCACAGTAAGAAGATCCTGGTTTCGAGTTCTGGGCTCTGTGGGGGGTTTCTGTGTAAATTTTTACATTTTCTCCATATGTTTACATGGGTTTCCATCAGATAATCAAATTTCCACCCACAGTCCAAAGACATGCACATAAAGCGAATTGGCTGTTCCAAATTGCGCCCAAGTGTGAGTGGTTTTGTGTGTGTGTGTATGTGTGTGTGTGTGTGTGTGTGTGTGTGTGTGTGTGTGTGTTACTTCACCTTTTCTCCATCCTCTCTGGGACCCTAACAGGATTAAGCAGTCCAGCAAATCAATGAGTGAGTGACTAGCATGTTCAGTAGTATAATTTTATAGTTCAATCAGCAGCGTGTTGAGTATCGTAGTTAAATTGTTCACAGAATGACCCACCGAATTATGGTTTTCAATCAAGTTGACGTTTAGCTCTTCATGTTCAATATGAGGGGAAGGTCGAGGTGGAGGCAGCAGCGTTCCATCCACAGGCCTCGGACTGGAGCTCCCCATGTTCTCGATGGCATGACCTGAAACAACCGAAGACACGGACACGATTTTAATTAATCTGAATTCAGTTTATAAAACCAAAATTCTAGATTTCATCTCAAAATTTTACTCGGCTATCATTGGTTTGCTGTGCTGCCTAAACCCCTGATCATCCACGTATATGTTTATGGTTATTTTCCAAACTCTTGACTGGCTTTTAGACTAAAGGGGTGGGATTTGCATTATAGACACCATGATGAATAAGTCATAATATTGTAAAAGAGGAATAAACAGATCAATGTGTTGTGTCTTTGGATGACACTCAGCTTTATTAGAAGTTTTCTCTTCAGTCAGCATCAGTAAATTCTACCATCATGCCCATCTGCCACTAATCTCAGCCCTACAATTCTCATGCATTAATAAATAAGACTATTTAAAACAGCAACAGAATATGCCAAATCTTGGAAATGAATATCGTACACTACTCAACATCATAACCGTAACCATAATGTTCACTTTGGCATTCATACTGAGAACAATAACGGCTTGTTTGTGGGCTTTATGGACCATATAATATACAGATTCAAAGAAATAAATATAACCTAAGAGCAGTACCGGGGTAATATGGTGCAACTCGGTGAAATGTTCCCAGTCATATCGAACATATAAAGTGTTATATAAAACAAGTCATCTGAATATAATCCTGCTACAGCGGTAAATGTGGTGAAGTAGGATTGCTCAACACTACAAAACATGCATCACCAAATTCCGAAGCGAGCTAAACCAGGCACTGTTTTCTTTCTTTTTTTTTATTTATAATCATAATAAAAAAATTACTTAACCAATCTGGAATAGTAAAGACCGCCGCATCCTTCTTATTAGACATCGCATCTTTTCAAATTCTGCTCACAGTCCATCATAGTGCAGTCGAATGCATTTACAGGAGGGTGCTAATAGCGCCATTTTGTACCCATGAGTCAATCAAAGCCACGACGAGCTGGTCTCACACTCATACACAAAGGGGGGAAAACAAGGCCGTCCTTCCCACACACAAATTAGGCTGTGACAACATCGGTAGTCAAATGGAAAAGCGTCCCAAAATAGAGCAAAACTGAACAAATGTCCATTTCTAAGGTGGATACTTTGGATTGAGTTGCACTTTTCAACACACTCTTGGCTATGTAAATGAAGAGCACAGTCACACTCACGCAGGCAAGTGTTGCTGTTGAACATGTGCAGGATGCGCAGGCACTCCTGCAGCTCGTTCCCACTGCCTTCACAGTTACACCACTGAGACACTTCCATACTGCTGTTACTCACATAGTTCGGTGTCATAATCGTGCCTGCCAAAAAAAGAAAAAAAGAAAGATGATTTGAGCAAGAAAGTTGAGATGGATGAGGAACAAAACTAAAAAAAAAAAAAAAAAAAAAAATTTGAAATGAAACATTAATTCCATTGACATGCACACTTGAGACTTGGGTCACTGAACTACCGCTGTTCCAATATACACAAGAGACGTTGGCGACTAGACTATGATAGCCGGTTTTATGCAGACGCTCAGCTGGTTAATATTGGTATTCTTTCACTCAACCGATTAAATCACAGACCAAAATAACTGACTGTGGGCAAATTGGTGGAGGGTCGATCGTGATTTACTGATATACAGCTCTGTGCGCTTTTTTTTTTTTTTTTAAATCGTATTATTATTATTATTATTATTATTATTATTAGTTCATTCCATTTTAATGTGTACTCCACTTTCCTTTTATTCCCCAATGAGCACAATTATTATTTAGTATTTTTTTGGATGTGTGTTATTTATTTTAAATGAGATGCACAGAGATGATCTTATGGCCTTCTCTCTCTCTCTCTCTCTCTCTATTTCTCTCTCTCTCTCTCTCTCTCTCTCTCTCACGCGCACGCGCTCTCTTGCTCTCTAGCTCTCTCATCCAGATCTTACTATACATATATTGGCTGTACAGTGATCCCTCACTACTTCGTGCTTCAGTTTCTGCAGCTTCAGTGCATCGCGGGAAAGTATTCATCGAGCAATAAAAGAAATTGAGGAAAAATAGGGGAAATTTTAAGGAAAATGCTGCAAAACAAGCCCAATTATGCAAAAAAAAAATACCCCAAATAAACAAAAACAACAAAAAAACAATACAACAAAACTGCCTACATTTTTATGTGAGGTGCGCACATCTGTATGTGTGTATTTATATTTTATTTATATCTTATGCATTATTTTTGAATGTTTAATTGTTATAAGCATGTATATAAGCATTTATAGTGTTGAATATGTATTTGTTGATATTATATACACATATACATGTACGTATACATCAGTCAGGGGGGGGGTCGATCCTACTTCATGGAAATCGGGGGGGGGGGGGGGAATCCCTGTACTGTATATATCTTCTCCCATATACAACTATTTAGGAAATTTTAAGCAAAGCCCTAACATTACAGGGCCCAATTGTTAGGCTGCATCTTTATCACAATTGATTCATTCATTCATTTTCCGAACTGCGTAATCCTAACTAGTGTTGCGGGGAGCCTGGCAACCATCTCAGCCGACTCTAGGCGAGGGCAGAGTACACCCTGGATAGCTCGCCAGGCCATCACGGGGTAGAGAAACACACTGACGGCTATGCAGATACTCTTGACGAAAGTCAGCAATGGTTCTTTTCCAGCCTCTCACCATAGACAGTGAGAGACAGGGCCAGGCTTTGATAATACCATTAGCTGCATGGCGGGGGGACAGCACTGACAACCACTGACAGTTGGGCTTGAACCCCCAACCTTGGGATCGGTAATCCAACACCTTACCACCGGGCCACCACTGCGCCATTATATAATTGTGGTGAATAAATAAAAAGAAATCGATAACTTTATTATGTGGGTGATTTTATTCAGATTTAAATCACTTTTAAATACAGTGGTACCTCACTTTACGAAAGTCTCACCAAACGAAAAATTCAGGTTACGAAACGCATTTTCCTAAAATTTTTGTCTCTGGATACGAAACAAGTTCACGTTACGGAAGCACCATCTCAAAAATTCAAACGCGCCATTCAAACAATGAAACAATGCGCGAGTTTCTTTCCCATTGGTTGTCTCCCAACACCCTGCCGCACTGGCCTCCCATTGGTTAGGAGGGAGCTGAATCTCCATAATACAGTTCTGTACCCACAATGCTTTCCGTGTGCCTTCAACCCATTGTTCGACACACGCAGAAGGAGAGTTGTACTGTTGGTTTGTGAGTTTCGTGAGCATTATTTTTCGTTATTAATCATGAGCCCCAAGAAGGTGATTCCCGGTGAGACTGAAAAGAAGATGCGGGCTCCGTTATCAATAAAAGTGGGATGCGGCTGAGTGAAATCGCAAAGAAGGAGGCCTTAAAAGCGGAGCTACAGTGACGGAGGCGATTATTTCGGAAAAAGCAACCGCCATATTTAAGAACCTCGTGAAAGAGGGTGGGGGTGGGGGTGGGGGTGAGGGTTCTTCGGACCAGCAACCCCCGGATTTTAAAGCGTCGCATGGGTGGTTCGAGAGATTGAAAAAGAGGTAAATAATTTATTTTACTTTTAACACATATTTCATACAAAATTGGTGTACTTTTATCATTTTTAAAGGGTTTATGATGTAGTATTGGGAGCCTTGGAATGAATTACGTGTTTTACATTTAAAATGCGGTTCAACTTACGAAAAATGCAGGTTACGAAAAAGGCACTGGAACGGATTAATTTCGTAAGGTGAGGTACCACTGTAGTTTAACTGTTAAAATGCTGCATTTAATACGAATAAATGTATCAGTTTAAAAACCTTGCCGTACAGGATATGCAGTACAAAAATAACTGGGCCATGTTTCTGCGTCTGGGTAATAAACATGTCCACTTGCTTTGTTGTTTTTCCTTGTGATGAAGTCGGACTCTTTTAAGAGCTGTCACCAAACTCTGATTTGTTTGCGCTTCCTTTTAAATCCTGCGTCGCTCCTCCGTTCTGACACTTTTTTAATCAGATCATCATTCCGTGTTTTTCTACTGTCCATGTACTTTAAAATATTTAACTCTTTCCGCTGTTACAGCGTGAACTCTTCGTCAGTCCAAATACGAGCGACTGCAGACATAATCCCTCGCTCTGTTTTCTCAGTCTGTTTATGTCGCTTCTTTTGTTAGTCCATGTTCAAAGCCCGCAGCCAGATCTGTGGAGCATGTTCTGTGGTCCGAATTGATCCGAAAGAACATGCCGACTCAAATGGACACGCAAGATAAAACTCGCCTATGAGTGTACAGTATTTTAAAAGTCCGGTTTCAGTCAGGCTAATATAATGGTTCGACTTTCTCTAACATCATGTAAATAAATATAATGACTGAAAGAAATGATAGGCTAATCAATCAAACCTCCGTCTGGGAGAATCTGCAGCTCGCTTGGCCCTCGGCTTTAATCATGTTAACACATGCGGTCACATCGTGTCTTGTTTATGTGACACATCTCTGACTAATTTCATTAAAGTCCCTCATGCCCTGGTAGTTCAGGTCTATGTCACACTGGGGATTCAGTACAAAGCCCGAAGGCCTCGAGGACATTTTCCTAATTACTGAACCTGTGTAATGGCATCTTGTCCCAGAGGAAATTTATTCAGTAGTCAGATATATTTCAGCAAAAGACATATATGTTCATTTCACTGAAATGAAATGGTGTAGAATACGAGAACTTCCTCTAATCAAATGTTTTTATCGATAGCAATAAGGAATAAATTAAAATTAAATCCACGGGTTATTTTATATATTTATGTTATTCTGCCATAAATGGGAAGAAAATGGCACTTTGAGGTTCAGGTGAAAATATTACGAATGCAGAACTTAATTTTTGTTGCTAGACTTTTCCACAAGAGGTTTGACTGATGGCCGAAGCCCAAGTCATCCGGGTCAATATTAGATCTGTCAACAATAATTTTTATCATCATTCAACTTGTGCCGAGTCCTGATCAGAGTCCAGAATCCAGAGTCTTTCCTAAGAGCACCAGTTGAGGGACAAGTTTACCAAGATGTATTTTTATGCATTTCAGCCTCATGAATAATAATAATAATAATAATAATAATAATAATAATAACAATTATTAGGAGCATGTATATAAATGTGAGTGTGTAAACGGTTTACATAATTAGATTCAGAGTGTGCTGTAATAAGTGTCACATGGTATGACTCAAATGTGAGGCGGGGGTCTGGAAACTTCGAGATGGACCTGGTGGCGGGTCAGGTGATTCAGAAACTTCGAGAATGGAACTTTCTGGAACTTTAGGGAGGTTATATTATGGACCTGGTGCCGATTGGCCTCTTCCCGTCTCATGTAGCCTCTTCCAGTCTCTTCGGGTCTCTTCGGTGTGCAGCTCCTCTAAGAAAGCTCATCGCGGCGGTTCATCTCATCCCAGGCGGATCATGGAACGCGTTTCGACAAAGTTTCGTCGTTCGGGACTTCATCGCCAAAGTCCATCGTCCACGTTCACCCACAGCCAATGCGAGGATGTTTATCATTTGTTTCTGTCTAACGCGGGAATACAAGCCTTTCCCCGCCAGCGTGCGCGCCGCTCTATGCTGTCAGTATTATTTTGCCTTGTTTATATTATTAAATTGTATATAGTTTATGTCGTGGTTTGTCGCGCTTTACTGGTTTCACGGGGAAATTTGCTTCTATATTCCATACGTAACAAAATTGTGGGCTCGTCTGGGTTGGAATTCATTTGGCATACGTAACACAATAATAATAATGATTATGATTATGATTATTATTATTATTATTATTCAGGTGTCACGGTGGGGCAGTGGTTAGCATGTCTGCCTCACAGCAAGAACGTCCTGGGTTCAATTCCCAGCTGGGCCGTTTCTGTGTGGAGTGGGTTAATTGGCTGTTCCTAATTGCCCCTAAGTGTGAATATGAAAGGTTGTGTGAGTGTTGGTCCTGCAATGGGCTTGCAAGCTACCTAAGGTGTACCCTGCCCTTGCCCAGAGTCAGCTGAGATAGGCACCAGTCTTCCTGCCCATCGTGAGCTAAATTTTCTGTTTACTTTTCCTTCATTTGCAAGATTTTTGAAGGTGTTCTTGAATTTACTGTGCTTTCCTTTTTTTTATTTTTATTTTAATGTGGTTCAAACCCCAGCTTTGACTCAACCATTCCGCAACACCCTTTTTTTCTTTTCATGTTATTACTTGAAGGATTTGTAAGTGTGCTTAGGATTATTATCCTATTGAAAGGTCCAACTCTGGTGAACTCAAATTTTCAGACAGATGACCTCACATTATCTTCAAACACTCAGCGATATATTAGAGAATTCATAGTGGAATCAGTTGCTCTGCCGTGCTTCACGGTTGGTATGAGTTTCTGCTTCTGTGTACATCTGTACTGGGACGGTGGCCAAACAACCTGATCTTTAATTTGTCCGTCCAGTCAGAGCACGTTATTTCAAAAGTCCTGGTCTTTGCCTGCAAGTTCATTTAACTGTAGTCTTGCTCTAATGTTCTTTTTGGCCAGCAAAAGGCTTTTTCCTGTCGCCCCTCCCACACAGTTCAATTTTTTTTTTTTTTCCGTATCTTATTGTTTATAATATATGCACTTTCACAACAGCAGTTCCAAGAGTTCCCTGCATGCAAATGATTTTCCTGAAAATGGAAACAATTTATTCCAAAAACAACCCATCTCTTGAGTCTTTCCTGATATTTTTTTATTTTTGTAGGTTTTAGACAAGATTTTTTTGTGTTAGCATGTCGACGCCAGACACTCGCAATATATGATGGATCGTAGATGTCAGGTTTCAATAAGACAGGTTCCACTTACAGTAGGTTCTAATCAATAGCACCTAATCTGGAACATTCATGCATTCATTTTGTGAACCGTTTAATACTAATTAGGGTCACAGGGAAGCTGGCGCCCATCCCAGCTGACGCCGGCAAGGCCAGAGTACACCCTGGACAGCTTGCCAGGCCATCCCAGGGCAGAAACATGCTGACAGCTATACAGCTTCTCTTTAGGAAAGTCAGCAATGGTTCTCTTACATCAGTGCTTCTCAAATAGTGGGGCGCGCCCCCCTGGGGGGGCGCGATGGGATGCTGAGGGGGGCGCGTGTGACCCAGGAGAACATGCTTTTTTTCCGCCGTACTACAAGAAAGTGTAATTGCACATCCACTCCAGTAGTTGGCAGTGGCGCCCTCATTGTCCATTGTGCGCAGCGAGTATTAACTCTACGGTGTAGGTTTGTTTTGCTACGAGCTGGCGATGTGTAGTGCAGTACACACACCCTCACAACTCATGAGCCGTGCGCTGCAAAACGTGCTCATTGTAGCCATTAATCTTGGCTTCCTCATTTTGAGAAAAAAAAAAATCAGCACAAATTGTTCTATTTGTTCTTGTTTTGTAGGTTAAAGTGTTTATATATTGTGCTCCTGAGTTAATGTTTCTGAAGTCAATTTGAATTCATTATTTATTGATTTTATTTTCAGCAGCAAATGGTGTGGTAAGTTTGTCAAAAATGTAACAAGGATATTATTATTTTTAAATTTAAGGCAAATTGATGCACTTTCTTTTACAGACTAATAAAAAATGTTAAAAAAGTTATTCTTGTAAGTTGAACTATATCTCTTTCTTTTTGTTTTATTTATGTTAACAAGGATACGATATAATGAAGAGATATACCTGTAACTATATTATAGAAAAAAGTTATAATTTATAGTTGCGGCGGAAAGTGGGTGGTGGGGGGGCGTAACAGAAAATAATTGAGAAGCACTGTCTTACATGAACCTAACACCATAGACAGTGAGAGACATGGCCGGCCTTTGATAACCCAGTTAGCTGCACTGGGGGGACAGTGGCAACCTTGTGGAGAGTGCGACTCGAACCCCCAACCTTAGGATCAGCGATCCAGCATCTTACCACCAGGTACGGTTCTCCATAATCTGGAACACCTGTTCCTAATTTTATGCATTTGAACATGTAATAAATGTAAGAATACTGTTAATGATTCCTATAACTTACGGCAGTTCTTTTGAACATGAATACAAAATGCCAATTTTTTGTGCCACTTGTTGAATTGTACTACTTTTACCTCGAGCTACTGCATCTCAGCCGACTCTGGGCAAGAGCAGAGTACACCGGTGCAATTGTAACCTGTGGCGTATTTTGTGTATTTGTGTTATGTATAAAAGTTTGTGTAGATGTGTTATACGTTATAATTTGCATAGTTGTGCTATGTACAGGAATCTGTGTCACTGTATTATGAATAGTAGCTTGTGTATTTGTATTATTTCTAGTAGTTTGTGTAGTTTTATATATACAGGGATCACTCACTTTCCGCGGTTTGTGGGGACCAAGACGCCCCAAACGACCACCGATTTCCGCGAAGTAGGATCGACCCCCTGACTGAAGTATACATACATCTATATGTGTATATAATATCAATGCTATAAATGCTTATAACAATTAAACATTCAAAAATAATGCATAAGATGTACATAATATATAAATACACACACATACAGACGGCGCGCGCACACATTCAGATGCGCACCTCACATAAACATGTAAGTTTTGTTGGGTTATTTTTTTATTTTATTTGTTTTGGGTTTTTTTTTTTTGCATAACTGGCTTTGTTTGTGGCATTTTCCTTAACTTTTTCTCTATTATTTCGTTAATTTCCTTTATTTATTTATTTTTTGATGAATATTTTTGCAAAACCAACCTGCGATGCCCCGAAGCCGCAGAAACTGAAGCACGAAGTAGCGAGGGATCACTGTATTTGTGTAGCGCTTTTTATAATTGAAATTATCGCAAAGCAGGTTTACAGAGTAAAAGTAGGAGTTTATAGAGTATAAAAGAATTTAAACATTTCCGATAGAAATGTGGGTGGATACCACGTTGCCCAGCATGTTGTAATTTTAATCTACCCCCCCCCCCCGCAGTTTATTGTTAGCTCAGCTTTGTAAAGTAAGGGGCTATTAAAAAGGTCAAACTTGCCCTTTTCTGTTACCTTGTACATTTTCAATTATGTTTTAATCAATATGTTGAAAAAAAATTCTTTTTGATGTTCAAAAGCAAAACAATTATTGAAATTTCTGCAGCAGAACAAAATCCATTTTCGAAGGGCTGGGGGTTGGGGTGAGAGTGCGAGGGGGGTGGCGAAGTCCAGTACCCAGCCTTCTTGGCTAAAGTCCATGTTTTTCCTAAAACGGAGCGTAAAACTTAACCCTATTTGGCTTGTTGTATGTACACGTATAAGAGAATTTGGATTAGTGTTCCATGGTTTTGCTTCGTATTATCTTATATCCTACAGCTCCATTACATATACTGGTGGCTCTGACTAAATGAGTGCCTGCTTTTGGAATTTCTTTTATTTTTATGTTGTTTTGGTTTACTGTCGTGCAATAGTAGAAAGGAGCCTATAATCCAGGTGGAATTTGAATTCCTCCTGCTTGTGTATCTTTGATGTGAGCTTATTCAAAAGAGACTCAGGAGGATTGTTGCATTTGAAGTCTGATTGCCAGTGCTAAGTTCTGGTCAAATTTGACTCACACTCGTGCAGCGTGTTGTTGTCAGAACACACCTTGAGGATGGATGGAAGGTACACAGACACACTGCAGGATTTTTACCTATAAATAACACCATGTGCTGTAGCATATGTTTCTTCTGCCTGGTATCACTATTGGATTTACATATTTTTATGTATTTTACATATTTTTTAAAATATAATTTACATATATTTTTTAAACCACCCAGAGGAAGTCCTATTACCCAAGAATTTTTTTTATAATTAAACTTGGAGCTGGGCGGCACGGTGGCGTAGCAGTTAGCACATCCGCTTCAGAACGTCCTGGGTTCAATTCCCAGCCTGGGTCTTTCTGTATGGCGTTTGCATGTTCTCCCCGTGCTTGTGTGGGTTTCCGCCGGGCACTCCGGATTCCTCCCACAGTCCAAGAACATGCACAGTAAGCTAATTGGCCGTTCCAAATCTCCTCTAGGTGTGAATGGTGTGAGTGTTGGCCCTGTGATGACCTGGCGACCTGTCCAGGACATACCCTGCTCTCGCCCGGAGTAGGCTGAGATGGGCGCCAGCCTCCAAGAGACCCTAATTAGGATTATGCGGTTCAGAAAATGAATGAATGAATAAACTTGGAGCCAATAAACATATTTATCTCATTGCACAAGTTATTGCTTTATTTTCTGTAAATTATTTATCTTCCTATCACCCAATACTAGGGAACACTGAGAGAAAACTCATTTGCAGTGCACTTCTTGTGTGCTCTGAGGTATTTATCTGTACTAAACACACACACACACACACACACACACACACACACACACACACACACACACACACACACACACACACACACATGTCCACACTTTACTTGGAGCACAGTGATGCAGCTCATCTGTACTCAGTTTGTGTGTACAAGCATGTACCCTGGGGTGTGGTCTTCTGGTGGGCCATCACAGGGCATTTGTCGGCACATGATTGCTTACCGATGAGTCCAGCGTATGCCTTCAGGCAAACAGCTCCACTTTCACGCAGACAACCTGATGGGGAGTAAGAGGAAGGCTGGCAGTTCTGCTGGAAATCAGCAAGTCTGGATCTGTGTGCAAGAGAGAGAATCATTATTGTGTCAATCAAATAAACGATCCAACAATATACTGTACAAATAATAATAATAATAATAATAATAATAATAATAATAATAATAATAATGCTTATACTCATCAAACTGACCAATATCAAAAAATTTAAAATTTAATTGCTGTAAATAATGGCAAAATAATAAGGGTCCTAAAAGGGAGTCTTGTGGGACACCAATTAAGAGAGGATTTACATATGTCAAATAATAATGATGAAAATTACTCCGTGTGTGTGTGTGTGTGTGTGTGTGTGTGTGTGTGTGTGTGCGTGTGCGTGAATCCATACCTGCACAGGTCATCGCGGAGGCAGTAGTTCTCCAGGTGCAGGCAGTTAGGTTGTGCATCTTTCTCCTCATAGGAACAGGAAGGGACGATGGTCTTCCTTCTCCTCTCTCCACATAATGTCTCAGTGCAGGAGCAGAAAAGCACTCCGAAGCTATACTCTTCAGGTACACGCTCCAGAAACCTGCGCAACGCCCGGTGGCACTTCTGTCTGTTGCAGCGATCTGAGCCTGGCACACGTTTGGTGCACGCCAGCACATACTCTGCACGTAGCGCACCACACTTTTCAAACAGCCCACAGTCCTGAGCTGCCTTTAAACACTGGTTCTGTCCATCTATTGGAAACGAGGGCACTGAGATAGAGAGGGGAAAAATTAAGGTGTGAGCCGAGGTGTGAATTAGAGCACGATAGAGTCAGCAGGGTGACAGACTGGGCGCCAGACACCTTTTCGGTCCAGTGCTGCAGAACACGAGGGCCTGACAATGATGGAATATAACAGTTTTGCCTTTGGCCTTTAGGGTGTTTGATAAGATGAATGGAAATCAGATACAGCCGTTCACTGTTCCACAATCATTAAGAGAAATGTACACGGCGTTACCTTTTCCCCTTTTTTTCCCGGTATACCGGTTTTGCACTTAAACTTACTAGCCCATGACTTGAAATTGATCAGGTCTACCCTGAAATTACCCCCGAGGTCAGTTCTAATCTAACAGCTTTAAATCAAATACAAAAATCCACTCCTGACAAGACCAAGTCAAACCCTGAAAGCAAGAGACTTTATGCTGCTAATGGTCATAATATGCAAGTCCAGCAAGGCGGACCGGCGAACATAATAGCGAGCTGACAGAAATCATTTTATACTTCTAAGCTGTTACTTTGTTCAGTTCATTCTCCCAGGTGGTGACGGCTCTCCTCATTTCCTTTAGAGTTTCCGCCGTTTTCACAGTACTAAAATCTCAGCGGGGTCCCATCACATACAGTCTGAAGTAGATAAGCCTATTTAAAGCCTCATTTTCGAAGTTGCACTGCAGTTTCATGTTTTCCCCAACTGCAGAATTTAGGTTCAACAATCTCTGAACCTATCCTAACCTGCTTGGGGCGCCCTGAATTAGTCTACCGACCACCGTGTATCATAAACTACAGCATGATTTTTGATCCCCCATCAGAAACAGCCCATAAGTTAAACGACTTGGACGGCTATAATGATCCACCAGAGACATTTTTGAGAATGTAATAAAATGTGGTTGAAATATGTAGGTTGATGGGGGCAACTTGCTGGCTCACAGCTCTACGGTCCACTCCTGAGCTCTGTTTACTTACGATGTGGAGTTGGTTAATTTCCCTTCAGCTTTCAAAGACAAACTTGCAGGTAGATTAGCTTTGACAAGCTGTTGTATAATAAATTAATGAACAAACAAAATGTGAAACAGCCAGCTGAGCATGCTCTGAACTTAGTTGATGGACTTTCTATATGTGATGGTCCCACTTAACTCTCCTATTAAGGTCACTGGAAGGCTACAGATTATTTCAGCCAAAAACTGGGTGAAGGTGGGGTACACCCAGAACAGCTTGCCAGACCATCTCACACACACACACACACACACACACAAAACCATCCACACTCACATTCATACCTACAGCCAATTCTTCTTTTCCTTTCGGCTGTTCCTTTCAGGGGTCGCCACAGCGAATCATCTGCCTCCATCTCACCCTATCCTCTGCATCTTCTTCTCTTATGCCAACTACCTTCATGTCCTCCTTCACCACATCCATAAATCTCCTCTTTGGTCTTCCTCTAGGCCTTCTGCATGGCAGTTCCAACCTCAGCATCCTACTACCAATATACTCACTATCCCGCCTTTGTACATGTCCAAACCATCTCAATCTAGCCTCTCTGACTTTGTCTGCAAAACGTCTTACATGTGCTGTCCCTCTGATGTGCTCATTCCTAATCCTATCCATCCTCGTTACCCCCAAAGAGAACCTCAACAATTTCATCTCTGCTACCTCCAGCTCTGCCTCCCGTCTTTTCCCCAGGGCCACTGTTTCTAAACCATACAACATCGCTGGCCTCATCACCGTCTTGTACACTTTTCCTTTCATTCTTGCCAATACCTTCCTGTCACACATCACACCGGACACTTTTCTCCATCCATTCCAACCTGCCTGCACACGCTTCTACAGCCAATTAGTGTGTATATTCGCATGTCTTTGGACTGTGAGAGGAAACCAGAGTACCCAGAGAAAACCCACACGAGCACAGGAAGAACATACAAACTCCACACAGAAACTACTGAGGGACTCAAACCCGGGACGTTCTTGCTGAGAAGCAGAATTGAAAACCACTATGCCACCATATACAGTATAACGATATTCAGCATTCATATTTTCTGCATAATAATCCATAATTTATGCATTCACCTTCAGCAAGAGTGTCTCTGTGAATCCAGAGCCCGTCCCTGAATCCCTTGGGAACATCTTTTGAATGGATCTCCGGACCACTTTTGTGTCCACTTAGGGGCAAATTTCTGTCGTCCAATAACCCATTGGCAAGTTTTCGGCAAGTGACAGGAAGGTAGCTCAACATAAATAGGTAGTTGCTGAGAAAAGACA
>CM045742.1:37217500-37227500 GCA_024760905.1 Plotosus lineatus | reverse complement strand
TTTTAAGTGGTTCATTAAATGCACATGACGTGTATGTCATATGAAAGTCACGTTTTATGCTCCATGCAATTGAAACCCTTGTGGTGAAGTTTTAAGATCGTTCAACATTTATTTTGTCTTGTTGGTAATTATTGATGTCCAGTCCATTTCTTAAGTCTGTTTTGTGATGCCCTATGATATTCCATGGTTCTATGCTGAAATACATATGTGTTTCATAGACTTTTTGAATGGACATTCTGTAGTTTCACTAAAAGATCTGGCCAATTTTCCCACAACCGACATACAACAAATATATTTTTATACGTAACCACATATTCAAATCCAAACCCACCTCAAGTCCACCTCATCCAAACCAGAAACGGCTCTATGTTCTGACAGCCCATCGGTCCAACAGCTGTACTAATCTAACAATGGTATTCCTCAGGTCTAAGTCTTTTTGAGTTAAGTCGGTCTCGATTATATGCCAATTTTCAAAAAATACAGGAAAAAATATATTAATAAAGTTTATATCATTATAATCATATATTCTATTATATATATTTATTTAAAAATATAGAACAAAATAAAGTTTACGATATATATGTATATATATATATATATATATATATAGAGGGACAGCACATGTTAGATGTTTTGGAGACAAAGTCAGAGAGGCTAGATTGAGATGGTTTGGACATGTACAGAGGAGGGATAGTGAGTATATTGGTCGTAGGATGCTGAGGTTGGAACTACCAGGCAAAAGGCCCAGAGGAAGACCAAAGAGAAGATTTATGGATGCGGTGAAGGCGAACATGAAGGTCGTTGGAGTAAGAGTAGAAGATGCAGAGGATAGGGAGAGATGAAGGCAGATCATTTGCTGTGGCGACGCCTGAAGGGAACAGCCGAAAGGAAAAGAAGAAGAAGAAGATATATATATATATATATATATAGGTACTTGTGATATTGATTTTGTGACATCAACCAAACTACTTACATGAAAGCTGAAAATAAACAGAAAACAGCATAATTTTTAAATAAAAGTCCTCTTACTTGTCCACTCTGTGCTGTTCTTTTAAATATTTCCCAAGAAGTAAAATTGAGCCAATCAACATGAATGTCAACTTTAGCACATGGGACATTGAACCAATCAACATGAACATAAACAAAAGCACATGGCCAGGTCTTTAAATTTATGAAATTAGTGAGCATGAGAATCGGGTGAAAAATACTCGTCATCAGATTCTGATTGGTCCATATCTGGCTCATCGCTCCATTCATTCAAAGCATCCCATAGTTTTGCTGTAGCAGTTTCTAATGCTTCATCAGTTGTTGGACATTTACCAAGAGAACACAGCAAAATATTTTCCTGTTTTTTAAATCATGGCGGAACAATCAAATGTGTTGTTACTGATGAACATTATAGACATTCCCCAGTGGCAGGGGGTCTTGAAATACCGTATAAACTCACTTTTACAGGCAGTAAACACTTCATTTTATGGGTGCAGAGACTGATCGAATAAACTTGGTACGTTTGATCTATGATTTTGCTCCCAGTACACATGGACGGTTATTAGACATAAGATCAAAAAACATTGGGGGGCGCTTATTGGAGCAGGGCGCTTATTACGGAGAATACGGTATGTATAAACAGGGTTCCCTCGCTACTTCGTGCTTCAATTCATGTGGCTTCAGTGCATCGCGTTTTTTTTTTTTTTTTTAAAGCTTCATTGAATTAAAAAATAAGGAAATTAAGAAAGAATAGGGGAAAAAAGTTAAGGAAAATGACACAAAACAAGGCCAATTATGTAAAAAAAATAAAATATAAAAAATAAACAAAAACAAAAAAAACAATCCAAACCCCCCCCCATCAAAAATACTTATATTTTTGTGTGAGGTGTGCATCTGAGTGTGTTATATATTAGTATAGTTATATATAATATTATGCAAGTACATTTGGCATAGCCTAGCGTAGGCTAGCCTAGAGACAAGCTAATTCAATTTAAGTCATTTTTCGACTTAAGTCGTCTCTCCTGGAACCAATTAATGATGTTGGGTGAGGTATGTATACCTCTGTAGAGATTTAGGCACCGCCTTAAAGTGGAGCTTCATATGTTTTCTCTTCCTGAGCAAATTTTTAGTTGGAAATTCTGAAACCCCCAAACCCGTATCCTACGTATATCAAGATTAATTCATTATAGAAGGGAATAAAAATGAATTCACCAAACACATAATCTGACACGACAGGTAAAGTAGACCAATTAGAAACTGTACATTTGGAGAATATTTCGATACACAAGAGTATCATTAGGTGTGTCATTATTTGTTATTAATGATGAAGTCACATCATGTGACCTGAGTACGATAAACCGCTTGTTCTCTATATTGCTCTCTACCCAGAAAATCTTTCAAACATTTTTCCTTTTGTGAGATAAAAAATTTTGAAAGAATAATGCCAGTTTTCCATGTGTACATGTAGACCAGAGGGACAGAGGACGGTGGGGACGAATGGGTGCATCCTATAGTTTTTTCTTGACTTTTGAAAAGCAGTTTGATGATTAGACGCTTTTTCCTTATCGACACGAGCTCTGCTCACATGGCATTTACATTTATAGCATTTAGCAGACGCTTTTATCCAGAGCAACTTATCCAGAAGCGCTTTAAAGTCACTATCAGTGAATATGTTCTTATACTGGTTTGTTAAAATACAAACTAAGTATACCATCAGTCAAACTCACTGGGTCGGTGTTATGTGTGTTTTTCGTTTTGTTTGTTTTTCTGTGTGTGTGTGTGTGTGTGTGTGTGTGTGTGTGTGTGTGTGTGTGTGTGTGTGTGTGTGTGTGAATGAGTGTGTAAAGCATAGTGCTAATCTAAGTACTGCCAAAAATGGTATGTTTTTAGTCGTCGTTTGAAGACACACAGTGACTCAGCCGTCCGGACATCCAGAGGAAGTTCATTCCACCACGTTGCAGGCAGAGCAAAGAAGAGTTTAGATTAATTCCCCCCGTCCCCAGGACACTTTATTATGGGCACCTTGCTAAAGTCAGTCGAGCACCTACTCAGTTCAGTTTGGTTTGAGCCATGGTTTACTTATACCCAAGCCATAGTGGCTCATCAGGCCGGTGCTTATTCCCGGTTTCCGTAGCGTGAAGCAACTATGAGTACAACTCCTCCCGGATGGGACGCTAGTCCATTGCAGGTTAACTTCCCAGTATATTTTTACTGGTATCCATTTACACTGCTGGGTGAGCAGAGGCACACTTGTGGTTGAGACCTTGCCCAGGGCTCTTAGCACAATGGGGGTCTAACTGGGATTTGAACACACAACCTCCCGATCATGAGCCCAGCACCCTAACCACTACGCCATCAACTCCAAGGACCACCACTGTGCCCTTCCATAAATATGTTTTGAAAAAGTATTGCAGAAGTAGTCATTGGTAAAGAGTTGACCATTGAGTTGCCATCAGTGGTTTCTGCACTGTGATGGCCTGGCGAGCTGTCCAGAGTGTTATTCTTCTTTCGCTCAGAGTCGGTTGAGATGGGTGCCGGCCTCCCCACGACGATGGCTTTTTACACCCGAGCCATAGTGGCTCATTAGGCCGGTGCTTATCCCCAGTTTCCATAGCGTGAAGCGACTAGGAGCTGAACTCATAACCACCCTAATCACTACCCCACCGGCCCCACGAGTCATGGCTAGGTCATGGTCGAAATCCTACTCAACCAAACCTACATCAGTCCCTTTGGTCACTGCTCCACTAACTTCGTACAACAACGAGGTTGTTTTGTAAAAGGAGCTTAATATACACCCGTGGGTTCAAATCAATTAAATTCATTTTGAAAGTGTCCCTAATAATCACAACAGAAGTGATCGCTGAGATGACACGAGAAGGAAACCGTCAGAGCAGGATCAAATCAAAACCCATCCTCATCTGGATCACAACAGGCAATGGCACGCTAAATAATTTACCTTTCATTACTGTAGACTATGAAATGAAAAAGTGTTCAAGATGTGAACTGAACTTATGAGTTTAAGTATTCGAGTGGTTCCTGAATTCATTCAAGTATTACACAGTTTAAGTTTATTGTTTGGAACAGAACTTATTAACTGTTCGGTGACGGGGCTTTGAGTTCATACTGTTCTTAGCAACTGCAGTCTTGAAGCTATCAAAGGAAGAACACCCACTGGAGGCTTTATGGCTATGCACAGTAATGTCATGGTGATTTTTCACCATCTTCAGCAGAAGAAGCGTGTGATTTTCAGAAGAAAAAAAACAGAAAGAGAAGTCGTTACAGAATATCAGGCACACATTTTGAGTTCAGTTTAAATGTACGCAAAAGTGGGGCTGGTGGCGTAGTAGTTAGGGTGCTGCGCTCATGATCAGGAGGTTGTGTGTTCAAATCTCAGTTAGACCCCCACTGTGCTAAGACCCCTGGGCAAGGTTTCAACCACAAGTGTGCCTCTGCTCACCCAGCAGTATAAATGGGTACCAGTACAAAAATATCCTGGGAAGGTAACCTGTGATGGACTAGCGCCCCCTCCAGGAGGAGTTGAACTCCTGTTCGCGTCATGCTACGGAAACCGGGAATAAGCACCGGCCTGATGAGCCACTATGGCTCGGGTGAAGTTTAGTGTACGCAAAGACATTTACACAAAACTTTACCAAATGAGGGTGGCATCGTTGTGTAGTAGTTAATATGTATGCATCACAGCGAGAAGGTTCTGGGTTTGAAGGTTTTGGGTCTTGGGTGTCTGTGTGAAATTTAATACAGTGGTACCTCACCTTACAAAATTAATCCGTTCCAGAGGCCGTTTCGTAACCTGGATTTTTCGTAAGTAGAATCGCATTTTACATGTAAAACACTTGATTCGCTTCAAGGCCCCCAATACTACCCTTTAAAAATTATAAAAGCATACCTTTTAAGGTATGTACTAACTTCGTGTTGACCATGTCTTCTTAGCAGAATTATAATTTTACAAATGTTTATGCAAGGTTAAAAGCCTGAGCCAAAAAATAAAGTTGCAAAGAGCAAAAACTCATGAAAAACTCATGAAACAAGCTGCTGCTCAAGAGAGCTGTGTCATCCCTCCTAGCCAATGGGAGGCCAGTGGGGCGGGATGTTGGGAGATGGCCAATGGGAGGCCAGTGGGGCGGGATGTTGGGAGATAGCCAATGGGAGGCCAGTGGGGCGGGATGTTGGGAGATAGCCAATGGGAGGACAGTGGGGCAGGATGTTGGGAGATAGCCAATGGGAAGCCAGTGGAGAGGAATGTGATCAACATGGGAGAGCATGTTGGGAGAGCAACTCGCGCATTGTTTGAATTTTTGAGATGGCACTTTCGTAATGTGAACTTGTTTCGTATATAAAGACAAAAATTTTAGGAAAATGTTTTTCGTACCCTGGATTTTTTGTTTGCTGGGCCTTTTGTAAGTTGAGTTTGTAGTTCTGTTCTGTTGGGGGTTGTTTTCTTTTTTTATTTGCATAATTGTCCTTGTTTTGCAGCATTTTCCTTAACTTTTTCCATATTTTTCCTTAATTTCCTTATTTTTTTATTTTCCGATGAATATTTTTGAAAAACTCGGGATGCATTGAAGCCACAGAAACTGAAGCACGAAGTAGCGAGGGATCGCTGTGTACACTAAAATTATATTTAAATCCTTTTACTCTTAACTGGATATTACCAAGGGTGGCATGGTGGTGTAGTGTATAGCACAACCACCTGGCAGCAAGAAGGTCCTGAGCTCAAGTTCCAGGCTCATTGGGGACAATTGTGTGTCGAGTTAGCAGAGTCTCCGTGTGCTTGCATGGGTTCCTCCAGGTTCTCTGACTTACTCTTACAGTCCAAATATATGCACATTAGGCTAACTGGTTGTCCCAAATTCTCTGTAGGTGTGTATGAATTACCCTGCTGTTTGGCAGCTATTCAGTGTATACTTCACCCAGTGTCGACTGAGAAAGGCTCCAGCCTCTGCACGACTCTAATGGGATTAAACAGTTCGACAAATGAGTAGATGATGAATATTACCAGTTTTCTTACAGTAAAAAACACTACAGCACAGCTGAATGCTCAAAGCAGAAGGTGTTGCTTATAGCAGATGTAAATATACGTATGAAACATAAATTTTATTTTAATGCAGATTTAACACATTATCATTCTTATAACAGCTCATTAATAGGGACTCGTATTGCAGATGTGCCATGTGATCTATGTCTAATAATTAACCTACTAAATTAATCATAATGTGCTGGGATTTAACAAAAAATATGGATAATAATGAAGTTGTCGTAAGGAGACATTTATTAAATACATTCTATTTTTAGAATAAGATATTTGAAGATTGTTGTATATTGTCACCGCCCCTCATTACCATATCAAGAAGATCTTGGAATATTTATATCATATATATACAATAATAATAGGCAGTGATGGTCTAGTGGTATAGGGCACTGGATCGCTGATCCAAAGGTTGGGGGTTCGAGTCCCACTCTCCACAAGGTTGTCACTGTCCTTCCCAGTGCAGCTAACTGGGTTCTCAAAGGCCGTCCATGTCTCTCACTGTCTATGGTGTGAGGTTCATGTAAAAGAACCATTGCTGACTTTCGACAAGAGTAGGCTGCAAAGCCGTCAGCGTGTTTCCGCCCTGCGATGGCCTGGTGAGCTGTCCAGGGTGTACTCTGCCCTCGCCCGGAGTTGGCTGAGATGGGCACCAGCATCCCCACGTCCCTAATTAGGATGAAGCGGTTACAGAAAATGAACTAAACTGATATACAATAATCTGCATGTCAATATACAATCAGCAATGTAAAACCTATACAAAATAGTGCCTTGTTGATAGATGACTGAGTTCCGTTTAAAGATGTTCACCAATCAGAGTAAAGTAATTTGCATATTAAAATATTGAAATTACACTCCAAAAAAAATCAGCCAGTTTGATCCTATAGGGTTCTCAAGCCATGCGAAGATACTCATTCTCACTCACTCGTTTGCGGAACTGCTTATTCCTCTATTAAATTCACAAGTAGGCTGAAGCCTATCTCAGCCAACATTGAGTGAAGGAGGGGTACATCGTGAACAGCTCACCAGAACATTGCAGGATAAACACATACACAACCATTTACATTCATATTCACACCTAAGGACATTTATAACAGAAATTTCGCTTGATAGACATGCGTGTGGATTGTTGTGAGAGGAAATCCGGAGTATCTGGGGGAAACCCATGTAAGCACATTATTTATATATATATATATATATATATATATATATATATATATTTTTTTTTTTTTTTTTTTTTTTTTTTTTTTTACATGTTTTAACCATTACAAAAGCAGCCCAGTAGACTCTGCAAGCAGAGCATAAATAATAAATAACAAAGCTGCAGGTTGTTGAGTGAGACTTAATCACATCACTATCACATTGCAATTATACAAGCCATCAAAAATATACAAAAGCACATTACAGCAAGGCGTGGCGTTGCAGAGAGAGTCAGGCATTTTGCACATTTCTGCTCGTAACTGAGCATTACGTAACGTTCACCAACGTTTATTGGTGAACGCTGCAAATAAATTTGGGGCTCGTCCTCTGTCAGCCATTGTAATTCTTAAATGTATTGTGTGTAGATCCCAACAGACTATTCACCTAGTTTTGGTTTGATCAACCAATCAGAGGATGGAAAATTGCTATCGTTATTGTAGGCCGGCGAGCTGGCCCTGTGAGGCGACTCTGAAATTTGATTGGTTCAAGAAATACAGTGAGTCATCGACTTACGACCTATGCGAGTTACGTCTGATCGACTTTACGACCGCAAAAGTTGTGAAGCTTGATTGATGGCAGTGCAGTGCGAGTGTTGCGTACGACGGTTGTTTGCGCTTCCGGCAGCACCAGCATCTCAAAAAGACCAAGCAGGAGATGATGCAGCTTCACTTTCTAACTGCTCAGAGCAAATCTATTCGTCTACTTTCAATGCCACGTCATTGTGGCGCGAAGCTGAGCTCCAATCCTTTCTGTGTGGGCGGGTCCGATACCTTGAAGCTCTAATTTTATTGGACTCACACGCTGCAGTGTATGTGACAGGAAGCGCATCCCAAGTTTTGGCAATCAGCTGGTCTGCGAGTTGAAGTTTTTCCATGTCCGTCCATTTGTCTTTGCTTGCCAGCTGTGCTTGGCTTCGTGGAAATGAGCCGATCAAAAACGAGGGGAATTTATCTCTTTACTCAAACAACACGCGCAGTCTGTGGCTATTGTTATAATCCAATAAAATTGCAGTTTGAAGCTATCGGACCCGCCCACACAGTGGAGTACAGAAAGGATTGGCTCTCCGCTGCGTGTCACAGTGACGTGGAATTGAAAATAGATGTATAGATTTAAATGCGTGAGATTTATTCATCTGTTTTTGTTTGGCGTGAGTGTATTTGGATGGAAAGTCGACATACGACCTGATCAAGTTACGACCGGTCTGCCAGAACCAAACGCGGTCGTAAGTCGACGGCTCACTGTAGTCCCATTGTTAATACCGTATAGTTGAAGTGACCTCGGCCAGCACGACTGATTCTGAAGGTCCTGGGAAGATTAGATTTTACTTGGCAGCACATAGCAGCTGAAATCTGATTGGACAAAAAAAACAAAAAAATCTACCATCCACACACTTAACATTGAAAGCAGCAGTTCAGCCAAGAAATGAAGATAATAAATTAATCCAATTTAATGGAACAAATTCTAGAATTTAAGTTGTAAATGTAGGTCAGTGCATCTGATAGTGTTTTGGAGCGGCAGAGAAGGCCTTGCTGGCCCTAATGGCCCACCTCTGGATTAAAATCTTTTCAATCCAATTCAATCATTTTAATTCAAGCCTTATTCACTCAGGATAACATGTTATCCCTCAGATAGCAAACCAATCAAATTGCACAGTTCATGTGTAGTATTTAAGGATAAAATATAATTGCATAACACACACACACACACACACACACACACACACACACACACACACACAAAAGGGCAGTGGTGGTCTAGTGGTATAAGGTGCTGGATTGCTAATCCAAAGGTTGGGGGTTCGAGTCCCACTCTCCACAAGGTTGTCACTGTCCCCCACAGTGCAGCTAACTGGGTTATCAAAGGCCGTCCATGTCTCTCACTGTCTATGGTGTGAGGCATGTAAAAGAACCATTGCTGACTTTCGACAAGAGTAGGCTGCAAAGCCGTCAGCGTGTTTCCACCCTGCGATGGCCTGGCGAGCTGTCCAGGGTGTACTCTGCCCTCGCCTGGAGTTGGCTGGGATGGGCACCAGCCTCCCCGCGTCCCTAATTAGGATGAAGCGGTTACTGAACTGACACACACACACACACACACACACAAACCCAAACCAAAAGGTTTGATTGATAGTGTATTTAGTCTGCGTGCTAGTGAACCAGAATCAGAATGTATTCACTGACAGTGACTTTAAAGCACCTCTGTACCTCACTTTGGATAAGTGATGCAATACCGAAATGTAATGTAGATATGTGTGTGTGTGTGTGTGTGTGTGTGTGTGAGAGAGAGAGAGAGATTAACCATGCATAGTATATAATGAATCCAGCCCTTTATCTGGACATCAATGTTTCAACAAACACTTAACAGAGAGCAAGAGCAGATGGGGTTCAGATGGGGTTCATAGTGGAACAGTCCAGCTTGCGGGGTCAAAGGTTAAACCCCATGGGTTCAAAAGTTAAAGTCGATGAATCACAGTAGCACAGATAGACGTGAGGATAATACCCCAATTTCACTGGAGCACGGCATGCAAGGATCGTGTAGTGGAAAGGTGCGGAACGCAGTCGACAGAAGAGCTTCGGCATTTTTATTCGGAAAATGAGTGAAAATTCTACCGAAAAGTAGAAAATTCTTACACTCTCGGAACGTTCACAGCATGTGCGGAACAGGTACGCCAAAGTACGCCAAAGTGACCCCACAGAACACTCACGGAATTCCCAGTGTGCTTTTGAACATTTTCCCTCCTTCTCTACCCCTCCCCTTCCCTCTCTTTCCCCT